>JAMPIV010017104.1:0-383351 GCA_024509875.1 Oreohelix idahoensis
CCGACGGTCACCACGAATGATGCCATCAACTCGATGAATGTTGTGTGGAGTCACTGCGGTAGACGGACGGCCAGTCCGCTTTGCGTCAGCCATTGAGGATTGACCTACTTCAGCTTCATCACAACGATGTACCCAACGGACAGTGCTAACATCCACAGTTGAATCCCCATAAACATTCTTCAAACGTTCGTGGATGCGAATTGGGGTCTCACCTTCAGCATTGGGGAATTCTATGACATAACGTTGTTTTAACCGAACGTCTTTGGCAGCCATTTTTAAACTGTTACAGTGATGCCACCTGTTACTGAAATGGTTTGGTAATGCTATACAGTGCAGAAGAGTGTTTGAGGAATCCTGCTAAATTTACAAATTGCACACCGATGCAGTATTTACATATATTTACAATTGTATTACTAAATGTACTTTTGCTTAGGCAGCTATTTACAAAAGTTGATAGCTATTGGTATCCAATTTCTTGATTTAACAGGCCAATTAGAAAACAGGTGAAAAAAGGAGACATACCAAAAATAAGTACAATCAATGCATGTTCAATAAAAAGGAAACAAAATATATACCTGTCACAAAAAGTAGGGGATATTGAATTTAAAAGTTATCCAAAGACAATATATTTCAAATTAGTTCAATTATTCCTTCGTACAAGTAAACTTGAGCATCATAACAAGACATTTGCGGTATAAGAAGTGGTATGGCTTTACTCACATGATTTTAGTCGCACTGGCAACCAAGGCGGGGTAGGTACTTCATTTTCACAAACATATTCCAATATTTCTAAAAACGTGTAGGGCCCCCGTTTGCCGCTAAACATGTATTGCAACGACGTCTCATACTGCAAATAAGCCTTCTGATGTTGTCTTGAGGAATTCTCTGCCACTCCTGCTGAAGTGCCTGGGCTTACTGCTGAAGAGTCTGTGGAGCGGCTGGACGTTGTTGGGCGCGTCTATTCAGGAGGTCCCACAAATGCTCAATAGGAGACAGGTCGGGGGGACATCGGCGGCCACGGTAACGTTGGGATATGCTGCATCTGAAGGTGATCTTGGACGACGCGAGCACGGTGAGGACGTGCATTATCATCCTGGAAGATGAAATCTGGTCCGTGCCGTTGAGCAAATGGCACAACTGTAAAGTGCAATCTTTACTATCTTGCAATATAATACATTTATATACTTATTATGTTCGCAAATATTTTGTAAACAAAGTATTTCCTTTTTTAAGTGCTTAAGGAGAAGTCATTTTTGAGTTACTTCCCTTGAAAAGAGTTCCGTCATCTTCGATCGGATTCCGCGGACGAATTTAGGCCTACTGCGATTTATTCTTTGCCTGGGTAGGAATAGATTGTTCTTGCTTCAGTATATCTATGGCCTGAATTTATACGTAGTGTTTGTAGGAGTAGGACGAGTCTGTCTTATATATGGATATCTTTACATTTCTAAGTCGAACTATGTTGGTTGTCGCTAGAAAAGGTCAAAGGCTATGCAGCGGAAGTATCGCTAGCAAGGGGTGGGATTCATGGCTGTCATCCTGTCGGGATGTCGAATTTTGTTGTAGCCGGCTTTTTGCCGAAAAAGTGATCTATAAGTAAATGGGGAAAAGTGATAGTCATTTAGACATGTTGTATGTACTTTACCCCAGTGTTTATTCTCTTTTGCCAAGGAATGGCAAAGTTATATTTCGCATAGAAAGGTAAAACCACAATTTATTATGAACTTGGGCTTCGCCATCGTTGTCGATAAGCAGATGCACAGTGGTACTTCTGAAAAGAATATTTATTCAAAGGAAGATGACATTCCTATGTATCAGCACTAGATTATATGATATTATTCAATTACCTCTATGATAGAAGCTATGAAGAAATGAGGACATTTAACGAATGACCAATTTTGGTCTGTATCCAATAGTGAGTGGAGCTCACGAGAGAAGAACAGCCATGTTGAAATCCGTATACTTTGTATTTATCGAGTGAGAAAAAGGGATGCCTGTACTATCGCTCGATGAACCAAGAGATCACTGCTACATGTGAGAACCCATGTCTGGGATTCCTATATCTTTATGGAAAAAATATATATATTGAACTTTACGTGAAGGGATATTCGCTAGACGAGGTTAGGTCTAGGAGCCTTCCTATATATTGGTTATGGTCTGACGTGCCCAGTCAGTAAAGCCAGATGATTTACATGATGGAACTCTGAATGCTTATTTACGAATGCTCCATTATGATATTTGCCAAGCATGAATGCTAACTTAAGATGATATTCCTGTGATCAACATTATGCTGTCTATGTCGACATTTGTTCCTGTAACCATACACGTACTGTCCAAGTGTGCGTCTCATTAAATGTTATAAAAAGACCACCGTAGTTCCAGTACTTCTTGAATTCGAACAGTGTGAGTATGAGTGATGTACTACCAACCTGTCAACTCTATCGAATCATTCTACCATTCGCGTTCTGACATTCATATACACACTCATTGTCTACACTCACATTCTTGTCGGAGCCTCATCACGTTCCAGGACAAGATGACCTGTATGACCAAAAACTGTGCTGGGTTTAATGAGTTGACAATCGTTACACTTTACTACACCAGTCCCAACATCTACATTTATCAACTGGTGGACATTCACGTCATTTAACAAATAAAGCGTGATTTAACAACTACTGGCCAGTATGAGTTTTAACAACTGGTGTGCCAGCTTCCTGGGTCAACCTGCACAGTGACCATATTGAGAAGTAAACTACTGAGACCAGACGTTCCTTGGGGTCTGTTACGACACACAAATACATCAACAGTACAACTCTACAGTGATGTCAGCGTGACCTGTCCTGTCGAGAGTATGCAGTAACTAGGTCAGCGTTTGTTGACATTTGGTTCGTTGGACATTTGCCATACAACTGACAGTGTTACACAGCAAGCTTGGTTGAAACATAGAACATTACACATCAGGACTGGAGAATATTTGACAGTGTTTGCGAAAGGAAGTGTTATTGAACTGAGAAGTCCTACATCGATTGTTATCATTCACATCAACGATGGAGCTTCTATTTCTGTGTTGAATTTAAAATAATTAGACCAGAAGTATTTGTTTAATAAAGTACCACAGTACTGTACTATTAGGCAGTGTAACTGAGCCTTCTTTACAACACATTCTTTCTGCAACTTTCAGTTCTATTCTCAATTTATATTTATATACTGTGGCGTTATTTGTATTTGTTATCCTCTTGCGGTTTATCTGTTATTGTTTTTCCCATTTGATTTATTTCATTTCCGCAAATGTTTTCATGTTCTTCTGTATAACTGTTTTGTTTTGTGCCTGATCGACATACACTATTTTAAATATAGTTGATCATATAAATTGATGTACAAGAATCAACTGATAGTTAATTGCTATTACTAAAGGTACACAGTTGATGATATAAAACACTATTTCTGGTGCACTGCACTTATATTATAAAGTGTACCAGCAACTTATAGCTGTTATTATATAAGGATTTATACAAGACCTTTGTAAGGCTTGTTTCCCACAGTTATTGGGATAGTTAAGTACTATTTTCCACAGGTTACAAAGTTATCATACAAGGTCTTTGATTAAGACTAAGAAAGTGAATTTATTTACTTTTGCAAATTACTGATCTTATTAGACAACATGTCTACATTAGATTATTTTATCACACAAGGCAGGGCTCTTGATAAGACTGGTCAGCAATTAGAAGAATGGGCAGTTGCTCAATATGACAAAGCATTAGCTGCTGAAGAAAGAAAAGCATTGATTGAGGAGAAAAGATTAGAAGCTGAGGAAAAAAAATTACAAAGAGAGTATGAACAAAAGAAATTGCAGATACAGACTGATGAAAAAAGATTCCAGATGGAAATGGAAAAAGAGAAAAGAAAAGATGAAGCTGCTGCAGAAGAGAAAAGATTACAAGCTGAAGCTCAAGAGAAAAAAGCAATAAGAGAACATGAACACCAAAAAGAACTTTTAGCATTTGAGTTAGAAAAGTTAAAGTTAACAAACATAAGTAATGTTAATCAAGCATCTGGTGGTAATGGTAAACCCTTTACTTACAAGGTCAAGGTACCAGCGTTCAACCCTTCCAGTGATGACATAACATTCTGGCTAAATAGATTTGAACGCTCGTGTCGAGCCCATAATGTGGACAAATCACAATATGCTAACCAGTTATCAGAAAATCTGAAAGGTGATTCTCTGACTAGTTTAAGTTTGGTTGAAGAGGCTGACAAAGATAACTATGATGTTATTAGGGCAGCCTTATTAAAGAAGTATCAGTTGTCTGAAGAGGGTTATCGGAAGTTGTTTAAGACAATGGTGCCTGAGGCAGGTGTAGAATTCTCAGAATTCATTGCAAGGACACGTCTTACATTTGATCGTTGGATTGAGCTATCCAAAACAGAAAAGACTTATGAAGCCCTTATGGACTTGATACTCAGAGACAAGATTATGTCAAGTATAAATAAACCTTTCCTCGAATTCTTACATGAGCGTAAACCTAAGTCTCTAAAAGAAATGGAACAGTATTGTACCCAATACGTCACTGCACATCCGGACGTAGCTATTAGCAACAGTAAGGTTAAAGAAGGTATGCCAGTTGCTTCTGCAACACCATACAACCCTAATCACTCTCACAAATTCCAAGGACCTCAAAATAAGTTTAATAAAAAAGGTAACTATTACAGTTATCAGAACCAAGGTAACCAATCATTTCAGGGTTCTTCTTCGAATACCTGGAGAAGAGCTGACAGCCCTCGATTCAGGGGTGGTCATAATTACAGGAACTTTAGCAAAGGAAGTCATTCTAGAAACTATCCAAGTTTTCCTTCATGGAGATAACAGGATCATAATTACCGAGATACTCATTATAATGAATATGATGATAGTAACCAAAGGAGCTATGATTCAAACCCGAGTAGGGGTTATAATAGTGGAAACAATGATAAGTACAGAGGCAATAATAACAGAGGTAGAGCACAATTCAAAAAAACATAAAGCTCATTACCAGGCGAACTCTGCACAGCAAGAGTCCCACGAAGCCTATAAACAAAGTAAAGATAATGATGACTCTAATAATATGGCATGTGCCGCTTTTGATTTTGGGAGAGCATCTCAGTGCCCCCAATGCAAAACATTATTTGAGCCAACCACAGTGTCTACTTTAAGCTGTGGCCATCCTCTTCCCGCTCTTCCTGCGTCAATCGCACATGATGGGAGAGGTTCTCTTGTCTTACACAAAGGTTTAGTAAATGACAATCCAGTCTCAGTACTTTTTGATTCTGGATGCACAACTATTGGGGTTAGGCAGTCACTCATAGATCCTTCTCATTCTACAGGCAAAGTAGTCAAATGCGTAACATTTGGCGGCACCATAGAGAAATACTCTACCGCTATCATTAGGATTGCTACTCCTTTCTTCACAGGAGATGTACACGCATGTCTTTTGCCGAATCCGATCGCTGATCTTATCATCGGTCGCATTCACGGAGTCAAAGAATGCACTCCGGAGCAAATTTCCATTTGGGAAAATCAAAATATGCAATCTGCTAATGCGGTAGTCACTAGAGCTCAAGCTCTCAATATGCCTGAAACTTCATCTGTTGAAGATAATGAAGTGCATAACCAAGATGATCCCTTGGTAATTTCTCGTGACTTGTTTATAAAACAACAAGAAGAAGATCCGACTCTTAAGAAATTCTTCACTCTTGTAACGAAAGGTGATCCGAATAAAGATTCAAATTGTAAATCTTGGATTACAATGAAGAATGGCGTACTTGTACGTATGGTGCAAGACTCCACTAAGTCAAGTCATTCTCAGATTCTTGTACCCAAGAATTTGAGAGTTAAGATCTTACAACATGCACACGACTCTCAGTGTGCTGGTCACATGGGTTTTTCCCGTACAAAGTCAAGAGTTCTTGCGGCTTTCTTTTGGCCTTTTGTGAACAAGGACATACGGATCTATTGTCGATCCTGTAAAGTATGTCAAGAAGTCAAATCCAAAGGTCCTCGTCATGCTGCGCCTATTCAGGCTGCAGATATTCCTATTCGTCCATTCCAGAAAATGGCGATAGACATCATTGGTCCATTCAAGATCAAATCTGCTAGAGGACATCAGTTTATCTTAACGTGTGTAGACATGTGCACACGTTGGCCAGAGGCTATCCCTCTAAAGAGCATTACTACCGCTGACATTGCAGATGCTCTTTGGCTTATATTTTCTCGGCTGGGATTCCCCGGAGAAATATTATCAGATCATGGCACCCAACTGATATCGGATACCATGTCTCAAGTAATGTCTACTCTACAGATAGAGAGATCTTTGAGTAGCATCTATCATCCTATGTCCAATGGGATGGTCGAGCGACTAAATAGAACACTTAAGAACTTATTAGGGAAGATAACTGAGGATCATCCTCAAGATTGGGATAGGGTTTTACCCGCGGCCCTCTTCGCGTACAGAGAGGTCCCCAATGAACATACAGGGTTTTCTCCCTTTGAACTTGTCTTTGGCGCGCGACCGCGCGGCCCAATGTCTTTGCTGCATGATCTTATAACAGCTGACAATATTGACGATGACACAAAATCTTCTTACGAGTATGTCATCGCGCTGAGACAGAAGATTATCGAAGCATGCAAATTGGCAACGTCCTCTTCTGAATTTGCTAAGCAGAAGGCAAGACAATTTGCTAATAAGAAGAGAACTTTACGACAACTTTGTCCTGGTGACAAAGCATTTGTTTTGCTACCTTGTCGTGAAAATAGACTCCTTATTAGTTGGAAAGGTCCGTACGATATAATATCGAAAATTTCAGATGTTGACTACATCGTCGATATCAACGGGAAGCATAAAACCTTCCACATCAATATGCTTACGGAGTTCCATGAACGTCCTGACTATCTACAGCCTATTTTCCAGGCAACGGGCGATTCTCATGTCAAACATGGTCATTACTCATCACTGTCTGTAATACAGGATGAGGAAACAAGTTTTTCGGATGTTAATCTTCCGCTTCCAATGATCCCACTTCATTCTAGTGAATCATGGAAAGACGTTACTGTTTCTCCTGATTTGTCTCTAGGAGAACGGCGACAAGTTTCGTCTATGTTACAAACATTTCAGGATGTCCTCACTGACATCCCTGGACAAACTCATGTCATTGAGCATGACATTGTTCTAACTGAACATACTCCAATTAGGGTTAGACCTTATCCTATCCCTATACATTTCCAAACACAGGTTGAAAAGGAGTTGGATGAAATGATAGATTTACAAATAATCGAACCATCCACTTCTGCATATTCTTCGCCGATGGTTATTGTTCGAAAAAAAGACAATAACATACGTCTTTGCGTTGACTATCGCAAATTGAATCAAGTTACGAAGTTCGATGCTGAACCTATGCCTTTACTAGAAGAGTTACTTACTCGTCTTTCTAAATCGCATTTTTTCACTAAACTTGATTTGTCTAAAGGATATTGGCAAGTTCCATTATCCAAACGCGCCAAACCTCTTACCGCTTTCTCTACTCCCAGAGGCCTTTTCCAATGGAATTTTATGCCTTTCGGCCTTATGAACGCACCAGCTACATTTGTACGCATGATGCGTCGAATCCTATCGTATCGGTCAGATGTCATTGCTTATCTAGACGACATCTGTCTTTTCAGCGATACTTGGGAAGATCACTATTCAGGGTTAGTTGAATTATTATCAACTCTGCGTGAGTATAACCTGACAGCAAAACCATCTAAAGCTTGTGTTGGCTTTAGCGAAATTGCTTTCTTAGGCCATCGAGTAGGTCACGGTTTCTTGAAGACAGAAGACCATAATATCACTAAGATACTTAACATCTCTATCCCTAGGACTAAAAAGCAAGTGCGAAGTCTTTTAGGTCTCTACAATTTTATGGACGTTTCATTCCGAATCTGTCCTCTATCATGGCACCTCTCTCTACACTATTAAAGAAAGGGTCGCCTAACATGGTTCACTGGTCTCATGAATGCCAATCTTCACTAGAGAAGATCAAAACTATGTTTTCATCACCACCTATTTTAGTGTTACCTACAACAGACAAGACATTTGTTCTTGGTTTTAGACCGTGAATTATTGGCAATGGTTTGGTCAATTCTCAAACTCCAAAGATTCCTTCTGGGCGCGCATTTCGTAGTGGAAACTGACCAAAAAGCTCTTACGGCTATCCAAAGTAAGAACTTGAAGAGCTCGAGATCAACTCGATACGCAATCGCTCTTCAACCTTTTCATTTTTCGGTACGAGCATCCGTGGTTCAGAAAATGTGATGGCGGACATTGTGGTGGGGCGCCGGTCGAATATATTTTGTGTTCGTTTATTATTATTATAAGTAAATTGCTACCCCTGTCCACAGTTAATGTATATTTGATTGCTCCAGCGGTCGCTCATAGTACTGCTCGTTATCCCGTTACATCCCGGGTAAAATCTCTCACTGTTCATAGTTTTGTTCCCTCTATCACAACACGCATACAGGTTCTCTACCTGACCAATGAGGAACTAAAACAGTCTTCTTTTTAAAACGAATTCGACATCTTTTAATAACTGAAATTCTTTGTAGCATGCATACTCGTTATTCATGATTAATCCTTATTTATTAATTTTCTCCGTACATATTACTTTTAATTCAAGAGTATTCATGCTCTTGTACAAACCCTCTCCTGTCAGAAGGTACACACTTCGTAGTAGGTCCATACTGGAACTTAAAAAGAAAACACAGCCAAAAACCACAGCTGTCACAAAGTGCAAGGTTTTACTTCACCTTGGCCATACACATATCAACACAAACTCTGACGTCATTTTCCGGTGCGCCTCATTTTCAATAAATATCCCAAATAGTGCCGCATTTATCAGCACTAACTCAAACTCAATAAATCTAACATGTGGTGTGCATGGGCAGACACCACATATTACCCCCCCCTGCGCGCTACTGGAAACTGCAGGTTTCCAGGTCATCATTAACTATACTTAACTATAATGATAAAAAGGAAAATCAAATTCAAGTAATGAGTGAAATGATATCACGATGAGTGAAATGCAGTTAAAATATGTGGCAACAACTTGTGAGCAACATATTAATGCTACGAAAATATCGCTATATAATCTATCCATCAATTGATTATGAACATAAACAATGTTTGTTGTCACTTCTTGTACCCAGGACAGTTACATAGTTCAATGTATTACTCTCGACAGAGTATCAGCGATTACATTATTATGTCCTTCTATATGGACGATATCAAAGTCATACGCTTGCAACTGCAATGCGAATCTCGTAAGTCTTGCACTTGGTGATTTACAGGTTTGGAGATATGTTAACGCTCTCTGATCTGTCATTATAGTAAAATGCGTACCTACCACATACTTTTGAAGTTTATTCAAAGTCCATACTATACCCAACAGTTCTCTGTCGAAAATAGAGTATTTAGATTCGGCTTCCGATAGTTTCCTACTCAAGTAGTAGATCGGATGAAACTTGCCATCAAAACTTTGTCCCAAACACCCGCCTATTGCGTGGAGCGAAGCATCTGTTACAACAATAAATGATCTTTTTAAATCTGGCAGTCTTAATATCGGATACTGTGAAAAATGAGTCTTAATGTTTTGTAATGCCTGGTTACATTGTTCTGTCCAAACTACTTTGTTAGGCATACCTCTTTTAGTTAGATCAGATAAGACAGCAGTCAAAGACGAGAACCTTGGAATAAACTTGTGGTAAAAATTCACCAATCCTAATAGACTCCGTACTTGCTTCTTTGTAGTTGGAATTGTAAGATCAAGTATGCGTTTTAAATTAGATTCATCAGGCTGTATTACATGTCTGCCAATTTTGTGTCCTAGAAATGAAATTTCATTGAATCCAATTTCTATTTTGGATGGACGGGCTGTAAGATTGTATCCCATCTACATGTTCTTCCCATGTGTCATGAAACATGCAAATGTCATCTATATAAGATATTAGGTCATAACGGCTCCCAAATACTCGACGCATCATCCGTACAAAAGTTGCAGGCGCATTTTTGAGCCCAAAACACATGACATTGTATTGGAACAAACCCTTCGATGTTGCAAATGCCGTCAATGGTTTACATTCTTCGGTCAAAGGGATCTGCCAATACCCTTTTGATAAATCGAATTTGCTAAAGAACGTAGCGGAAGCTAAACGAGGTAGCAAGTCTTCCAGCAAAGGCATTGGTTCAGAATCTGATATCGTGACTTTATTTAGTCGACGGAAATCAATGCATATACGAATGGATTTGTCTTTCTTCCGTACTGCCACCATCGGAAAACAAAATGGAGAATCTGATGGAGAGATTATCCCCATTTTCAACATATTGTCGACCTCACTATCAACCTGCTCTCTGATATGCAAAGGAATTGCATACGGTCGTAACTTAATCGGAGTGGGATCCGATAATTTTATTTCGTGAGAAATAATGTTAGTTCGTCCAGGTAGATCAGACAACACATCTTCAAAAGATTTCAATAGATTGAGAATCTGATTCTTCTGATCTGAAGGTAAATCGTTACAAATGATTACATCCTTCCAAGTTTCAGAGGCTTGGATAGGTACCACAGGAAAATCAAGCGGTACATCCGCGAAAATAGTTGCTTCTTCATCAACTAAAGCAATAGATGCCAGATGCGGAGATTGATTTGTGATAGATTCACAAATATGTTTGAGTGGAAGAGGTCTAGAAATGTAAGGTTGTAACATGTTAGTGTGGAATGTTTTTCTTTTACCCCTAATGTCGATGATGTAATCCACGTCGGTTTTCTTACCCACAACTTTAAAATGACCTTGCCACGTAACCAACAAATGATCACCTTTAAGTGGCAGAGAACAAAAACTTCATCGTTAATCGATAATGATGTTAATCTCCTATCACGATTAATACGCGACCGAGTCTTATATTTTGCTAATTCTGATGCTTCAGTCGCAATCTCACATGCGACCACAATGCATTGACGTAGATCTGTGACATATTGGTGACTAGATTTCGTAATCGTATTATCATCATTTGTTATCACCAAATCATGTAAGATAGACATTGGTCCTCTTGGATTAGCCCCGAAAACTAATTGAAATGGTGAGAATCCGGTTTGACGATTAGGAACTTCTCTATAAGCAAAGAGAACCGCTGGTATCAACCGGTCCCAATCATGGGGAAACATTGTTGTTACTTTGCCCAACATCTGTTTTAATGTAGAATTCCAGCGTTCTACAACTCCGTTTGATTGCGGATTTAATCTGGCACTCAATGTATGACGGATGTGAAGCACATCACAAATTTCCGAGAACATACCTGAAGTGAATTGCGTGCCATGATCTGACAGAAGCTCTTCAGGAAATCCGATACGTGAAAATATCGATAATAATGCATCAGTCACCGACATTGTTGTTATGGACTTAAACAGGTATGGCTTCAGGCCATCTGGTGCATAGATCGATACACGTTAAGTTGAAGCGGAATCCTCTGGATGTTAACACGGGAAGAGGCCCGATTATGTCGACAGCCATCTTATAAAAAGGACGCACAGAGATATCTGTGGTCTGTAGGGGTGCAAACTGATGCGCACCCTTATGAGCAACTCCCTGACAAACAGTGCATGATTTACAAAACGTTGCGACGTCCTTATGAACCCCTGGCCAAAAAAAAATGTGCCATCAATCTATAAGCTGTGCGGGCAATCCCCATATGACCCGCAAAAGGAACATCATGTGCATTAGATAAAACTAGTGATCGAAATGACGTAGGTACTACTATTTGTCTGAGTACTAAAGAATAATTGTCAAAACAACGTATCAAAATATTGTCATGAAATTGATACCAATGTCTGGCATTATTTGTATGTGTAATAGTTTTAGCCGTAGCTAAAGTGAATAAACGTCCCAAAGAAGAGTCATCTTTTTGTTGGTTAATGAATGCATTTTTAATCTATGTAAATGACTTGTTGTCACGTGTGGGATATTATTGCTATCATTAAGTTCATTTGCTTCTGCAACCAGCTGTGCTCTAGTAGTCACAGCATTGGATAAAGAAAGATATTCTCTTTCCCATGCAGAAATTTCATCAGTAGAACATTCTTTTATACCCTTTATGTTTCCCAAAATCAAGTCACAGCAAGGCTGGTTGAGAACACATACACGAACTTTCCCAGTAAAGAATGGCGTGGTTATTGTTACGTCGGCCATGGGATATATCTCTACCGTGCCTCCGAAAGTTATGCATTTCACTGACGTTCCAGTGAAACAAGATGGAGGGATTAACGACCTTCTTATCCCGACCGTTGTGGAACCCGTGTCCCTTAAAATTTTAATTGGAGTGTTAACAAAAACCCATTATGTAAAGTGAGAGTACCAACACCGTCATAAGATGACACCACTGGTAAGCCATGTCCACATTTAAGCCGTGGTGTAGCTCCAGGTTGAAATAACATCTTACATTCTGTACAATTATTAGAATTTTCTAAATCAACGTTACACGCATTGGCGTGATTATTGGTTGGATGGATGTCATTACTGACATTTCTATCTACCGTCTGACCAGCATTGGCTTGTGAGCGTGCTCTATTATGACTTCTAACGAAGTGAGATCTTCTGCGATCTGAAAAATTGTCTGAATGAGAATGTCCATTGTTGTCCCTGTTATAATGGCCACCCCGCGGTGACAAATTATGATTGTCCGTATATTTGTTGTGTGAATACTGGTTTATTTCGATACCATTGGTTATTGTTATAATTGTTGAAATTATGCCTGTCTCTACCTCGTGAAGGTGAGCGATTATGGTAAAAATTATATTTACCCCTATAGGATGTGTGATTATTTTCTCTATGATTATATCGTCTATCCAAGCTACGAGTGCGCGCGTTTTATTTCAATATCTATTTTATAACGCAAGGGCAACAACTGCTTGAAATTTATAGTTACTTTTCTCGGTAAGCATTTGTCTTCTCGCGTTGGTATCGAATGCAGTTAAGTTTGAGCTGTGGTCATTTTGCGCTGGACTGCGCATGACTTGTCTTGCTTCTTGGTCGATCGGTTTCCGCCCACCACTAGTGGAGTGAGCGATTTGGAATGGCGAAAGAGATGCCTCGTTGAAGAGGGGATCTCCGCTATTTTTTTTGTTCTGTCAGGGATGTGTAGTCCTCTTAATGGATATTTCGTTTATTCGAGATAATACCTCTAGTGTATTTGCACATGCCGGGAGGCATAATATTTCTGTGTATTTCCGGAAGGCAAGGTAAATTAACATTTTCATTAACTCTATCGATTTTTGGTCGTGAACGATTTCTGGTTCATAGCCTGTCTTCGAAAGTCGTCGTCACGAGATGTTTTCCTAGCTCACATGTCGCTGTATTGTGCTGCATCGGTTGATGCAGGTCCCAAGGACTATTACTTGCTACTTGGTTACCTGAACTAGGTTTGAAAAACCTTTGTTATCTAGAGGATATTTTTGAGGACATTATTTATACTTCGGCAGACGTGTCTGTCTTGCTGAAGTCAGATTAAGGAGAGTGAACTGATCTCATACATCTGGTTATCTCCTGGCTGTTATAGAAAAGGATGGAGTTTTTCACCTGACTACATTTACAGCACTATGAAATATAACATGCATCTGACTCATCATTGTAATGCTGTCTACCGTCTATTGCTGTATTGAATGTTGCTGTGATAATGACTGTTTGATGTGTCTACATATTCGCGTAACCATTTTGTCACTGTGGCGTCCACAATAAATAATGAAGAAAAACGTCAACGGCTGTTTCAAGAATCATTGACTTTATACGTCGTGAGTTTACTGACGTCCTATGTGGATTGCCCTGTTATTTTTGTATGAACATTGTTTTGACTGAACACATCTGCACACTACACAAAACCAGACATGCGGATACCATCCATCATCATATGGCATCACGCATCATTTGGTGGCCATAAGCTGGTTTGATTCTGGTACCAGCAAACACGGGGTCCCTTACCCACTTCATTTTCAACAAGAATTCATCAGCATCCTTCAAGAAATTAACATTCTTCAATACAGTCAACATCTTCACCATTTTCAAAGTACTCGGCGTTGCCCGGTAAAAGTCAAAATTTCAATTTTTTTTGACGGAAACAAGAATTTGACAGTACCCGGCGTTGTTACATGTTGCCGGATAACTCGGACTGCTGTTATCTTTTACGCAAGTCAAGCAAGTTGCTGCTGTCAAGGTTCCAGTGCTGTCGTTTTTGTGAAGGTCAAGTGCCGGTTGAAACGGGTTGTTTTCTGAAGAAGGCCAAGTACCGATTTCCATCAACTTACTTTTGGATTAGAAGGTCAAGTGCCGAAACAACTCAACACACAGTATTTCAGAAGCTCAAGTACCATCGTGTTAGCAGTGGAAGCAGTTCAGATGTGCCATCATCGTTGGAGCTTCGCTCTTTAGGACGTTGATTGACATCCGTTTTTTTCTGCTGTTCGACGATTGGAAGCCTATAAGTTAAGTGGCCTGTTTGTATGTAAACTGTGCCCTTATACTTCTGCTGAGTCTTCTGTGTATCATCTCATTCTATATGTTATATGTCTATATGTTATTTGTATATTTATATGTTTATATTTCAGCGGGTTCTCGGTTGGGTGGTGTCTCCGTTAGATTATGCCACGTCATAGAGGTCGTCTATTGTGAGCGTTTTCTGTAGGGTTTGCAAATTTCCGATACTGGAATTTGCTAAGCGACTTCTGTTGCTATTTATGTTAGCTGTGATGACATGTTTTAATATTGTTTTCGTTATTATTTCGCATTCTTTAGTTTTGTTTTGATTTGTTTGTATTTGTTAGCCTACTCTTGTCTATAATTTAGTTTCATACAACATTTTTGTTTATACACTGTGGTGTCATGTATTTTGTTTAATTCTATCGTAGATATCGTCACATTTTTTGTGATATTTCATTAATTTCTGCTTTATTTTTAGTTGATTTCTGCGAACGTTTTTGTATTGTTGCTGATCTTTGTTATTGTTTACATTGTTATTGTTTACATTGTTTGCATTGTTTACATTTTCAATGTTTACATTCTGCATGTGTTTACATAGTCATTGTTTACAGTTATAGTAATTAGTTAATGGGCTATGCTAATGCACTGTTACTACTACACTGATGATAAATGAATGATGAATAGTGTTGTGCACTATTGAATGAGAAGTGCACTTATGATCAAGAATTGATTGGTGATATTTCATATACAAGTTCTTTGATTGGAGACTTGTTTCCCACAGAGACTGGGATAATATAAGGTGATGTGAATATACAAGTGCTTAATTAAGACTTGTTACACTTAGGTTTGAAATAAATTAGTTAATTATTTCAGGTTTTGGACGCATATGTTAGACAACATGTCTACATTTGAGCACTTTATTGAGCAGGGTAAATTGCTTGGGAAGACTGGTGATAAGTTAGAAGAATTTGCAACTGCTCGATATGATAAAGCAATGGAAGCTGAACAAAAGAAACTGCATATGGAAGCTGAACAAAAGAAACTGCAGATGCAGGTGGATGAAAAAAGATTCCAAATGGAAATGGAAAAACAAAAAAGGGAATCAGAAGCTGAGGAAAGAAAACTCCAGCTAGAGGCTGAAAATAAAAGACTTGAAAAAGAGGCTGAAAATAAAAGACTTGAAAAAGAGGCTGAGAATAAAAGACTTGAAAAAGAAGCTGAGAATAAAAGACTTGAAAAAAGAAGCTGAAAGACTTCAAATAGAGGCTCAGGCTGAGGAGAGAAGATTACAGAGAGAATCTGATGAGAGGAAAGAGAAAGCAAAAATGGAACATGAAGAAAAGGTCTTAGCTTTAGAGTTGGAAAAATTGAAATTGATGAACATGAGTAATGGTAATGATTCAAACAAGGGTTCATCTTCTGGTAAGGCTAATAATGATACTTTTAAGATTAAGTTACCAACTTTTAGTCCTTCCAGTGATGACATAATGTTCTATCTGGACAGATTTGAACAAGCATGTACAGCTCATAACATAGACAAAGCAAAATATGTTTATCAGTTATCAGGGATACTGACAGGTAAAGCTCTAAGTATATTAAATATGGTGGATGAACCTGTCTCGAAAAAATAAGAGGGTGTCAGGGCCGCTCTGTTAAAGAAATATCAGCTTAACGAAGACGGCTATCGTCTACAATTTAAAAACATGTTACCTGAAAATGGAGTTGAATTCTCCGAGTTTATTGCAAGAATACGCATTACTTTCTCACGATGGGTTGAACTATCTAAGACGGAAAAAACTTATGAAGGACTTATGGACTTAATACTTAGAGACAAAGTCATGTCGTCTGTCAATGAGTCTTTCCTTGCTTTCCTTCATGAACGTAAACCTAAAACAATAAAAGAAATGGAAGATTTCTGTTGCCAATACGTAACTGCACACCCACACATAACCATGGGTAACTCTAAGGTGAAAGAAGGTTTACCAGTTGCTTCGGCAGCTCCGTATGGTCAAAACTTTGCTCGTAGATTCCAACAAAATTTTGATAGAAAGAGCAGCGGTAATTTCTGTCAAAATCATGGAAACCAATTTCATGGTGATTCTTCTTCGAAGAATTGGAGACAACCTGATAGTGGTCGTTACTATCACCCTAATAATTATAGGCATTTCAAAAGAGGATATGGTAATAGAGGTTATTCCTGCCGAAGACCTCAAAACCAAACAAATAGATGTTCGCATCAATGTGAACATGATAGTAATCGTGGAAACTGGAATTCGAACCAGGATAACAATTACAATAGAGACAATAATAACTGCAGAGATAATAATAACTCTGATAACTTCAGAGGTAATAATAGTCGGGGTAGATCTCAACACAAAAAAAAGAGATATCAGCAGGCTAATGCTGTACAACAGGAAACTGAGGGAGCCTGTAATCATGTTGTTGATAATAAAAACTTTGACGCTGTCACTGGTTCTGCTTTTGACTTTGAGAGAGCAAACAAATGCCCCCAATGCAGTACTTTATTCGAACCGGGTACCATAACTACTTTGAGTTGTGGTCACCCACTTCCCGCTCTTCCTGCTGCTGTTGCGCATGACGGGAGGGGTTCTTTAATTCTACATAAGGGTCTTGTTAATGATACTCCGGTCTCACTACTTTTCGATTCCGGATGCACCACTATTGGTGTTAGACAATCGCTTGTAGATCCATCTTGTGCTACAGGAAGGGTTATTAAATGTGTCACATTTGGCGGCACTCTAGAAAAATATCCTACTGCTGTAATTCGCATTGCCACTCCTTTCTTTACTGGAGATGTGCATGCTTGTCTCTTACCTAATCCTATTGCGGACCTTATTATTGGTCGTATTCACGGAGTTAGGGAGTGTACCCCACAGCAGATTGCTGCTTGGGAAGATAATAACATGCAAGCTACAAATGCAGTAGTTACAAGAGCACAAGCTCTACAAACACCCGAAACTTCACTGAATAGTGATAATGAAGTTGATAGCCAAGATAGTCACTTAGTAATCACTCGTGACTCTTTCATAAAATTGCAAGAAGAAGATCCTTCTTTAAAAAAATTCTTCGTTCTTGCGAAGAAAGGTGATCCGAATCAGGATACAAATAGAAAATCTTGGATTGCAATGAGAAACGGCGTACTTGTACGTATGGTACAAGATTCGACTACGTCGGCACATTCGCAAATTCTTGTTCCCAAGAGCATGAGAGTGCAAATATTACAACATGCTCATGACTCGCAATGTGCTGGACATATGGGTTTTTCCCGTACGAAGTCGAGAGTCCTTGCGGCTTTCTTTTGGCCTTTTGTCAATAAGGACATTCGTATTTACTGCCGATCATGCAAGGTATGTCAGGAGGTCAAATCTAGAGGACCACGACATGCTGCGCCTATCCAGGCTGCTGACATTCCTATTCGGCCGTTTCAGAAAATGGCCATAGATATTATTGGCCCTTTTAAGGTCAAGTCGGCCAGAGGACATCAGTTTATCCTTACATGTGTCGATATGTGCACACGTTGGCCAGAGGCTATTCCTCTTAAGAGCATATCTACTACAGATATCGCAGATGCTCTTTGGTTGATATTTTCTCGCTTGGGGTTCCCCAGAGAAATATTGTCAGACCATGGCACTCAACTCATATCTGACACTATGTCACAGGTAATGTCTACCTTACATATTGAACGATCTCTCAGTAGTATCTACCATCCTATGTCTAATGGGTTAGTTGAGCGTCTGAATAGAACGCTCAAGACTTTGCTTGGTAAGATAACTGAAGATCATCCTCAAGATTGGGACAGGGTTTTACCCGCGGCTCTCTTTGCCTATAGAGAAGTCCCTAATGAACACACAGGATTTTCTCCCTTCGAACTTGTCTTTGGCGCGCGTCCACGCGGCCCTATGTCTTTATTACACGATCTCATCACTGCCGATGATATTAGCGATGAAACTCAATCCTCATATGAGTATGTCATTGCTCTTAGACAAAAGATCATTGAGGCATGTAAGCTAGCAACTGCTTCATCAGAAATTGCTAAAGAGAAGGCAAGACAGTTTGCTAACAAGAATAGATGTCTACGACAACTTTGTCCAGGTGACAAAGCATTCGTCCTACTCCCCAGTAGGGAAAATAGACTTCTTATTGCATGGAAAGGTCCGTATGCAATAGTCTCTCGGATTTCCGATGTTGACTATGTGGTAGATATTGATGGAAAGCATAAAACTTTCCACATAAACATGCTTTCGGAATTTCACGAACGTCCGGACTATTTGCTGCCTATTTTCCAGGCAACGGATGATGCTCCTGCACCTCACGGTCATTATTCATCCCTGTCTGTCATACAGGATGAGGAAGCTACCTTCTCTGATGTCAACCTTCCCCTTCCAGTGGTTCCATTACATTCCACGGAATCTTGGAAAAACGTTTCTGTTTCTCCTAATCTTTCTGGTGACGAACATCGACAAGTCTCGTCGATGTTACAAACATTTCAGGATGTTCTCACTGACATTCCTGGACACACAGATGTCATAGAACATGACATAATTCTTACCGACAATAATCCAATTAGGGTTAGGCCGTATCCTATTCCTATACACTTTCAGTCGCAAGTGGAAAAGGAATTGGATGAAATGATTCAATTAAATATAATTGAACCATCGACTTCACCATATTCTTCTTCCATGGTTATTGTCCGGAAGAAGGATAAGAACATACGAATTTGTGTTGATTATCGCAAATTGAATCAGGTCACAAAGTTCGATGCTGAACCGATGCCTTTGTTAGAAGATCTACTGATTAGACTTTCTAATTCTAGATTCTTCACTAAACTTGACTTGTCTAAAGGTTATTGGCAAGTGCCTTTAGCAGAGCATGCCAAACCTCTTACTGCTTTTTCTACACCTAGGGGTCTATTTCAATGGAATGTTATGCCTTTTGGTCTCATGAACGCCCCTGCCACTTTCGTTCGCATGATGCGTCGAATTCTGTCACATCGTTCGGATGTCATCGCATACTTAGATGACATCTGTCTCTTCAGTGATACCTGGGAAGATCACTATTTAGGGTTATATGACTTACTGTCCACTCTACGTGAGAATAATTTGACAGCGAAACCTTCTAAAGCTTTTGTTGGTTTTGGTGAAATCTCTTTCCTGGGTCATCGTGTTGGTCATGGTCTCTTGAAGACAGAAGACCACAATACTTCCAAAATACTGAACATCTCTGTTCCTAAAACGAAGAAACAAGTTAGGAGTCTCTTAGGTTTAATTCAATTTTATGGGAGATTTATTCCAAATTTATCTTCGATCATGGCACCTCTCTCAACATTGTTGAAGAAAGGTTCGCCTAATCTGGTCCGTTGGTCTGAAGAATGCCAATCTTCACTAGACCAAATCAAGAATATATTTTCTTCTCCTCCCATCTTAAGATTACCTACTCTTGATAGGACTTTTGTTCTTCGGAGTGATGCTTCATCCACTGGGATTGGAGCAGCACTGATGCAAGAATATGCAAATACTCTGCATCCTGTTATGTACATTTCTAGAAAACTAAATGCGGCAGAGAGGAACTACTCGGTTTTAGACCGTGAGTTGTTAGCGATGGTTTGGTCAATTCTAAAGCTACAAAGATTCCTCCTGGGCGCACATTTCATTCTAGAGACTGATCAGAAAGCTCTTACAGCTATTCAGACTAAGAATTTGAAGAGTTCGAGATCCACTCGATATGCTATAGCTCTTCAACCTTTTCACTTCACGGTACGAGCTATCCGTGGTGCGGATAATGTGATGGCTGACATTTTGTCTAGATGCCCACATGACTCCAACTAATACTTCTGTCCTATATTCCTATATATTACAGAGTCATAACACACCTATATTACTACAATAGATTAGCACATCTGTACTCACTTTATATGTACACACTATCGTGCTTTGTTGTCATCTTCTTCTGTTCGTTTTTTAAGATGATAGAGGAGGACTGAGTAGTTAATATAAGGGCCGTTAGTTTACTAAACAGCCACAATTATTAATAATGTATTGTACCTTATGAAGCATATTAGTTATTAATTAGCATTATATTGCTTGTACTTTCTCAGAATGTCATTGTTGAGCTGAGGACTTACCTTACTAGTATCAAGCATGACGAGTTCTAGATTGTGTACTTACCCTCGGAATACCAGAGCATATGTCCTGGATCGTCATGTAGTTTAACTTTACTATGTACTTATGTCATTACATGTCAAAGAATGTACTATTTAAATTTTCCTATCAGATTTGTACATCCATTTTTTAAAGACAATATTAGAGTATGCTGTTTAATGATGATTATGGTAACTTGCATACGTATATTGTGTTTACATGCTAACGTGATGTGTGTTGGTGACACCTCCCCGATGTGAATATTTTTTGAGACATATTTATTTTTCTGTTGAGGTATATCCTCACCAGACACTCTATAATTAGCCTATTGTTTGGCAATTTAGTTAATTATCAGCGCATAATTCGTGCGTTTTGAGCCGCTTATCGCATGCTCTTTGATATTTTAAAAAAAAAAAAATATTTCCACATTTTATTTTTTTATCGGGAGGAGGTGGTGATATGTTGCGTGATAAATTCTCGCAACATCTTTTTATTTCAATATCTATTTTATAACGCAAGGGCAACAACTGCTTGAAATTTATAGTTACTTTTCTCGGTAAGCATTTGTCTTCTCGCGTTGGTATCGAATGCAGTTAAGTTTGAGCTGTGGTCATTTTGCGCTGGACTGCGCATGACTTGTCTTGCTTCTTGGTCGATCGGTTTCCGCCCACCACTAGTGGAGTGAGCGATTTGGAATGGCGAAAGAGATGCCTCGTTGAAGAGGGGATCTCCGCTATTTTTTGTTCTGTCAGGGATGTGTAGTCCTCTTAATGGATATTTCGTTTATTCGAGATAAAACCTCTAAATAATAATGCCGGGAATAATAATAATTCTTTAAGCGCCAAACACGGCGCATAAGGCAGAAACCAGTGCTCTCCAGGTTGTTCGTTGTGACGCCACTCCTCTTAGCTCTTGCACATTATTTAGGCCCAACGTTCTTCCTTCTCTTATTATTGTTCTTCTGAGTGTTTCTTTTGGTCTTCCTTTTTTTCCGCTTACCCTCAGGAACCCAAGTGAGCGCCTGTAGTGGTATTCTGTTGTTTTGCATTCGTAGGACATGACCGATATATGACCATCGTCTTTTCCTTATATAGTCGGAGACATATTTCTGCCTAGAGTCTTCTCTTATTTGTCGATTAGTCTTGAATTCTTTCCAACTGATGTTCATGAGTTTTCTAAGACATTTGTTCTCGAAAGTATTCAGCTTGTTCTCCAATGATTTTGTTATTTTCCAACTCTCACAGCCGTATGTTAACACTGAGATAACATTTGAATTAAACAGACGAAGCTTGGTATGTATATTCAATGATCGTAATTTCCAAATGTTAGATAATCTATTGAAGGCGCTAGCTGCCAAAGCAATTCTAGTATGGATTTCTCTTGTTGTGAGATAATACCTCTAGTGTATTTGCACATGCCGGGAGGCATAATATTTCTGTGTATTTCCGGAAGGCAAGGTAAATTAACATTTTCATTAACTCTATCGATTTTTGGTCGTGAACGATTTCTGGTTCATAGCCTGTCTTCGAAAGTCGTCGTCACGAGATGTTTTCCTAGCTCACATGTCGCTGTATTGTGCTGCATCGGTTGATGCAGGTCCCAAGGACTATTACTTGCTACTTGGTTACCTGAACTAGGTTTGAAAAACCTTTGTTATCTAGAGGATATTTTTGAGGACATTATTTATACTTCGGCAGACGTGTCTGTCTTGCTGAAGTCAGATTAAGGAGAGTGAACTGATCTCATACATCTGGTTATCTCCTGGCTGTTATAGAAAAGGATGGAGTTTTTCACCTGACTACATTTACAGCACTATGAAATATAACATGCATCTGACTCATCATTGTAATGCTGTCTACCGTCTATTGCTGTATTGAATGTTGCTGTGATAATGACTGTTTGATGTGTCTACATATTCGCGTAACCATTTTGTCACTGTGGCGTCCACAATAAATAATGAAGAAAAACGTCAACGGCTGTTTCAAGAATCATTGACTTTATACGTCGTGAGTTTACTGACGTCCTATGTGGATTGCCCTGTTATTTTTGTATGAACATTGTTTTGACTGAACACCTCTGCACACCACACAAAACCAGACATGCGGATACCATCCATCATCATATGGCATCACGCATCAAACCCATCTTTGGAGACATAGTTTTATGGAGGAAACAAAATCCTCAAAATTTTTACCCTCTACCGGTAACATGGATCGAAACTTTTGTCTATAGCCTTCCTGATCCAGACCATATCTGCGTATAAATGCTGCCTTTACGACCTGAAAATCATGTCTTTTATCTTGGTCTATACCCAGATAGACCCCAACTGCATCACCTGTGAGGAGACCCGAAAAAACACCAGACCACGAATCTTTATCAATATTTAAGCAAGAGACTCTTTCCTGAAATCTTAATAAATAAAAACTTATATCGTCGTGAGGAGGAGAAAAAGGTGGTAGTCTTAAATTAAAGTTAGGGGGTTGTGATTGCCTTCTTCGATGAACCATTACTATCTGAATCATGGGAACCATGATGTTGTTGAAAACGAAGTTTTTCAACCTCAAAAGCTTTCTCCCTTTCAAATTTTGCCTCCTCGGCAGCAATTTCAGCTAAACGAATTGCCTTTTCATGTTCCATTTTCTCTCGTTCCGCAGCGATTTCTGCTATACGAATTCTCTCTTCCTTATTTGCTTTTTCTTGTGCCATAGTAAATTCCCTTTCTTCTCTTTCTCTTTCTCATTTCTTTCTATTTTCTTCTCTTTCTCTTTTCTCATTTCTTTCTCTTTCTTCTTTTGCCTCTGCTTTTTCATATGCAGTCAAAGCAAAATTTTTAAAATATCACCTTCCATACCCAGTGCCTTGCCTTGTTTAATAAAATAGTCAAGAGTCGCCATAGTATACCACAAATTATAACTTTTCTAAACAATAAATCAATATCTATGTTCTCCTCTGCCTTACTTAGACCATCACACTATGGAATAGTGTGTCTGATTGGTATAGTCACAATGTGAATATATATATAACTATATCACCTGCACAAATCCTTTATACGCTTATTATATGTAATATATAATTAGCGTTTATGATCCTGCTTCTATGTATATCGACAAGAATCGCGTGAGTATAATATCACCAACATATCCACAAGAATAGAATTATAGTTTAATCAATAATTGTATTATAGTTTGATCAATAAATATATCAATATGCTGCAAAGAAAAATTATCACATGACATGACTAACGAAAGACATGGATGGAAACAAAATAAAGAAACGACAAAATTGTAAGTAGTCGAAAATTCTAAGACAAAAGAAAATTAAAATTTCCACCAGTAATTAACGAGACAAAACGACAAATCACTTTTACATTAATGTAAATTTTACAAAAGATAGCCAGGAAAGACCACGCCAGACTAAATTCCCGAACAAAATTGAAAATTTTAAAAAATACGACGAATCACAGCACAGCTACCACGCATGAAAGCCTTAAATTCAAACAGAGCGGTAATCACGACAGCACTAAATGCTGAATCCCTGAAAGAAATTAATGCAATCAACCTATAGAAATACGACACTGAAACGTAAAATGCCTCCTAAACAGTCGCCCGCAAGAGACAAAGAAAAGAAACATATAACACATAAGAAGCGAGATTTGCCCAACAATGATAGGACCAACAACCATGACGTTACAAAAACATACTTATCTGAATCGACCATGAGCGTCCATTCTTCGCTGTAACTCCAATGGGTCGTTCCACGCAATATTAAATTGAAATGTGGATAATAATGTAAGTAATCAGCAACCATGATGACGAAATATGAAGACGTTCTCTCCTAAATCGTTCACTGAGTATTCAGTTCAATGGGAATGTCCGACCTTTACTCGTGTGTGAGACACATTGTAGAGATAGTGTCAATATATAATGATAGAGACGAAATGTTATTTTCCAACGAGTGACCGACTAAACTGATGAGGTGACCTTGTCAATGTCCTAACGGTTTGATCTATTACTTCCGAGTCCACTTGTCCAGCGAAACGCCCTCCTCGTAAAATCGCAGATTCATATTTCTCCCGTGAAGATATTCCTCTCATGGTAAATCAGCGTGAACGATTTCATCATGGATATAATGTTTTTTTCTGATCCTCAAGTAAGGTACCAGGTCTGGGCATGACCTAGTATACGAATATTGTAAATTTCATGTCTGCACAAAGTTGCATTCCAACAGCTGTCTCTGCATAAAATGTTCATTGTTGAACAGCGATAGATTGATCAAAATTCCCGATATTGTCCCAACATAGAACTCTGTCTGCCAATAGCCTGAGCAACCTTCAAATGTCCTTCAAATCCAACGGACGACAGCCCCCATATCTGTGGTGGGGCGCCGTTCGAATATATTTTGTGTTCGTTTATTATTATTATAGGTAAATTGCTACCCCTGTCCACAGTTAATGTATATTTGATTGCTCCAGCGGTCGCTCATAGTACTGCTCGTTATCCCGTTACATCCCGGGTAAAAAATCTCTCACTTTTCATAGTTTTGTTTCCCTCTATCACAACACGCATACAGGTTCTCTACCTGACCAATGAGGAACTAAAACAGTCTTCTTTTTAAAACGAATTCGACATCTTTTAATAACTGAAATTCTTTGTAGCATGCATACTCGTTATTCATGATTAATCCTTATTTATTAATTTTCTCCGTACATATTACTTTTAATTCAAGAGTATTCATGCTCTTGTACAAACCCTCTCCTGTCAGAAGGTACACACTTCGTAGTAGGTCCATACTGGAACTTAAAAAGAAAACAGCCAAAAACCACAGCTGTCACAAAGTGCAAGGTTTTACTTCACCTTGGCCATACACATATCAACACAAACTCTGATGTCATTTTCCGGTGCGCCCCATTTTCAATAAATATCCCAAATAGTGCCGCATTTATCAGCACTAACTCAAACTCAATAAATCTAACATGTGGTGTGCATGGGCAGACACCACAGACATTCTGTCCAGATGCCCACATGATGCCACTTAACTGTTAAATATTGGATTTTTTTAATATGTATAACTTTACAACAGTTATTTTTTGTTTCTTTACTAAGATACACATTTGTAATTTAATAATAGAATGATGGTATCTCTACTTAGCGGTTTATTGATGTTTAGTCACCGCTGTTCTTTGATGATTGTTTCTTCATAAATCATAAATTTAAGATTATAGTGTGAATTTTTGGTATGCATTGTATGATTACCAGAATTGTATTATACGTAGATCACACCTTCCTGGAAACATTTATTCGTAGAGAAACAATTTCTCTCAGATTTTGAGATATATTCTCACCGGTCATATTAGGAATTATAGTTATTCCTGATATTTTCATCTGCGCAGTATTCTTGCGTTGTGAGCCTATTCTACGTTGCTCCTAGATGTATTTAAAAAAAAAATTTTATTTTTTTTTTCCCGGGAGGTGTGGTAAGACTGTAAAGTGCAATCTTTACTATCTTGCAATATAATACATTTATATATACTTATTATGTTCGCAAATATTTTGTAAACAAAGTATTTCCTTTTTTAAGTGCTTAAGGAGAAGTCATTTTTGAGTTACTTCCCTTGAAAGGAGTTCCGTCATCTTCGATCGGATTCCGCGGACGAATTTAGGCCTACTGCGATTTATTCTTTGCCTGGGTAGGAATAGATTGTTCTTGCTTCAGTATATCTATGGCCTGAATTTATACGTAGTGTTTGTATGAGTAGGACGAGTCTGTCTTATATATGGATATCTTTACATTTCTAAGTCGAACTATGTTGGTTGTCGCTAGAAAAGGTCAAAGGCTATGCAGCGGAAGTATCGCTAGCAGGGGGTGTGATTCATGGCTGTCATCCTGTCGGGATGTCGAATTTTGTTGTAGCCGGCTTATTGCCGAAAAAGTGATCTATAAGTAAATGGGGAAAAGTGATAGTCATTTAGACATGTTGTATGTACTTTACCCCAGTGTTTATTCTCTTTTGCCAAGGAATGGCAAAGTTATATTTCGCATAGAAAGGTAAAACCACAATTTATTATGAACTTGGGCTTCGCCATCGTTGTCGATAAGCAGATGCACAGTGGTACTTCTGAAAAGAATATTTATTCAAAGGAAGATGACATTCCTATGTATCAGCACTAGATTATATGATATTATTCAATTACCTCTATGATAGAAGCTATGAAGAAATGAGGACATTTAACGAATGACCAATTTTGGTCTGTATCCAATAGTGAGTGAAGCTCACGAGAGAAGCACAGCCATGTTGAAATCCATATACTTTGTATTTATCGAGTGAGAAAAAGGGATGCCTGTACTATCGCTCGATGAACCAAGAGATCACTGCTACATGTGAGAACCCATGTCTGGGATTCCTATATCTTTAAGGAAAATATATATATTGAACTTTACGTGAAGGGATATTCGCTAGACGAGGTTAGGTCTAGGAGCCTTCCTATATATTGGTTATGGTCTGACGTGCCCAGTCAGTAAAGCCAGATGATTTACATGATGGAACTCTGAATGCTTATTTACGAATGCTCCATTATGATATTTGCCAAGCATGAATGCTAACTTAAGATGATATTCCTGTGATCAACATTATGCTGTCTATGTCGACATTTGTTCCTGTAACCATACACGTACTGTCCAAGTGTGCGTCTCATTAAATGTTATAAAAAGACCACCGTAGTTCCAGTACTTCTTGAATTCGAACAGTGTGAGTATGAGTGATGTACTACCAACCTGTCAACTCTATCGAATCATTCTACCATTCGCGTTCTGACATTCATATACACACTCATTGTCTACACTCACATTCTTGTCGGAGCCTCATCACGTTCCAGGACAAGATGACCTGTATGACCAAAACTGTGCTGGGTTTAATGAGTTGACAATCGTTACACTTTACTACACCAGTCCCAACATCTACATTTATCAACTGGTGGACATTCACGTCATTTAACAAATAAAGCGTGATTTAACAACTACTGGCCAGTATGAGTTTTAACAACAACGATAGGCTCGATGATGTTGTCACGATAGTAGAGCCCTGTGATATTGACCTGGCATATGTGAAGGTCGGTCCTGTCATTCATACAGACGCCTGCCCACACCATTACACTGCCACCTCCATAACGGTTGTGTGCAACAGTTGCAGGAGGCTGGTAACGCTCACCTCGCCGTCGCCAGACACGTATTCTTCTTCTTCTTCTTCGTTCGTCCTGAAAAGGACGGTGGTTGCGTTGTGTCTGTTTACGCCTAAGCTGTGATATCTGCACCTTTCGGTCGACACATCCGACTTCTGCACGGCATTTTTTAGGACCGGGTTTGCCTTCCCATTTCGATCCACTTTCGCTCAGCCAGACTGCACAGCTGCAGACTGTTTCCAGGACCACCACGTGGAGGTGGAGTGCGGTCTTGACCAGCTCTGGTTCGCTGGTTCTGAAGTAGGCAGTCAAGCTATGAGTCGCTGACTGCGGTCTCTATTGCTGCGTCTTGAGGTCTCAGACACGTATTCGACGATCACGAAAATCCAAAACGAAACGGGACTCATCAGAAAACATCACTGATGCCCACTGTTGATTGGTCCACCGATGATGACGTTGGCACCAATCCATTCTTGCTGCCTGTGTTGTGGTGACATGGGCAAAGCTACAAACGTTCTGCGTGTGGCCAGTTGCACTTTGTGCAAACGGTTTCGTACTGTCTGAGTTGAGACCCGGATCCCAGTGGTCTGTTGAAGGTGTTGCTGAAGTTGAGTAACATTTAGAGTCCGAGTTCTGAGGGCCTGAGCAACAAGAAGTTGATCTTGGCGGCGTGTAGTGACTCTTGGGCGGCCAGTCCGAGGCAGACCAGCTACTGTGCGGAAATTTTGATACCTGTTCCACAGTCTGCTGACAACTGACTGTGAAACATTGAGGTTCCGAGCAACATCCACTTGCCGACTTCCGGTTTGCAACATGCCTATGCCTATCCATCTCTGCTGTTCCGTCAAACGTTCCATGACGAAGAAAAGAAATTTTATCTGTTGCAGAGTCTTTTTATACCTGTCCATGGTGAGTAGTGTTCATCAAACCCGAGATACACGCATTTTTGTGAAAAAGAATAATGTGTGAACTTTACGGATGGGCCTCACCTCTGTTCTTGGGATTGGCTAACTCATCACGAGTCACCAGGTCAACATGATATTGCACGTGAGAGTGGAGAAGAGCGTGCTCGATATGTCCATACAACCATTAAAATACGAAATCCACTCTTTTGTAAAATAATACATACCATCTTAAAATATCCCCTACTTTTTGTGACAGGTGAGTCAAGTGAAAACCGGAAATATGTTATAACAATAAGAATAATCACGCCATTATATTGTAACTTGCCAATATTGTTGTCCTGGATGTCTCGAGTGTCATGCACGCGGCATCGCGGTGATGACGCATACGGTGACGTCATAATGACGTTTTAAAGATGGCCGCCCCGCTAGTGGAATGCACCAAACAGCAGCAGCGTTCTGTTAATCAACCCAATTTTTGATCAGCTAAGGGTGAAACCACTAGAAATTCATCGGCAAATGAAGCTCAAGTACGGTGATGCATGCATGTCAAGGTCTTCCAGGTGTTCATGCTTCAAATGGTGTCCAAAGTTTTAAAAACGGCTTTTGATTTCATCCACAACTATCCAGGAACCAGAATGTCATCATTTTTCGGCTACGCACTGGACAGAAAGATTGCATTCAAAGTGATACCATCTATACCACGACCCATACAAGATTGGTGCATCAGGATCCTGCTGCACCTGCGGAACCAGAGCCGATGACAAGAACACTCCACCTCCTGTGGTATTGCCCAACAGTCTAGCAGTGCATCTGCAACGGAGTAGCAGGATATGGCAACAACCCACTTCAGTCAACGAAAAAATTGTTTGGAGGTCGGTGGGACCCTTGCAGATTGACTACTGCCTTTATTAGAGTCATACAAATCGTGGAACCGTCCTGAAGGCGAACGAGGAAGAAGGAAGAAGACGAAAGAAGATGGCATTATTCGAAAAAAGACTCCCTGGATATGGTAAGAACTTCTGGCTAAGTTAATGTACCATCCTGCATAATATCAAGTAAGTGAACGTAGGAGCAGCCTTTTTTGGCCTGGGCGGCACTGGGGTCCTCTCGGTACGTGCAACAAGATGGCTGGTCAGATTGTTTCCAGAGCTGTGTGTTCGTGTGCTTCTCTGTGGTGCAGGGGGGCTGGGGGGTTGCAGAGACGGGGACGTCGAGATTGTCCTCTTCTCACACGGCATGCCTGGGAGAAGTTCACCGAATCTTTTGGCCGAGTGCCATCATCGGCCGTGGTCTGCTTTCTCGGAGCGGCGCAGGGGGACGTGCGCACCATTCGTGGCCTGGCGGGCGCTAAGGCTGTGTTGACCGTGTCCTCGGGGGACCCCGGTGTTCGCCATCGCGGGAACATCTGTGTATGGACCCCTGAAGGAAAACGAAAGAGAGGCCGACCAAAAACAACTTGGCTGGAGGACTGTAGAGGCTGAGATGCAAAGAATGAACCAGAGTTGGGGCACTGTAAGAAGGAATGGCCACCGACCGAGAAATGAAAAGTGGAATCAATTTATTGTTGCCCTACAACGGACCGACACTAGGCGTGATGGCCACTGACTGCTTTGACGGTCGGCGGCCAAGGATCAAAGAAGAAGAAGAGAAGGGAGGACGATGTTAAGCATTTCTTTTTATTTCCCTGGTGTTTGTGATTTCAAGGAGGATGGGTCATGTGGTCACTATTCCGATGTCGTCGAGCACTCCAATTGAGCAATGTGGGTGGATATCTGCTGTTACTAGAGTGAGATCTGGTCTGCTTCTTTGTTCGCACTAGCGTGGTGGTAGCATTGTCGGTGGTGTGTGAGCATTTCTGTCCACCACTCCAGACTAATCACCTCCTGTAGATGTTTCATTGGTTTCAAGAGCGGAAACCTCAGGCCTGTGTGTCACTAATCCTTGACATTTTATACACTTGCACTGGTACCACTGTATAGCCTGTGATATGGAAGGAGGATTCTTTCGATAGCATTGCATCTTGGATAACTGCAACATGGATTTTAAGGTCCAGTAGAAGCTTGGTTAGTTCTAATTTTGTGTTTCGGATTCCTGATATGTTGAGTTGGAGGATGTGTAGTGTGTCTGTGTTATATGTATTACTGTTAGTATACTTATCACTGCCCTCCCCAGGTACTGAAGAACAGCGCGGGTCTTGATAACCGAGGCGACACCCGAGCTCGTATAGTATGTTGTCTTTGAGGCATGTACATGATTTCAGGGGGGGGGGGGGGAGGGATGCATTTTTCAGTATCCCCGAAGGAAGGCAGTACAGTGTATCAGTATCCCAGGATCGCCATGTCCTGCCAGAAGCATAGCATATACATCTGGGTCAGCTTATTTATCATTCTTCAGTCAGCTTTGCCAACCCATCTGCAGTGATGGTATATCTGGCATTCCCCGCCACCTAGGAGGCCGTCACAGAGGGACAAAGGTGGAGTGTCCACTGGCCTGCATCTCTTCGTCATCCATGGGGATTATTGGATAGGAGACAAACAGTGAAGAATGAGGCAAGAAAGCATTTAACCCATGAAGTGGTGGTGGATTGGTGCAGACCAGGGCTTGTATCACTCGCCGGTGGGTTCTGCATATACATCTATAGGGTTCCACAGCCCTTTAGTCTGACCCCTCACCAAGGACCTGTCCGGCTTGGGTGACCCTGCCAGGAGTAAAACTCCCGCCGGCATAGCTCCCGGGATCATTGGGGCACTCAAGCTCTCCAACCAACGGCAAGGTAGGCTTACGTGTGGAGAGTAAATGTATATAGAATAACACCGTATTTAATGAACAACCATCATAAGAGTTGTCATTGTTTTTACCTGATTTTATTGTTTCAGGAAATAGCAGAATATAATAACACACTAACAAATACAGGTCTGTATCCTATTATCAGAAATCGTCGGGCACGGCTGTTGTTTCGGAAACCAAATTTTTTCATTTTCCAGATATTGGCCAAATCATGTTTGCCAAAAGTAGCCCAAAGTCACCTCAAAATAAAACATTTGATTTTCTGAATATTCCAGGTGCACAGATAAAAGTATATGGACCTGTAAGGCCCCTGATTCTAGCCAATAACTGTCTTTCATTCTGGCCAAAACTAGTCCTAACCAATCTTATCTTGTAAGTACAATATGTTGCATGAAGTAGGCCTATCGAAGAGAAAAAAATATATATATTGTACAATGTGGCAAAAATTACAACCAATAAAGTACTGTAAAGAGGCACACACACCACTCCCCTCACAAAAAAGAAACAAAACAAACAACCCATTTCCCATACTTCACAGCAAATATAGCAAAAATGTGCATACTAGAAATTTTTTACAGACTGCCTTATAACAACATCAATGCTAAAAAAATACTAATATAGGGAGAATCTATTTGTAAATTCTCCACTTTTGTTACTTCAAGGCTTTACTTTCATGTGCACATGAAGCTCATTCTTCATGTTAAGAAGGAAGCAGTCCACTTTCTTACGGCTTAATATGAGATGAAGAAAGCTGGAATATATTGTTGATATGAGATGAAGAAAGCTGGAATATATTGTTGATATGAGATGAAGAAAGCTGGAATATATTGTTGATATGAGATGAAGAAAGCTGGAATATATTGTTGATATGAGATGAAGAAAGCTGGAATATATTGTTAATATGAGATGAAGAAAGCTGGAATATATTGTTGATATGAGATGAAGAAAGCTGGAATATATTGTTGATATGAGATGAAGAAAGTTGGAATATATTGTTGATATGAGATGAAGAAAGCTGGAATATATTGTTGATATGAGATGAAGAAAGCTGGAATATATTGTTGATATGAGATGAAGAAAGCTGGAATATATTGTTGATATGAGATGAAGAAAGCTGGAATGTATTGTTGATATGAGATGAAGAAAGCTGGAATATATTGTTGATATGAGATGAAGAAAGCTGGAATATATTGTTGATATGAGATGAAGAAAGCTGGAATATATTGTTGATATGAGATGAAGAAAGCTGGAATATATTGTTGATATGAGATGAAGAAAGCTGGAATATATTGTTGATATGAGATGAAGAAAGCTGGAATATATTGTTGATATGAGATGAAGAAAGCTGGAATATATTGTTGATATGAGATGAAGAAAGCTGGAATATATTGTTGATATGAGATGAAGAAAGTTGGAATATATTGTTGATATGAGATGAAGAAAGCTGGAATATATTGTTGATATGAGATGAAGAAAGCTGGAATATATTGTTGATATGAGATGAAGAAAGCTGGAATATATTGTTGATATGAGATGAAGAAAGCTGGAATGTATTGTTGATATGAGATGAAGAAAGCTGGAATATATTGTTGATATGAGATGAAGAAAGTTGGAATATATTGTTGATATGAGATGAAGAAAGCTGGAATATATAGTTGATATGAGATGAAGAAAGCTGGAATATATTGTTGATACGAGATGAAGAAAGCTGGAATATATTGTTGATATGAGATGAAGAAAGCTGGAATATATTGTTGATATGAGATGAAGAAAGCTGGAATGTATTGTTGATATGAGATGAAGAAAGCTGGAATATATTGTTGATATGAGATGAAGAAAGTTGGAATATATTGTTGATACGAGATGAAGAAAGCTGGAATATATTGTTGACACGAGATGAAGAAAGCTGGAATGTATTGTTGATATGAGATGAAGAAAGCTGGAATGTATTGTTGATATGAGATGAAGAAAGTTGGAATATATTGTTGATATGAGATGAAGAAAGTTGGAATATATTGTTGATATGAGATGAAGAAAGCTGGAATATATTGTTGATACGAGATGAAGAAAGCTGGAATATATTGTTGATACGAGATGAAGAAAGCTGGAATATATTGTTGATACGAGATGAAGAAAGCTGGAATGTATTGTTGATATGAGATGAAGAAAGCTGGAATGTATTGTTGATATGAGATGAAGAAAGTTGGAATATATTGTTGATACGAGATGAAGAAAGCTGGAATATATTGTTGATACGAGATGAAGAAAGCTGGAATGTATTGTTGATATGAGATGAAGAAAGCTGGAATGTATTGTTGATATGAGATGAAGAAAGTTGGAATATATTGTTGATATGAGATGAAGAAAGTTGGAATATATTGTTGATATGAGATGAAGAAAGCTGGAATATATTGTTGATACGAGATGAAGAAAGCTGGAATATATTGTTGATACGAGATGAAGAAAGCTGGAATGTATTATTGATATGAGATGAAGAAAGCTGGAATATATTGTTGATATGAGATGAAGAAAGCTGGAATATATTGTTGATATGAGATGAAGAAAGCTGGAATATATTGTTGATATGAGATGAAGAAAGCTGGAATATATTATAACAACAGGAAAGATTGAAAGAAAAAGAAAGGATAGGGGAAGACAAAGAGAGCAGATACTGGACAGTTTGACATCGTGGCATGGAAAGAAGTCAACAACAGAACTGATCAATAGTACTGTAGACAGGAGGTTGTGGAGAGACATGATCACTGACGCCACCAGGCAAGGTACTTGAAGAAGATTTTAATGCCACCACGCCTCAGCTGAATATGTTACGTCGAATCATGACAACTCAAAAGTTCTAATTTTGTATACTTTAGAACAGTGGTTCTTAACCCCCTGGGGGTGCTAGCCTTACCTTCAGGGAGTGCGAGACATGCCAGATTGTTTATAAGGCGATTCATCACTAACATCCCCAACTAACATAATTACTGATGTATGTTACGTCGATCGGTCTCTCAAAATAGTAACTCACGCCAGAAAAAAAAGTGCGCAACGCACAGTGTGCAACTTGCGCGGTGTGGGTGTTATATAAAACAAATACTTTGGTTTTATTTATTTATTTTTTAATTCTTTCACAAAATTACGTAGTAGCGCCCAACAAAGAAAAAGTGCGTAAAAATTGGTGTGCATGAGCCCTCACCTGATGTACAAATCATGAAAACTTGAAAGTTTTTGTTAAAACCACTTCAGGGAACACTCTTTGAAAACAATCCACGCACTTTCACACGAAATGTTGTCATCAAAGAACTTTTAAATTGAATCTAAAATAACATAATTCTCGCCGTGTGTACGTTGGTCACAGCTGAGGAGTGCAACCGTGTTGAAAAATTGTACTGTTTCCATTATATATAATAAATAATAATAAATTCTTTAAGCGCCAAACACGGCGCATAAGGCAGAAACCAGTGCTCTCCAGGTTGTTCGTTGTGACGCCACTCCTCTTAGCTCTTGCACATTATTTAGGCCCAACGTTCTTCCTTCTCTTATTATTGTTCTTCTGAGTGTTTCTTTTGGTCTTCCTTTTTTTTCCGCTTACCCTCAGGAACCCAAGTGAGCGCCTGTAGTGGTATTCTGTTGTTTTGCATTCGTAGGACATGACCGATATATGACCATCGTCTTTTCCTTATATAGTCGGAGACATATTTCTGCCTAGAGTCTTCTCTTATTTGTCGATTAGTCTTGAATTCTTTCCAACTGATGTTCATGAGTTTTCTAAGACATTTGTTCTCGAATGTATTCAGCTTGTTCTCCAATGATTTTGTTATTTTCCAACTCTCACAGCCGTATGTTAACACTGAGATAACATTTGAATTAAACAGACGAAGCTTGGTATGTATATTCAATGATCGTAATTTCCAAATGTTAGATAATCTATTGAAGGCGCTAGCTGCCAAAGCAATTCTAGTATGGATTTCTCTTGTTATATATACTCTCCCGAAAATAGTTACAATCAACAAAGAAAAGCGTTCAAATTACGGTGTTCATGAACAGTTTGATTACACTGTATAATGGAAAGAAACCAAAAACACTCTAAGAATGTACTTCTATCTGCTCATCTGGGAACGGAAACAGCACCCTATAATTAATCGTAGGGAGCCGCGCTAGCGTAGTGGTTACCACACCGCTCTGGCGACCAGGTGATCCAGGATCAAACCCGGGCGACGGCATTTGAGGATTTTTCGTCGACCGGGATTTTGACTGGATTAACTCGAGACCTGGCGAGAACATTTGAAGGAGTGTCGTCGACCAGGGATTGGCGGCTCTTGAGCCGACCCAGCTCTAATGGGTACCTCCGAAATCGGCGAGTATCTGCTTGAATGGCGAGGGACACCTGTCTCTGTACAAGAAAAAAGGGATACTCACGTAAAATCAATGTCAGGTTAGACATTAATATAATAATAACCTGAGATTTCGCCTCGAGTATTAGCGGGCGTAGGAAGCATAGTAACACCAGACGGCGGGGCAGGCAAAGACATCAACATCAGAATGAATAAGGCAAGAACAGCCTTCTTTAGCCTAAACAACATCTGGAAGTCCTCCCAATACAGCACAAGCACAAAATTAAGATTATATCAGAGCTGTGTGCTTTCTGTGCTTCTCTATGGTGCGGAATGCTGGAGAGTTACAGAGAAGGAAATGTCGAAATTGTCCTCCTTTCACACAACATGCCTAAGAAAAATTCACCGAATCTTTTGGCCGAATACCATCACTAACCAAGATCTGCTTACTCGTAGCAAGCAAGAGGACATGCACACCATCATAGCTGGCAGACGCTGGAGCTGGGTTGGTCATGTCCTCAGAAGAGACCCCGATGCCATCACAAGAACAGCTATGCTTTGGACCCCTGAAGGAAAACGAAAGAGAGGCCGACCAAAAACAACCTGGCGGAGGACTGTGGAGGCTGAGATGCAGGGAATGAACCAGAGTTGGGGCACTGTACGAAGGATGGCCACCGACCGAGCAAAGTGGAATCAATTTGTTGTTGCCCTACAAGACGCCACTAGGCGTGATGGCCACTGACTGCTTTGACGGTCGGCGGCTAAGGATCAAAGAAGAAGAAGATTAGCGGGCGTACGAAAAAAAAAAAAATTAATCGTCAAGTTTGACGGGTTATTGCTAGTTATACAATAAACAGAACTCAAAAGTATTTGCACAAAAAAGAACATTGAAAACGTGAATTCAATACTGAATCTTAGTTATATTTTGTAAATAACATGTTCCCAAAACATACTTGTATCTCTTTTTTGGCATATTTTGTGAGCTAGAAGATGATGACGTGCAAAACTTCTTAAGGAGATGCAAAGGGGTGTGAGGCTTCTTAAGATGCTTTAAAGGAGTGCAAGGCTTCTTTAGATGTTGTTAAGGGGTGCGAGACCTCTAAAAGATTAATAAACACTGCTCTATAATGAAAAGATAATTTATCGGCATATTTTCATTCACACTGTGTATATAATTCATAAAAATGTGAAATTTAACATTTCGTATTATTTGGCAATTGACAGAGGTGGAAAAAAACAGAAAAGAAAAGAAGAACCATGGTTAAGAGGAAAAAAAATAATTGTCCAAAAATGTTTTTTTAATCCATTATTATTTTTTTTAGTATATTTCACAAGGGGTGAGCGTCCGATTGACAGAGTGGTTAGAGCGCTGGTCTCTTGTGGCAAAGGTGCCAGGTTTGAATCACAGTACCGACATGCTCCCATCTACCCAGCTGTAAATGGGTACCTGGCTCAGCTCTTTGAATTAGGGAAGGAAAAGGCAGCGAGAAAGAGAACTGGTCACCCCACCTCTGGATGCTGGACCTAGTATGGTGAAGTCTCTAACACTTCATTTCCCTACAGCAGTATCTGCTATGGGACTACCTTGACCTTTACCTTTTACATAAGGCACGAGCTTCATCAGCTGAATAGAAATGTGGTGGACATTCAGTGACCTGCTTACTGCTAAAAAAGGACTCAGATATTGACTTACCGAAACTAATTTAGTTAAAATGAAAATGCTATATGTTATTATATAAAAGTTTTTGCATCTGGACACAATTCATTAATCACAAAGCAAACATGAAGAATTTATTACTTGACCACAAGGTCTTGTATATTTGGACATGCATAGTAATATAACTGCCAGCCCTTGTGCTGCTAAAACGAAGCAAAAACGCCTGTTTAAAAAAAAAAAAAACTATTTTACCTTGTGATCTCATTAACACTAGCTTGCATGTTAGATTTATGACTAGGTCAGCTCAGAGGCCAAAGTTCAAGAGCCACTATCCTAAATTAACATTCTTTTTTACTCAGCCCGCTAAAACTGTCTAGACATAAATTTGCATAAAAGTGGTCTGGTCATGCAGAAGTAGGCAGCAATGAGATAGTTGACAGACTATCCTCGAGAGCATCCATAGTAGGGGACATAATTACATAGTCATTTCTCTTCCACCCCGGGGTGTAGAGATCTGTTTTGCTTCCTACAGAGCAAAAAGCCATCACTGCATTTGGCCATCCTGCAAGAAGCTTGCACCAAAGCATTTACGTGCAGTCGTTCCTGTAGCTATTTGTTTGACATGATGAGATTGCCAGCACTCATACACAACCTCACATTACTCGCCTCTTTACTGAATGTAACTGAAGGAGAAATCCTATTCTTTGCTTACTTACAAAATAACAGTCTTACGTAAACAACTGCACTGCTATTTCATGTCTGAACTTTAAATAAAACACAATGTTGCACCTCTGAAGTTAGTACAATGCCAGAAAGCCACTTCCTAACAATCAATCAAAACCCTTTAGCTCCCCAAGGAGCATCAGCCTTCAACAAACACATGCCAAGTCCTCCTGTGACGTACCATCAGCTCAAGCTCTTTCCACGCCCGCCCTCATCATTTTCACTTTGGTCTCGGAAGTCTCCAGTTCTCTTCTCCATGTTTTTTAGTTGGTCTCCCTCATCCTGAGGATGTCAGAAAAAGGATTGCCGTGTAATGCTATCCACAGGTTTCCTCAATGTGTGTCCTATCCATCGCCAGTATCTTCTTGTCATATCTTGTTCCTAACAGAAGTAAAGCAATATAAGTGTGAAACAAAGAACAATAAAAACAAATGGTAAAAAATAACATCAAAATCTGACTATTTGTGCACTGGATTAAATGCTGCAATTAAAATAATAAAAATGGCTGTAAAATGTGAACTGCCCGGTGATTTAAAAAAATATATATTTTTATTTCACCATTGATATCTAATGTATCAAATACATGTCAAAACAATGAGCCAGAACTGCCGATAAAAAAAGTTGTATTTTTTATTTCCAGAAACACAACAAAATTAAATCTAACGTTGCCAATAAACTGAATGTTACAAGAGAGAGCAAAAATTGCTGCCAGCTATGAGGTTATGTATTGATGAGACCAATCTCACGTTGAGCTGTAAAGTTGGTTCGACAGAGCATCTACATTTAATAAAAAAAATGACAGCATATTCTCTTTATTTTGACATGTGTTTGACATAAATTAGCTGGACAGGAGTGAGGAAATACACATTTAAACATAGGGAGGAATTCTTCATGACCTTGTGTATGACACGACACACTGGAACAGTTTAACTGACATAAGTGGAAACAGAGAAAATTGACAGACATAAAATAAAAGAGGCTTAAGCATAGCCTCATATACATCTCAAAGGAGAACAATTATTAAAAAAATAACAATGTAAATTAATCAATGAACACCTTTTAGTTCCACATCAAATGCAGTTCCTCCACATCAAACACAGTTCTTGCACATCAAACGCAGTTCTTGCACATCAAATGCAGTTCCTGCACATCAAACGCAGTTCCTGCACATCAAACGCAGTTCCTGCACATCAAACGCAGTTCCTCCACATCAAACGCAGTTCCTGCACATCAAACGCAGTTCCTCCACATCAAACGCAGTTCCTGCACATCAAACGCAGTTCCTGCACATCAAACGCAGTTCCTCCACATCAAACGCAGTTCCTGCACATCAAACGCAGTTCCTCCACATCAAATGCAGTTCCTTCACATCAAACGCAGTTCCTGCACATCAAACGCAGTTCCTCCACATCAAACGCAGTTCCTGCACATCAAACACAGTTCCTGCACACACACAATAAAACACGGCAAGCTTTTCTGGTCTGTGTAATCCATTCAAGGTCTTTCAATATCTTCTTTAACCCTGTCATGGCCGTCGCCAATTCTCTTCTCCATGTGTTTTCCCCATATATCTCTTACCCTGAGGATTCCAGAACAAGGACTGCCTTACAATGCTATCAAATAGTTTTTCTTAATTTGTGCACTATCCAAACCAACATCTTCTACTCTTCCACTGGTATTTGATTTTTTGTTCTAATCAGTTCCACATTAGTGATCTTGTCATCAAGTTCCACATTAGTGATCTTGTCATCAGTTCCACATTAGTGATCTTGTCATCAGTTCCACATTAGTGATCTTGTCATCAGTTCCACATTAGTGATCTTGTCATCAGTGCCACATTAGTGATCTTGTCATCAGTTCCACATTAGTGATCTTGTCATCAGTTCCACATTAGTGATCTTGTCATCAGTTCCACATTAGTTATCTTGTCATCAGTTCCACATTAGTTATCTTGTCATCAGTTCCACATTAGTGATCTTGTCATCAGTTCCACATTAGTGATCTTGTCATCAGTTCCACATTAGTGATCTTGTCATCAGTTCCACATTAGTGATCTTGTCATCAGTTCCACATTAGTGATCTTGTCATCAGTTCCACATTAGTGTGATCTTGTCATCAGTTCCACATTAGTGATCTTGTCATCAGTTCCACATTAGTGATCTTGTCATCAGTTCCACATTAGTGATCTTGTCATCAGTTCCACATTAGTGATCTTGTCATCAGTTCCACATTAGTGATCTTGTCATCAGTTCCACATTAGTGATCTTGTATCATTTCAATCCTTCAAGTCCAGAGGTAGACAACCCACAAGCTGTGGGGGTCCACTTTAGACAGAGCTGTCTAAAGATCTAACCTGATAAAAATCACGTTTGTTTTCATGTAGGAATAAAGATAAAGGATCCCGTAACATGCTCGTTGAGGCATATTGGGAATACGGTATTAGGAACATATTTTCTTGACCATACAGCACACTAGGGGTGATGTAGTCAGCATCACGCCGGCCGCCTTAACCTAAAGTTACTCTAGGGCCCAATTCACGAGGCTGGGTCAACCCCCGAGCCGCTTGCGGTCTAAAAAAAATGCCCTACTTCAACTGGGGATTGAACCATGGACTTCTGAGCTAGGAAGCCAGTGCACTAACCACTGTGCTATCGCGGCTCAATGTTGGAATAAGTGTGGCCTAAGTGAAACTTTTACATCTGTCAGAGGATCTGCTTCTTGCTATTCCACTGAAAGAGAAGTGGAAAATTTCAAAGTAAATTATATTTTACAGAAAGTTAATGTTACTTCTTGTACTTTCTGTGTTTCTCTATGGCGCAGAATGCTGGAGAGTAATACAGAAGGAAATGTCAAATTTGTCCCCCTTCCACACAATCTGCCTAAGGAAAATTCTCAAAATCTTTTGGCCGAATACTATCACTAACCAAGAACTACTTACTCGGAGTAACCAAGAGGACATGCACACCATCATAGCTGGCAGACGCTGGAGTTGGGTTGGCCGCGTTCTCAGAAGAGACCCTGATGCCATCACAAGAACAGCTATGCTACGGACTCCAGAAGGAAAGCGAAAGAGAGGCCAACCAAAAACAACTTGGCGGAGAACTGTGGAGGCCGAGATGCAAAGAATGAACCAGAACTGGGACACTGTACGAATGATGGCTGCCAACCGAACAAAGTGGAAGCAGTTTGTTGCTGCCCTACCAGGCGCCACCAGGCGTGATGGCCACTGACTGTTTTGACAGTCGGCTACTAAGGATCAAAGAAAGAAGAATGTTACTTCAAAGAAAAGATAACTTTCTTACTTTAGGCAGTTTATTAACAGAGTGAATTGTTTAAGCTAGCTCAATGGTTTTCATTGGGAATGTGGAAAAAGAACCTTTAATGCTGGGGATACCAGCGGAAGAGGGCTAGGCCAAATCTGTCCGAGCTTAACATTTGTACTGTACCCCACTGTTACCTATAGATCTATCAGATCATCTCCAGTAGAAAAGTAACCCTCCGTCACATGTAGGTCTATGAGGTCATCTCTAGTTGAAAAGTAACCCTCTGTTACCTAGTGATCTATCAGATCATCTCCAGTAGAAGAGTAACCCTCTGTTACATAGAGAACTATCAGATCCTCTCCAGTAGAAAAGTAAGACTCTGTCACCTAGTTGGTTATATTAGGGCGCATATCCAAACACAAAAGACCCTTAGGTCTGAAAACAAAAAATGATTTATCTGTCATATGCAGTATTTAATGTATGCCCAGGCACCAAAATGTAACACCCATTTCTTCCATTTGTAAATAGGTATCTGACTCTGCTTGTGAGTTAGGTAAGGCAAAGGCAACGTGACAGGGAAATGGTCATCCTACCTCATAAAAAGTATGGTGAAGTCTCTAACTATTAGTTTAAAGTAAGCATAATATTATTACAAAAGTAACACAACTAGGAAAGTTGCTTAGCTGTTAGCATTTGTGGCTGACAAATACATTTTTTAAACATTCCAATTGTCTTAAATAGTACTTGTGGCTGACAAACAAATTTTTTAAACATTTCAAATGTCTTAGAGCAGGGAATCTTAACTTTTTTGTGCCATGCACTCCTTTCATTGTCCAATGAAGGCTATAGACTCTTTTCATTGTCCAGTGAAGGCTATAGACTCTTTTCATTGTCCAATGAAGGCTATAGACTCCTTTCATTGTCCAACAAAGGCTATAGACTCCTTTCGTTGCTCAGTGAAGGCTATGGACCCCTTCTTGAAAAAAAATGTACTTAAAAGCATAATTAACAATCTTACATTTTAAATTTTAGGTTAAGTACAAGGACCTCCAAGAATTCATTTATGGACCCCCAAGCGGACAGCAGACCCCACCTTAGAATTTTTATTTCGGTTCTATTACTTTTTAAATGTATTTCTTCATCTTTCAAATACCTCTATAATTTTTGTTATGTCTTTGGAATCTGAACATTTCAGCAGTGGGGGTATACCACCTCTCAAGATATACAGATGTGCTCATCATTATGGACAAACTGTATGGTTCATTCATTTATTTGACAATTGACATATCTTGGTTATTACTCAGTGTGTTTGGCATGACACACAGAGAAGGTCAGATGTGTGATATATACAATGATAATTTAAAACACTAGTCTTCAATATATTCATAGATCCAGGGGTTTATACATATACACAACTCAGGGTGTATATTATTCTCTCTCTGTTGTTCAATGGTCAACTACTTAACTCTTTGACTCCATAATTATTTTCCACCCTGTGCCTTAATTATTTTTTGAAGAATTCTAAATGCGAAGTGTACTATCTGTTAGTGTAAATTTTATGTTAACCTTTTCTGTGAACATGTACTTATTATATATCAAACTGTTGGGAAATAGATAGAGAATTGTACAAAATAGTGTCTATGGTAGTATTAACACAAGTATGTTCGGTATACTTAAAATATTTTGCATGTAAAATTGAAAAACACTAAAAAGTAAACTCTAGAATACGAGCTTACCAAAGATAAATTACTGTTGTAGACAATAAAACTTTCTTTTTAGTTTTCAAACATCAAGGTAATCCATTTACACAAGTAAAAAGAACATTGCTTATGGCCACAGTTAGTACATTTAGTGTTATTCACACCAGTTTTTACTGTGGTCCTTTATAAGAAAAAATAAATTATGCAATCTTGCATTACGTAATTTTCAAACAAATAAAGCAGAATAATATCATATAAAAACTTTTTACATTTGTTTAATGTTTTAATAGTATCCCTAGCTTCATCTTCTACCTAGGACTAGTGATTAGATGTTACGGCAGGTCTAGTTTTGTTGCTTTTCGATCAGCCAGAATATGCCTATGCCCACTCATCAACTAAATCGAATGTGTCTATTTTTTCTGCACCGATTCCGTTTCTTTTGACAACAAACTGTGACTACCAAACAATCATCGTCAATGTCAGTAATGTTTCTAAGTAGTTTGACACAATTATTTGCTTAGGAGACTTAGAAATTTTAAATATAAAGCGAGACATATTTCTCTAGCAATAACAATGAAAAATGCAAACACGCGAATCATCACACAAATTCTGATAATAACTTCAAAACAAGCACAAGTTCTGCTTAACTACACTCAAATTAGTTGTTTGAATAGTAGCTGAAGTCATTCTACGCGTTTTAAAATATGAACTGTATTAAACGGACGATTTTTGGGGTTTATTCGTGATAAACTAAAAACAATGCTCTGAGCATTACGGCGGCACGGCAGTCACAATTTTGCAACGCTCTGAGCGTTGTTCTGGAGTCAAAGAGTTAATGTCCACAGTTGACAACTTCCAACTGTCCACTACCCCAACCACAGCAAGTATCAGCATCATCATTTTCCTTTTCACTCCCTATGGAGCAGGCAGCCACCACAGCAGATGGCCCCATTGCAGGAAGCCTGCACAAAGCATTCACAGCAATTTTTCACATCATGAGGTTGCCAGCACCATGCACAACTTCGTATTAGTTACCTTGTATGTTACAACTGAGTGAATAGTAGTTCCATTCATTTTTTGCATCAGAAGATACCCCCGGGAACTACACGGGGTAACAACCAGCAAGGGTAAAGGTAAAAGGTAAAGGATCCCGTAACACGCCCACTGAGGCATATTGGGAATATGGTGTTAGGCCCATATTTTCTTGACCATCGTACACTAGGGGTGATGTGGTCAGCATCATGCCTGCCGCCCTAACCTTCCCAGAAGTTGCTCAACAACCAGCAAATTCCCATAATTATTTACTCAACATCAAATATTATTAGTTTACCCTATTAATTTCTTCAATAAATGCAGTGTGTCAACAACTACCTGATACAAACAGTATGCATTCTCACCATCATACAAACTTGCACAACAATAATACAAAAAAATAGATTGATACCCAACCTGCATAAATGTAGTGATGATTTTAAGAGTAAGAACCGGCCATTGCAGACTAAAATACCGTCTGTTCAACAAATTGGACAGATAGATGTGTCTATGTCAGGAAGACAAAAAAATAAGCAGTGGAACAAATTAAGATTATATGAAAGCTGTGTACTTTCTGTGCTTCTCTGTGTTGCAGAATGCTGGGAGAGTAACAGAGAAGGAAATGTCGGATCATCCTCTTTCCACAAAATCTGCCTTAGAAGAATTCTTCTGAATCTTTTGGACAAATACCATCACCAATGAAGAACTGCTTACTCTGAGCAACCAAGAGGACATGCACATCATCATAGCTGGCAGATGCTGGAGGTGGGTTGGCCACATCCTCAGAAAAGACCCCGATGTCATCACAAGAACAGCTATGCTATGGACCCCTGAAGGAAAGCAAAAGAGAGGCCGCCCGAAAGCAAAAGAGAGGTCACCCAAAAACAACTTGGCGAAGAACTGTGGAGGTCGTGATGCAAAGAATGAACCAGAGCTGGGGTACTGCACGAAGGATGGCCGCCGACCAAGCAAAGTGGAAGCAGTTTGTTGCTGCCCTACAAGATGCCGCCAGGCGTGATGGCCACTGACTGCTTTGACAGTTGGCAGCTAAGGATCAAAGAAGAAAGAAGATATACGGTTGCATAAATAAGATTCTACAAAATGAACTGTCAGTTACAATATACACACACATCATTCCTTGATCAGCAGTAATGTACCTAAAGTTGGTTTGTTCCACCACCTAAGAAGCCATGTAACAAACACTGGTTATTAGTCAGTTTTATAGGTTCTTAACTGCTGAGATCACATAAAAGGCCATCATGACCTTATCTTGTCATATGAATGCACTAATGCAGAATTATTTCTGTTTTATACAAACATTACTCTTCATTGTTCTATGGAGTGGAAACCTGGACAATGAACAAGCAATTGGAAAAAGGAATTAAGGACCTTGAGATATGGATATACAGAGGAATACGGCGCATATCATGGAAAGAGAAAATAAATAAAGATATCCTATAAATGCTCGGAATGAAAAGAGATTTAATGAAGGAGATACAAGTTAGAGAGCTAAAATATTTTGGCCACATATTGTTATTGTTAATCAGAATCGACGTCATTGCACTCCGGGCAAACCCATAGGTGCGCAGTCTCCCGCAGCAAATGTCGAAGGGTATGAATACTAATTGTTCCTGTTGCGCACTGGTTGTATACATGGTGCATGCGTCCTCTCATACTTCCATCCCTGATGGTCTCACGTTTGATGCCGAATTCCAGCAATCTTAACTTTGAAGATTCACCGATTGCAGTACCATTTTCTGATAGACGAACATGAATCGCCCTCAGTATTTCTTCCTTATCCATGGCCAATGCACCTTTTATGGGTGCTCTTGAAGCTAGTCTGTCAGCTGTTTCATTGCCACGTACCCCGGCATGACCAGGACAGTAGATCCATATCAGTTCGTGAAGATTTGACGCTTCTATGGAGGTTGGCCACATAAAAAATCATAACATCTTGCTGAAAACTACTGGAAGAAAGAGTTGAAGGCAGATGTGCAATTGGATGACAGGGCTATAAATAACATCAAGAGATGGACAGGAAAGAGTCTAGAAGAGCTCAGATCAAGACAAGAGACAGAAGATGTTGAAGATCCACCGCCACCGACCTTTAATGTGAAGATGGCAGCGAATGATGAACTTCATAATCTGTTATTAAAAAATGAGTTAAGTGTGTATGTCTGCCATGTATTTTCTCATTCACTTCTACCATTCTGCATCTAGGGAAGCATAACCGGCTCATAATTTGAACACTAAACTCTTTTGGCTCTGCAAAACTTGTTTTTCTTCTGTGGCTTCCATGGCAAAAGTAATATACAAGGGGATTGACATAAGTCTTGGGCCTGACCATGAAGGACATGTCACAGAAAGCTGAAATTTTGTATAGTGTTTATTCCTTTTCAATATAGCTACCGTCTGAATTGACACACTTCTGCCAACTCTGCTTGACCTTGAAAAGACCTTGGGAGTAAAACTCCCTGTTTTTCAAACTAAACCAGTCATCACATGCCAGTATAACTTCTTCATCGCTGTCAAAATGATTTCCTTTTAGCTGTTTTTTAAGATTTGGGAATAGAAAAAAGTCTGATGGAGCCAAATCTGGAGAATATGGTGGGTGTGGAAGAATTTCAATATTCAAATTGTTGGCTGCTAGCTGCACAAGCCGTGCTTTGTGAGAGGGTGCGTTGTCTTGAAGCAAAGGAAGATTTTGAATGCGCGTTATCCCTCGTTTCCTGGTCACAACCTTTCTTAGTTTGGTGAGAAGATCTGCATAGTACTGTCCATTAACTGTGTTGCCACGAGGCAGATAATCTTTCAAAAGGACACCTTTGCCGTCCCAAAAAACAGTCAGCATCACTTTTCCTGCAGATTTCTGCGCTCTCGGCTTGACAGGTGTTGGGGAGCCCGGGGTTTTCCATTGCATGCTGGCAATTTTGGATTCGGGGTCATAATGGTGTACCCAAGTCTCATCTACTGTCACCATGGTCTCCAAAAAGTTTTTTGACAGACACTTTTTGAGCAACTGTTGACAGCAATTTACCCTCGTTTTCTTCTGTTCACGTGTCAACAGTCGCGGAACCCAGCATGCACACACTTTTCTCATGTTCAGTCTGTTGTGTAAAATTCTATAAACTGTTCTTTCATTTAGTTTTACTCTACTAGCTATCTCCACAATTGTCATTTTTTGATCCTGGTCAATGATTTTCTTCACTCTTGTTGCATTTTCATCGTTGCACTCTGAGGCTGGTCTACCAGATCTTGGCAGATCAGCAACATTTGAGCGGCCGCACTTAAACTGTTGACACCAGTTTTTTTACCGAAGTATATGAAGGACAAGAATCACGAAACACTGGTTCCATCTCCCTGTGTATTTCTGTAGGTGTTTTTCCCTGAAACATCGGAAATTTTATCACAGTTTTGGCCTCCTTCTTTTCCATTGTTTTGTCAAATCTTTGGAGCAGCAGATCCGGTCAATAGGGTACATTGCGCCGTGCACCGTAGCGGGAAAACCCATTGAAGAAACAAACGCATACTTCACACATTCAGTGCAAATATGATGAACTTTAAATGTGCCAAGTTTCATCTTCCTCCTGTGACTCCTTCATGGTCAGGCCCAAGACTTATGTCAATCCCCTTGTATTACAGACAACTTGCTGAAATATTACCAGGTAGTTCTTGTTCTATAATCCTCAGGGTACAAGAGGTAGACAAAGACCAATGAACATATAGAGAAGAGAACTGGAGGCAGAAATGAAGGGCATGAAGAAGAAAGACCTTGAGCTGATGGCATGGGACAGGAAGACTTGGTATAAGTTTGTTGAAGGCCTATGCTCCTTGGGGAGCTGAAGGGTGGTGATGAATTTGAAGAAATGTGCATATTTCAAGGCGGTGTGACCTGAATACATAAATTGTGAGGATTTCTAATGCAATTTGGCTGTTCTCTCTCCCCTTTATTTTTTTTTATTTTGGTTAAGAATATGCTACAAATTCAAATAAAAGTTCTAATGTATTTCTCAGCATTTTTGCATCTGTGAATCAAATTACAGAAAACAAAATGTCATATTAACAACATGCACAAGAACTAAATTTGTTCTCCCTAAAAATATTCTTCAAAACTTTATTAATGTCTGCTGATACATACAATTTTCTTGGTGCTGCATTATAATTTTATGAAGATTACAAGAAGAAATCGCACATCAAAATGTCAATTGAGGACAAATTTTACAGCTAAGAAAACAAAATTAAAGACTGTATGTCATCTCATGAGCAGATATCAACATTTTTCACTCGGCACAGCTAAGTCTCAATACTCTCCTGCACAACACAGTTTCTCCTCAGAGTTAACTCCCTGTCTCCATACTTGATCTCCCTTTGGCTGGGTATATCATGATCCTTAATGATACCCACTCTGTCTTTCACATCACAATCTTCACTTGGAGAATCTTCAGCTGATGAGGGCAAGCGGCCATTCACCTGAGCTTGGTAACGTCGTTTGTACTTGCGAATAGCATAGTTCACGATGTTAATAAAGAATATCCAACCTATAATATAAATGCCAGTGCCACCTAACCTGCCCCAGAAATCTGTATCCTGTTGGGAAAAAAAGAAGAAAGAATACTTGATTAATGCTTAGTTGTAACTGTAAAAAAATTGTATATATTTAAAGCAGTGGTTCCCAAAGTGCGTTGGGAGGATCCAAGGGGGCGATAAAGGAAAACTGGGCATCACGGGGGCATTCAGTAGTAAGTGGGTTTGTTGAGGTTTTCAAAGGCTCAATTCAATAACATTACTCAGTTCAACACTTACATGTACAAGCGTTTTGATTATGCAGGGCCTTGACCTGTGCATCTAAAAGGAGAACGTAGCTTGAAGAAACCTGAACACACCGCTCCTCCCTAACTTCGCTCGTCCTAGTTTCTCATACATCTTATAGCAGAGGTTCCCAACATCAGTGAGGCGAGGATGAGAAAGGAAAGACAGATAGCGGAGTAGTCGTATTGCTAGGATCATTAAGCAAGGCATAGTTTCTTCTATATTTGCCCAACATACAGCAACCAACAGAGTAGCATTTGGCAACAACCAAACTCACTCCACGAAAAACTGTGCAGATGTCAGGAACCTTGAGCTGACTACTGCCTTTATTAGTCATTAATGTGGAAGTCTGAAGGTGAATGAGGAAGAAGAAGAAGTGTATATTTGTCATCATGAGCTCAGGCAACTATCGCTGATCATATATTCTAACCAGAATCGTATGGTATAAAATGTGGCTAGTAATAACGTGAGATCCGTGATATGTTACTAAACAAGAGGAAAGTTTCAATACAGCCAAGTGTATAACCAACAGTGCTCTTTATAGCTGTGTTAAATGTAATACAGGGAAATTGAGGGAAGGCGCTGGGAATGTGTTTTGTGAACCAACGGGGAGGTCACCTGAAAAAGTTTGGGAAACACTGATCTAAAGTTTGGATCTAAAGTCTTCTTTGGATGACAGATGACATCTTGAATAAAATGGCAGAAAGAAAGAAAGCAAAAAAACACTCCAGAATATAAAACAATAGACAATGACATACGTACTATGTGTAGAGAAGCAAAAGAACGGTGGATAGAAACAAAATGTAAGGAAATAGAAGACTTGGAAGCAAAGCACATGACAAGAGATATGCATGAAGAAATAAAGAAATTATCAAATCGGTCGCGGTTTGCACAAGGAGGAAGCTGTATCAAGAACAAACATGGTGTAATATTACTTGATGAGAAAGACATATCAAACAGATGGGCAGAATACGTAAAAGAACTATTCGAGGACAACAGAGGTAAAAAACCATCACCAGATTCTAATGAAGGTCCAAACATTCTCAGATCAGAAGTAGAGAATGCCATTCATATGATACAAAAAGGAAGATCAGCAGGCATGGATAACATAAAAATTGAAATGATAGAAGCTCTGGAGAGCTTTGGTATAGATACAATCACAGAAATATGCAACAATATATACAATACAGGATATATACCATACGACATGAAGACATCAGTTTTTATAACATTGCCCAAAAAACCAAATGCAACAGAATGTTCAGACTTCAGAACAATCAGCCTGATGAGTCATGCAATTAAGATACTGCTCAAAATCATACAGGAAAGAATAAAAAGTAAAGTAGACAGCGAAATCCAAGAAGAACAGTTTGGTTTTAGAAGGAACAGTGGAACAAGAGAGGCAATATTTTGCCTAAGAATATTAGCAGAAAAATATACAGAGGTTCAAAAAAGTATGTATATGTGCTTCATTGACTATAAGAAGGCTTTTGACAGAATCCATCATGAGAAAATAATTGAATGCCTCAAAGACATAGGTATTGATGGAAAAGATATAAGAATACTCAGTAACCTTTATTGGGAGCAAACTGCCACAGTAAGATCGGGAAGGAATTATTCACCATACATAGACATAAAAAGAGGTGTCAGACAAGGTTGTGTGCTGTCCCCCTGCCTATTTAATTTATACACCGAAAAAATTTTCAAACAGATACAGGAAATACCAGGACTGAACATCAGTGGAAGGTCAATAAACAACCTTAGATATGCAGATGATACCGTTTTGTTAGCTGAAAGCGAACAGGAGTTACAAGAACTAGTGAAGCAAGTGAACAGTATAAGTCATGAATATGGACTCGACATCAATATTGAGAAAACAAAAACTATGATAATTAGCAAAACAGACGATAAACCCACATTAAAGATAAGCGTAAATGGGAAAATCCTGGAACAAGTCAAGAGCTACGTATATCTTGGTCATATAATAACAGAAGATGGCAGATGTGAAACAGAAATCAAGAAGAGAATAGGAATGGCCAAAGCTACATTCCACAACATGAAACATATACTGACATCCAAACAGTTATCTCACAAATTAAAACTGAGAATCATAAAGTGTTATATATATTCTGCATTTCTGTATGGTGCAGAAACATGGACGATGAATAAGCATTTGGAAGAAAGAATTGAGGCTCTTGAAATGTGGATATATAGAAGAATGGGGCATATCTCATGGAAAGAGATGAAAACAAATAAGGAGGTCCTAGAAAATCTAGGTATGAAAAGAGAACTAATGAGAGAGGTCAAAGTTCGGCAGCTAAAATACTTTGGCCACATAAAAAGGCATAATACCTTGCAGAAGACCATAACAGAAGGGAGAGTTGAAGGCAAACGTGCAAGGGGAAGACAGCGCTATAAGTGGGAAGATAACATCAAGAGATGGACAGGAAAGAGTCTATCAGAGTGCACCACCAAGACAAGAGACAGAAGACGTTGGAGATCCATTACAGCCAACCTTCGTTGTGGAGATGGCAACTGATGATGATGATGATCTAAAGTAATATTTCACAGTAATAACTCATTCCTTCAGCTTGATCTCCCATCTAACTATTTCACAGTAATAACTCATTCTTTCAACTTGGTCACCCCTCTGATGATTTCACAGTAATAACTCATTACTTCAGCTTGATCTCCCATTTAACTATTTCACAGTAATAACTCCTTCCTTCAACTAGATCTCCCCTCTAACTATTTCACAGTAATAACTCATTACTTCAGCTTGATCTAACTATTTCACAATAACAACTCATTACTTCAGCTTGATCTCCCATCTAACTATTTCACAGTAATAACCCATTCTTTCAACTTGGTCACCCCTCTGATGATTTCACAGTAATAACTCATTACTTCAGCTTGATCTCCCATTTAACTATTTCACAGTAATAACTCATTCCTTCAACTAGATCTCCCCTCTAACTATTTCACAGTAATAACTCATTACTTCAGCTTGATCTAACTATTTCACAATAACAACTCATTAATTCAGCTTGATCTCCCATCTAACTATTTCATAGTAATAACACATTCTTTCAACTTGGTCACCCCTCTGACGATTTCACAGTAATAACTCATTCCTTCAACTTGATCTCCCCTCTAACAGTGAGTTCTGATATGCAGAATTTCTCAGTGTTCTAGAAATCATTTTCCTTTGTGCTCCTTATGGAGCATGGAGGCACCATTGCAGGAAGCCTATTCCAAGCAGTTATATGTTCTTGTGCTGGTGGTTTCTGTGACAATTTGTGTTACACGATGAGGTTGCCACCACATGCACAGTAAGTATAAAGTGTAATAGGTAAAATATGCTACAGGTCATTTGTAAATGTATGTGCTGATCAGTTTCTATGTGAATGTATGTGCTGACTGGTGTCTGTGAATGTATGTGCTGATCAGTTTCTATGTGAATGTATGTGCTGACTGGTTTCTCTGTGAATGTATGTGCTGATCAGTTTTTTTTAGTGAATGTATGTGCTGTGTGATTTCTCTGTGAATATATGTGCTGAGTGGTGTCTCTGTGAATGTATGTGTTGTTTAACATACATCATAAAGGTATAAGGAAAAAAAATTCAGGTGCAAAACTGATCATACCTGTTGGAAATATGAATACAGCAGAACTGATCCTAATCCAATGCGAAAAATCCCAAAGGATAGCATAAATGTCCAGTCTACGACATCACCCAAAGTGGTGTTGTAACGACCTGTTTCACGTAGAAACCAACGAAGCTGTAGAAGTGGATTAGTGATCTCAGCACCTGCTATAGTTGCAATAAGCTCTGTGCCATAGTAACCAGACATCAGACACCAGGTCAGACCCACAATGCTCAGGAAATGGTGAGCCATCATAGCAGGGCCTAAAGAGATTAGATGGCAGGAAAAAAAATTGTTGTTACCATCACTATCGTAAACTTTTGGCTTCACGTGGAGAACTGCATTAAAACATTGTTACCATCACTATCGTAATCTTTTGGCTTCACGTGGAGAACTGCATTAACAAATTGTTACCATCACTATTGTAATCTTTTGGCTTCACGTGGAGAACTGCATTAACAAATTGTTACCATCACTATCGTAATCTTTTGGCTTCACGTGGAGAACTGCATTAACAAATTGTTACCATCACTATCGTAATCTTTTGGCTTCACGTGGAGAACTACATTAAGAAATTGTTACCATCACTATCATAATCTTTTGGCTTCACGTGGAGAACTGCATTAACAAATTGTTACCATCACTATCATAATCTTTTGGCTTCACGTGGAGAACTGCATTAACAAATTGTTACCATCACTATCATAATCTTTTGGCTTCACGTGGAGAACTGCATTAACAAATTGTTACCATCACTATCATAATCTTTTGGCTTCACGTGGAGAACTGCATTAACAAATTGTTACCATCACTATCATAATCTTTTGGCTTCACGTGGAGAACTGCATTAACAAATTCATGCCAAGCCTTCCTTCCTGTGCCATCCATTTAAGGCCTTTCAATTACTTCTTTATCCTGTTCATGTCTGTTCCCAATTCCCGTCTCCATGTGTTTTTCAGTCTCCCCTCTTTTTCACTTGCCCTGGGGATTTCAGAAAAAGTACTGCTTTGTAATGCTACCTGCTGGTTTTTCTCAATATGATTCCTATCCCACATCAGGGTATCTTCCTCACCTCATGTTCAAATGGTACTTTTCTGGTTCCTTCAACTCCACTTTGGTGATCTTGTAACACCACTTCAATCCTTCTACTCTGTGCAAGCACCCATTAATGAAAGACTGTAATTTCTATGTTACAATTTACAGTGACAAAATTGACAATAACTGAAAGGATCCTGTCACAAGCCAACTGAGGTATTTTGGGAATATGGTGTTAGGTCCATATTTTCTTGACCATTGGCTTACTAGGGGGTGATGTGGCCAGCATCATGCCAGGGTGCCTTTAACCTTCCCAGAGTTACTCTGGTACCCAATTCATGAAACTGAGTCGCTCCCAGAGCCATTTGTGGTCTAAAAAAATATAAAAAACTGGTCTAAAAACTGGGGATTGAACCAGGACCGCCGAGATGGGAAGCCAGTGCACTAACCACTGGACTACAGCGGCTCTAATAATTGATATACTGGGTGTTTCATATATATATATATATATATATAGATAATGAGACTTGGAATGTTGATATGTTGATGTTGTGCAGGAATAGGCAGAATAATGCTAGATAACAAAAGAGTATGCCTTCAGATTATCACTTGTGAAGTATTCTACTGAAGGTTGTGTTCATCTCAAGACATGGACACTGAAAGATCTGAGGCATCACATCAAAATCGCTTGTTTCATTCTTTAGTTCGTAACAGTAGAGAAAGTATTAAACAGAATCATCCTTGAGAGATTAAAAGAGTCCATAGACAAGCAACAGAGGATGAACAAGCAGGTTTTCGACAAAACAGATCCTGTACAGACCAGATAGCCACATTGAGAATAATAGTTGAACAAAGTCTGAAGTGGAATTCACCGCTATACATCGGATTCGTGGACTATGAAAAGGCATTTGACAGTGTAGACAGAATCACTTTGGAAATTGATGAGGCATTATGGAATTCCCATGAAGATCATTAACTTAATAAGGAAGACATATGAAGACATGACATGCAGAATTCTTCATGAAGGACAACTTAAAGAACCGTTTAGGATTAGAACGAGATTGAGACAGGGATGCCTCTTGTCTCCATTTCTTTTCTTACTAGCAATAGATTGGGTTATGAAAACATCAACATCACACAACAGAAATGGAATCCAGTGGAATCTGACTAAACAGCTTGATGATCTGGATTTTGCAGATGACTTGGCTCTTCTGTCCCATAACCATAATCAGATGCAAGAGAAAAGGAAAATTCTCGATGAGAGGTCACAACAAGTGAGCCTGAAAATACACATGGAAAAGACAGAGATTATGAGAATAAATGCAAGAAATGATAAGGCAGTCCTTGTTCTGGAATCCACAGGGAAAGAGAGGAAGAGGTAGTCCAAAAACACATGGAGAAGAGAACTGGATACAGAGGTGAAAATGATGAGGAAAACATGTAAAGAACTTGAGCGGATGGCACAGGACCGGAAGACTTGGCATGTGTTTGTTGAAGGCCTATGCTCCTCGGGGAGCTAAAGGGTACTGAGTACTGCAAGACTGGCCACTTACAGGAGCTGAGTGCTGTATCTAAGCGGAGCCTTATGGCATTCATGAGTTCTTATTATGAGATTTTGGAAAAAAAAAAGAGAGACGAAATCACCAGTCAACACTAAATGCTATCCAAAAAAAAACATGTTGATGATCCTCAAGCAGGTAATTCATCACAGAATTAAAGCCGCTGTCTTACATTATTGTTGGTTGTAAGTTTATACAAAATAATTTTATTTTAATTTACTTTTCTTTATTTAATGTATTTATTTTATTGACTGTTTTATTTTAGACCTTTAAATATCAAAGCACTATATTACTCGTCAATTTTTTAATGCTTAGAACGAAAGTCGTTCACTTACTACTGACTTACGTTATAAAATGGTATCAATTTACACCTATTCCAATAGCACCTGTTCATCCAGAAGCACATCCTCAGCATAAATCGAAGCTTGCCTTAATATACAAAATCAGGAACAGAAAAAGACAGGCAGACTAGATAGAGAGATATCGTGAAGAACAAAGAAGAATGGAGAAAGTATACACTAGTGCAGGGGTCGGGAACCCACGGTTCGCGAGCCAAATGCCGCTTTTTTAGCCTTCTCGTGCAGCTATCTACTACTTATCTCTTAGTGAATATGGGATGTCATGTGATTTTTTTTTTCATGCGGCTCTTCAATTTATTAAAATGGAGACAAAATTAAATATTTGGCTCTTTGTCACGGAAAGGTTCCCGACCCCTGCACAAGTGGCAAAGATTCAACAGCTAATTCAGATGAAGAAGAAAATATTGTATTTTAGCAAGCATCACCTACTGCCCACAACTCCACCTTTTCTTACCTTCAGTTTTAAAGTACAGGCACCAGATTGCATCAAAGATAAAATAACTCAAGCAAATACCGACTATTCTGATCTGCATTGGTGAGTTTGGTCCCCCTGCAATGAATCAATCAATTCAATTAGCTAGCTCTCTTGGAGCATGGGTATGTGATGTAGTTTCCACATTTCTGTTAATGAAATACAGTATTACATACAGTCATTGAAAAGTCACTTCTATTTGTAAATACTTAGTTACACGGAGGTCCCAAGTGCAAGTTGTGCACGTTAAAAATCCCTCGGCAGTTGGAAATCATAAAGAGTAGGGTATACGGCCATTGCCCTGGCAAAATTTTAAAATTATGAAACCTACCCACCACAAAAATATTTATAAAATGTGATTCCTGTATGCACGCATTGGGATCCTCACAGTGCTATGGAGTTCGTGCACTGTGCTGAGATCCTCCTTGTGTGATCTAAGGGAGGACATTGGAGCACTGATGGAGTTGTCTGTGTGCAATGAAAAAACCAAACTAAATATTTATTTCTTCACTCCCATCCGACTAATTTATATGAAACTAACATGAAGATAAAGACAATTAACTGCCATTTTATTACATAAATCAGACCAATACGGCTGCGTTCGACGATTCGTTCAGCCCACAAGAACTGAGAATGGCAGTACGGAAACTGGCCAAAAATAAAGCTCCAGGACCAGATAAAATGAGTGCTGGTCTGCTCCCCACCCACAGGAGGAAAGGTGCTCCAGGATCAGATAAAATTAAAAATGAGACGATTTGTCAACTATGGCCAAAAACAAAAGAGACACTTCTATGGTTCATCAATAGAACGTGGGTCGAAGGACAATTACCATCGGCATGGCTAACAGCAACCGTCATACCCGTTTTGAAGAAAAGGAAACCACCGGGAACACCAAGAACTTATAGGTCTGTATCCCTCACTTCATGCTTAGGCAAGCTGGTCGAGAGAATGGTAAACAACAGATTATACTGGTGGTTGGAAAGCTGGAACCTTCTTGACAACAACCAGGCAGGCTTCAAATGTAAGTGCCGCACAGGTGATCCCCATTTCAGGTTCACAGAATGTGATGGATGGCTTCCAAGAGGGAAAAGCATGATAGCTGTGTTCATCAACCTATGAGCAAGCCTATGACAGAGTTTGGAGAAAGGGACTTTTGCTGAAGATGATAAGAATGGGAATAGAAGGGAAAATGATTAAGTGGATACAGGCCTTCCTAACAAATACAACCATAGCTACCAACTATGCTGGTGCATTTTCATGAAAACGAACACTAGAAGGACTGCCCCAAGGCTCTCTTTTAAGTTGCACCCTCTTCCTCATCTTCATCAATGACCTTGCCAAACATCTGAATGTGTCGAAGGTGCTGTTTGATAATGACCTTGCCATCTGGACTACTGATAAATATCCCATTCTGACAAGATCAACAGAGCTCTCCTCATAATTTCAGTATATTGCGAACTGTGGAAACTTAAAATCAATACGCAGAAAACGGTAAACTACTTTCTCTCGCAGCCACAAAATAGCAAATAGACCAATCAAAATCAAACTGAATGTGGAAATACTAACAAAAGAGGAGTCCCCAACCTATCTAGGAGTAAAACTGGACAGACAATTGAAACTAGATGGACACATCTACAACCTCTGGGAAAAAGCATGTAAGCGCCTAAACCTCATCAAATGGTTAGCTAGTACAAATTGGGGAGCGGGTAAACAAACTCTTCGTCAACTGTATCTCGGCTATGTGAGATCAGTGATAGACTATAACCTCCCCCTCCAGACCATTGTGAGTACTAACATCATCTCATCTCTGGACCATGTGCAGAACCAAGCTCTCAGGTTAATTTATGAAGGGATGAGATCAACACCCACAGCCATATGTGAGACAGATGCCAATATAGAGCCGCTGGATATCAGATATAAAAGAGCACTGACTGAAGCTGTAGACAGATACAGGAGACAAGAGAAAGACCACCCAAACAAAGTACTGATCGACACTTGGAAACAAACACGAAGACTGAAACAACTATCTGTCCTGGACATAGCCAAAGAGGATAAGCAGAAATGAGGGAATATAAGATCGATATCCTGGGACTCGGTGAAATAAAGTGGAAGGGGGTGACAGGAAGATAGCATTACAAAGCAGTCCTTGTTCTGGAACCCACAAGGCAAGAGAGGCAGAGGTAGACCAAGAAGCACATGGAGAAGAGAGCTGTAAACAGTGGTGAAAACAATGAGGTGAACGTGGAAAGAACTTGAGATGAAGGCACGTGACAGGAGGACTTGGCATGTGTTTGTTGAAGGCCTAAGCTCCTTGGGGAGAGGAGGGTTATGAATGAATAAGATCCTGTTTGTTCTTTCATAATTTCGTAGCAGGCAGTAATTTTTGCTATTTCTTGTAACGTCAGTTTTTTTGTGGCCATATTTGATTTGATTTTGTTTCTAAGATCGGCTACCACGGCAAATATGGGAATCTAAGAACTGGGCATCCAGACCTCCAGGATGACCCAGAGTCCACTGGAAGGACAACGTCAGACAATCTCTGAAGGACCGAGGACTAGAATGGAACCAGGCCAGAAGGAAGACAGCCGATAGGATAGTATGGCGCTCCCTCCTCCAAATCTCTACACCTCACGGTAGAAGAGGGACGACTAAGTAAGTAAGTATTTTGTTGCTGGGAATAAAAAAAAACCTATTTGTCACAGGGCATTTATTTATTGTTTTGACATTTGTTTCACGTATATCCAATGAATACAAGTGAGGATATAACAAATTAAAAATATAAATGACTTTTCAATCATCCTGTAATGGTACTGCATTTTCTAGTATTAATTCATGTTCTTCTTTGTCACGGATCCTTAGCCGCAGACTATCAAAGCAGTCAGTGGTCATTACACCTGGTGGCATCTTGCAGGGCAGCAACAAACTGCTTCCACTTTGTTTGGTTGGCGGCCATCCTTCATGCTGTGCCTCAGCTCTGGTTCATTCTTTGCATCTCTGCCTCCACAGTCCTCCACCAAGTTGTTTTTGGTCGACCTCTCTTTTGCTTGGTTCATAGCATAGCTATGTTCAGGCACAGAATAATGTATAATCTAAGCAGTAGAAATATAATCATTTTATAACTTGTGCACATGCATGGTGGCATATCTGAAGTCATCTTTATATGAACTCCAGCTATGAACAATGCAATAATATACATATGTGGAAGTGAACCTCCGTCTGTGAGGCTAATTACACCCTCACTGATTCTTGAAATCATCCACACACTTCCAGGAATTCTCCCTGTGGTGAAACTTGTGGAGATCCCAGCATTGCACACTTAGTTTGGAGAAGTCACTTGAGCCCCAGACGTAATTCTTTGGCTTTGGCCTGGCTGACTGCATGAAGGAGGATCTCACTATGGACCCAGTGATAGGCAGGGGGAGCTGAGAAGTGGCTCTGTATAGGATGTGACAAGTCCTTGGGAGAGCCCAGAACCAGGTAGTATTTTTAGGTCTGCATAGTTGGAGAGCCCCCTTGGATGGCGAGGAATGAAAAGTATGCCACGCGCTTCTTACTCCTAGCTTGGGACCAGATGTAATGATCCTTTAAATGCAAGCCAAGCTGGAGAAACTGGAGCTCATGACTTCAACTCAGCACATTTTGGAATGGCAGAAAAGCCACAGGAAAAGCCTAGATCTACAGTGTAGATAATACCAAGGAGTCTTCAACTTGGTATTGGCTGCAAAAGACCGAGAAGCTCAGCAGCCCTAATTAAACAACAACTTGTACATTTGTGTTTCAATAACTCAGTGGCCTAGTGTATTTTTGGGGCCTCTGAGAAGACCAAAAAAAATAAAACAAAAGGACCATGGCATGCCATAATAGGTGACTAATATGAAGTTGTATCACAGGCTGGTAAACTCATCCTTGAAAATAAACTTCTACAAAAACCATCAATAATGAGCACATGAATGCTATGGTACGAGCTTTATATAAGGGAACCACATACAGTGATGACTTCATGCTACATAAAAAGCAAAAAAAAAAAATCATAATAATGGTAATGATGATAATGAACTTGTAGTTGGGAAATGCAACCTAAAATGTACATCAATTTTGTATAACATGAAACATTTTAAAATGATCATTTTTACATTATATCAAACATTCACACTTTCTTTTGTTCTGTATAGTACACTTTTTTGTTTGTTTGTTTTGCTTGTTTTTTTTTTTAACTTAAACATACAGTAACATTACATCTTTAAACATACACCACACAAACCTCGATTTCTAATAATAAATAGCCAGATGCTTTTATTCATCATCATCATCACCAGTCAACTCCTCAAGCAGCAATACAAGACAGTCCTTGTTGTGGAATCCCCAGGGTAAGAGAGAAAGAAAGTGACAGAAAAAGACATAGAGACAAGAACTGGAGACAGAAATCAGGAAGACAGTGAATGACCTTGAGCTGAAGGCACAAGGCGGGAGGACTTGGTGTCAGTTTGTAGAAGGCCTAGAACGCCTACGGACGCATCAAAAGTGAGGAATGCAGTCAGCGACCCATAGCTTGACTGCTTGCGTCAGGGTCAGTGAACCAGAGCTGACCAAGACCCTACTCCACCTCCACGTGGTGGTCCTGGAAACAGGCTGCAACACTGCCATCTGGCTGAGAGAGTAGGGATCGAAGAGGGAAGGCAAACCCAGTCCCAAAAAATGCCGTGCTGAAGTCGGATGTGCCGGCCGAAAGGCGCAAATATCACAGCTTCGCTGTAAACGGACACAACGCAACCAATGTCCTTTTCGGGGCGAACGAGGAAGAAGAAGAAGAAGGCCTACACCTCTTGGGAAGATAAAAGGGTAATAAATGAATACCACATCATTCTTAATTACATACCTGCATCAGTGAAGGGCCACGGGCCGATACGAAACGTGCAATATAATGCCATGGTGCTGATGATGACAGCATGGACTGTCGTCACTGTCCGACAGTGCCACTCGTAACTGCGAGCAGAGTTCCACAAGCACAAAATGAAGTAAAGTGTTGTCCAGAGAAACACATAAGTTAGTACTTCGAGGAGGTCAAAGCTGTTTATCTTTAACATGGTGGCTTGGTCTCTGTTACAGGTGCTTCAATTCAAACTGTAAACACCACAGATAACATGTATTATGTTACATCCACGTCTCACTATAAAGAAAGGTAAATGTAGTCTCATAAGCAGACACTGCCAAAGGGGAGTGAAGTGTTAGAGACTTCACTAAACTAGGTCTATTTTTTTAATGATGTAGTGTGACCAGTTTCCTTCCTCGCTGCCTTTCTGTTTCCCCTAACTTGAGAGTAGATTCAGATACTCATTTACAGCTGGGTAGACTGCAGTGTGAAGTTACCAGGTTTTGATTCTGACCCAGAATGTGGCACTGTGCAACAAGAGGGAAGTGCTCTAAAGTTTAAAAAAAAATTTCTTAACATATTAACTACCGCAAGCCGGTGGGACTGGCTTTTGAAATCCTATCATTTGGTCCGCAAGCCGCTCAGAGCGTCAATCTAATTTTAGTAATAAAACGAATGAAAAATGTACTGAAACACTTTCTGATCTGGTTCTAGATTTTAAGTTGCCACCGGAAAACAAATTCCCAAAGCATGGTTGTTGTAGAACACTGGAAAATTGATATTATGTTCATATTTTTCAGCGTTTCAGGTTAGTTACCAAATCGTGTAAAACTGTTTACCATTGCAACTACTGATAGGACCACACAAAAATGCGCGTACATCTCGTCTAACGGCTGAATAGGCAAGAAACTTGTTTCAACAATTGACTGATAGATCTATCGACGAGGACAAGAGTGAAAACGGTGTGCTCATTGTTTGAAATAGTAATTTTGATAGAGATGGGGCGCAAGCAGTTATAATTGTGACAATATTGCAAGTCCTCGGCCATCGGACAGCCGTTAAATAGCAACAACCAATATTAGAGTTACAAATGGTGCTTGTTGTAATAGTACAGTCATTTATCTTTAAAATGATGTGTAATTCATAAAAATATGTAAAGAATTACGAAAACTACAGCTTACTTTGTGCAAACAACTACAGGATGAAAATGGGAAAACAATTTAATTCGGCCACAGTGTGTTTTTCAATTCAGTAGTTAATGTGTTAATTTAAAAAAAAATAAAAAAACTCATATGACTCTGACATCAGATCCTACCAGCTGACAATATCACATGACCATTTACTTAACTAGTTAGATAAGCTGAATGTACTATTGTAGTGGGTTTGATGGTATTGTATGATGGTGATATACTAAATGTAATGTATGAGGCCAGCTGTGAAGGCTCCTGAGATAAAATGTAGTTGTGAATTGTCAGAAGGCCTTTCTTGCTACCACTACGACCTCACACTTAATTTTTTTTCTTAATGAATGTAGCTATGTAAAATGTCTAGGGTAATGATATGTAATGTGGTGTGATAGTTATAGATACACCCACAGATATTTAAGCAGACTAATAATATTTAACAAATATTATAATACACTGAACTAACTCAAGAGTGTAAAATTTTTGATAGAATTATATTACATTTATTTTGTTCTGGATCAAGTTTTATGTTGACCAGAACTTTTTTTTAAAAAAAAAAGGATTTAAAAAATTATGAAAGAAATGCATGGAATGTTACATAATAAATGCAAGAGTGTACATATATAAGTACTAGACTAGTTAGTTTTATTAAAATGTTCTAGTAGTCATCTACTTGGGAGGATAGTTAATGCTTGTGCTGTTGGGGTGGCCTCATCACACCTGTCTATATTGACTACACAGTGTCCAGTAAATTGCAGGAATTTTATGGGGTATTAGTAACTAAAAGGCGTTGGTGAACTTCCAGCAGACCAGAGGCTCACTCATCTTGCATATGTAGCTCTGGTGCTGAAATCTGGTGGTCCCACCTCTCCGTGCTGGCGGGCAATAATAGTGGTCTCTGTCACAACGTACTGCACAGATACACTCGAGTAAAATCACCAACTGAATGGACACCGCCTTGTTGACAACTGAAACTCACAGCTCTGCAATCAAAGTATTGGCTATGTGTCAAAATTCTATTCTCTACCCACGTCTGGACACAACACGGACACAACAACCACATCATACAGACAGGTCAGATCTCTCTGACCAAACAGCACATTTACCATGGTGGTTTTACATCAGATAGGTCCTCCCAGACTATAGATTCTGAAAAATATTTATTAGTTTCCTTCCCTAAAAGTGGATAGGTAATATGTTTCATTATTCTCAACACTTGATCTGTCTTTCCTAACCCTTGCTGGAGTTTATGTATATTGTTGGTCCCTAGACCCTGACTTGGGCGGGGGGTCTAGAGCAAATCCCTACTTGCTTGTAAGGCTAGATTATGATATGGCAGTATCAAATCACTCGAACATTAAACAATATTCAAAATATACAAAGAAATAATTTCAATCTTACCAGATTATGAATAAAGAACACAGAAATGCTAGCAAAACTCAGCTGAGCTGCTGGCTATAGTATGGCATCCCTGAACTTATTTCACTTTCTTTCATTTGGAAATCACCACACTTTAAAATACTGTGTCTATCATCGAACAACTATTGAGGAATGGCCCCACTTGCGCGTCTGAGCGCCGATAAAATGATTGTCTGTGGCCAATCACTGCCTAGGTTTATTTCAAATTCAAATTTCCTACCCTACAGTCATTTCAGTCATGCTTCAGTCAAGTATGGATGTTTATCTGTTAGTCTGTCCGTCTCTACTTGTTTTTTTTCAAAAACGTACTTGATTTTTGAACCAACCTTTCTCTCCCCTCCAAAATTTTGTCGTTAAAAGTTATATTTAGACACAGCTCCCACCAATGTCCCTTCGCTCCCTACTAAGTAGATTTGAACACCTGCGTCTCGAGGTCGTGTTTTTTTGTGCAAATAGCGACACTTTTTATTCAATACAGTCTGTCGCTGATGTGAACAACACTGTCTTTTGTCATTATCTTCAATATTATCTACCCGTCTGTAAAATTAAGAACATATTAGTTCACTGCTCAGAATGGGCCATCCGGCCAGCTAATTTTTATATTCCTAACATTAATATTACGAAAAAGTTACTTTTTAATTTTTGTAATATTCCAAACATCTGCGTTCTGCCGCTGAATTCAAATCAAAGGCTTGGTATCGCAAAAGCGACCAATAAATGACTGTGGCGTAACATATCCAAGGTCCCTTCTGTCGAGTTCCTTACTTTATGTCAACTTGGGAAACGTGACTTTTCTCCGTTTCCCCCCCCAATTGCGTCTCCTTAGCCTTTCTAGTCTCACGCAATCTTTCCAGTCATATTTTTTTCTTTTTATCCGCCGTTCCCCTCCTGTCTAGCAAGTCAATTTTTATGGAGGGTGATGACCCGCGGTCTGGGCGATCATGTACTATCAGCAGCCTACGCATTATGTTTTTATCCTTACATGTTATCTTTGGAGGTATTTTACCGTTGTATCTCTGTCAATTTCACTACAACTATTACAAACTACCTTCCCAGAGTTATTGAGTAATCTCTCATTCTAGTGTATCACAGCTATTATGACATTTATTCTGCATAAATGCTTCAATTACTCCATGGGTTCTCAACCTTTCTTTTGCTCATGGCCCCACAACCCCCTTTTTTCCGAGCCTCATTTACCTCTTTGGTCCCCCTCATAGTCGCTGTTAGCTGGCAAAAAGGTACTTTACCATCTTGCTATGGCCCTCTAGAAATATGGCATGGCCCACGCTAAGAACCACTGAATTACACCACTGTATCTTACAGCATTTATAATACTTCCACACATTAAACTTGCTTAAAAATACTGATTTTGAGTAGTTTAAATAAATTCTGCTTATCTGCTATAAGACGATAAAAGCACACCTGAAAACAACCAATACATTTAAAATATTTTCAGGTGCAGTCACAATGAAATAACTTTGTCACCATTTAGAAGCATCATTAAGAGTTTAAAAAACCTCATTAACTCTTTAACTGACAGTGAATGATATATCACCTGCAATGACAGCAGGCAGATATTTTAGCTTCCAGGTTTTGTTTCATTTAAAGCATGGTTCTGCAATTTGGACAGAACCTGATGAATTTCTTTTATTGAAACTTAATTTTAGTCAAACATGGATCTCTGACTGTACATGCGTTTCTATTTGTTAATTTGTATTTTTTTTTAAAGTGTGTATTTTCAAACATCCAAACGGTCAAACACACCATCTCTGGTAGATTTTGTATGTTGACTTAGACCAAGTCGTAAAATTATCTGAGGATATTCTGAATGAATAAACTAATTGAGATTGTCCTAATTATGAAGCTGACAATGAAGATTAATTTAATTATCAACAGGAGTCTGAAATAGAGTCCCAATTACGATGGTTTGACCATGTCTGCAGAATGGGAGAAGATAAGCTACCATGACAAATATGAGAAACTAAGAGCCAGGGATCCAGACCTCCAGGACGGCCTAGAGTTTGCTGGGAGGACAACATTAGTTTGGTTTGGTTTTAAGGACCATCTTCATTGCACACGGACAACTCCATCAGTGCTCTGATCTCCTCCCTTAGATCACACAAGGACGATCTCAGCACAGTGCATGGATTCTGAGGATCCCAATGTGTGTATACAGGAATCACACATTCTATAAATATTTTTGTGGTTTGTAGGTTTTCCTCATTTTTAAATCTGGCCAGGGCAATGGTCATATGGCCTACTCTTTACGATTTCCAACTGCCAAGGGACTTTTAATGTGTTACAGTTCTTGTTGGTAAATAGTTTAGTTTATACCCCTAGCAGAGCTTAACATTATAAACAGAGGAGGATCTTGAGAGGAGCATTTAGGAACCTAGGATAATACACTATCATCATACCTAGGAACTTATATAGCTTGATCTTACCTTTGATGTCTATACACCCTTAATCTTTTCAGAGAAGGGGGTATTGCTTATAAGACCAGTCTCTTATCTGGCACTATCCTGGTATCACCTGATACAACTTTGTGTCCAGGTCCCCTCTCGTGACACCCCGACAACATTAGACAATCTCTGAAGGACAGAGGACTAAATTGGAACCAGGCCAGGAGGAAGACAGCCGATAGAATAGTATTGCGCTCTCTCTGGCAAACCTCTACACCGCAGGGTAGAAGAGGAACGACTAAGTAAGTAAGTCTGAAATGACTTATATAACAGTGCAAAGGGTAGTGATGAGTCTGATGTCAAAAATGAACTCTTACTACAGTCTCTTGTAATGGATATAGTGGCCACCGCTGTAAAGAAGTTATTTCTTACTACAACTGTAGTACACCACTGTAAAGTTCTGTTGTTTGCGACTCCACTGTAAAAAATCGAGTGTGGTGTATAGAACCTCACTGTAAAGTATGATGGCTGGTAGTACTGTTGTATTCAAAGAGGTGCTGTCACCGTGAAGACAGACACAGGTCAACTCGACCTACACAGGGTAGTGTAAACATTGAAGTGAGAGTACATTGTACGCGAATGGTAGAATGGTTCTGAAGAGTTGACAACTTGGTAACAATATATTCATACTCTCACATGTAGAAGTCAAGGATTACTGGAACTACTGTGTTCTTTTTATAATATTTAATGAGACGCACACTGGAACAGTACGTGTATGGTTACAGGAACACATGACGACATAAACAGCATGGTGTTGATCAATGGTGTATCATCTTAAGTTAGCATACATGCTGGATAACCTCATACTGGAACATTTGTAGACAAGCATTCAGAGTTCTATAGTTAGTCCACATCTATATATATATATATCAGGTTGTACTGACAGATCACGTCAGTTTATACATAATGTTCATAGTGACTCTTGTACAGAATCTCTCTTAGCATGAGTGTAGCTTGTACTCTAGCGTAGATTCTTTCAAATAGCATTCAGCACATATCTTCGGAGTAAATGCTAAATCTCCCATAATAGATCTTTCTTTCATAACTGTGATCTCTGGATCATTATCGGGTAGTAAGGGACAACCCTGTTCTCTGATGAATGATTGACAATAATTCGGATTCCAAGATGGCTTCCTTGGTCCTTAACATCGCTCACACAACGGTGAGATGACAAAACTTCTAGAAAGATTCACTTCATAAGGATATCAAAGTTTCCACCAATATCAGCATTATCTGTCCTCATAATTGCTGTGTAGAAACATTCTTAGTGCTGCTAAACGATATGTCGTTCTGACATCTGAACATAAGTAGATTCATGTAGGCCTAAACATAACCCATCGTAAGCCTAGGAACGAAGTCAGTAAAAGTACGTTTACCTTGGCCAAGAATCAATAGCAAGCACAAAAACACTTTTCTGGCGTAATAGAAACAATACTGGGGAACACATAGACTAAAACAGTCCTAGAAGACACAATCTTCTTCCCCATGATAACTTGAGATCACAAAACTTTGGACCGCTCGACATTGGCGTCCCGCCAGACTCCATAACCGAAGAACACACTCTCTTATCTTCATCCGCTCAGAGTGTAAGAACAAATAATCCAGCCCAGACACACAAAGATAACATGATATAAGACGGAATCGTCTCAAACAGACAAACAGTAAACCTAGATTCGGACTTTCAATATTCCTGCAAAACCTTAAGCGAGAACAATCTGTTTCCAGCTATAATATAAAATCTAGATTCCTCCGCTTGTTCAATCCACGGAAACAAAACAGGAACCGATCACTCAAAGAATAAAATACACATTTACTATTCTGAGTTATTCCCCTTTCTTAAAAGTTGTAAGTTCATAAATAAATATCCTTTTATCAAACAGATAGTTACATTTTCATTTGTAATCGTATCAACTGTAATCTGTGCGACATATAAAAAATATGTACGCAACAGACTACCGCAACCCCCGGGAAAAAAAAAAAATAAAATTTTTTTTTTTTCTCTCTCTGAGAGCCACATAAAATAGGCCCCCCAACGCACATATGATGCGCAGATGAGAAGTATCAAGAATTTATAAAGCCAGATTAAGGCAAAGAATGAGAATATATATCTCAACAACTTAGAGAAAGTATTTCTCTAAGTGTAAACATTTCCAGGGAGTTGCCACCAATGCCTACTACCATATTGGCAATGACACAATGTATACAATAATTTCAATAATCATTTCATATTAGGTATCATAAGTTCACGATTGGCAAAAGAAACATCATCAAAGAATTAGCAGTGAATCAAAATAAGTGAACCGCTAAGTATTTATACAATCACCAAATCATATATTACAAATGTGTACACATTTTGATATAGAAGAAAAAGAATAACTGATGTAAAGTTATACATGTTAGGAAAGTCCAATATTTAACAGTTAAGTGGCATCATGTGGGCATCTCGACAGAATGTCCGCCATCACATTTTCTGAACCACGGATAGCTCGTACCGAAAAATGAAAAGGTTGAAGAGCGATCGCGTATCGAGTTGATCTCGAGCTCTTCAAGTTCTTACTTTGGATAGCAGTAAGAGCTTTCTGGTCAGTTTCCACTATGAAATGTGCACCAAGAAGGAATCTTTGAAGTTTGAGAATTGACCAAACCATCGCCAATAATTCCCGGTCTAAAACCGAGTAATTCCTTTCTGCAGCATTAAGTTTTCTGGATATGTACATTACAGGATGCAGAGTTCCAGAGTACTCTTGCATTAGTGCCGCTCCAATCCCAGTGGATGAAGCGTCACTACGAAGAACAAATGTCTTATCTGTAGTAGGTAACACTAAAATAGGTGGTGTTGAAAACATAGTTTTGATCTTATCTAGTGATAATTGGCATTCCTGAGACCAGTGAACCATATTAGGCGACCCTTTCTTTAGTAGTGTCGAAAGAGGTGCCATGATAGAGGACAGATTCGGAATGAATCGTCCATAAAATTGTATGAGACCTAAAAGACTTCGCACTTGCTTTTTAGTCTTAGGGATAGAGATGTTAAGTATTTTAGTGATATTATGGTCCTCTGTCTTCAGGAAACCATGACCTACTCGATGGCCTAGGAAAGCAATTTCGCTAAAACCAATGCAAGCTTTCGATGGTTTTGCTGTCAGGTTATGCTCGCGTAGAGTTGATAACAATTCAACTAACCCTGAATAGTGATCTTCCCAAGTATCGCTAAAAAGACAGATGTCGTCTAGATAAGCAATGACATCTGACCGATACGATAGGATTCGACGCATCATGCGTACGAATGTAGCTGGTGCGTTCATAAGGCCGAAAGGCATAAAATTCCATTGGAAAAGGCCTCTAGGAGTAGAAAAAGCGGTAAGAGGTTTGGCGCGTTCGGATAATGGAACTTGCCAATATCCTTTAGACAAATCAAGTTTAGTGAAAAAATGAGATTTAGAAAGTCGAGTAAGTAGCTCTTCTAGTAAAGGCATAGGTTCAGCATCAAACTTTGTCACTTGATTCAATTTGCGATAGTCAACGCAAAGACGTATGTTATTGTCTTTTTTTCGAACAATAACCATCGGCGAAGAATAAGCAGAAGTGGATGGTTCGATTATTTGTAAATCTATCATTTCATCATCTAACTCCTTTTCAACCTGTGCTTGAAAATGTATAGGGATAGGGTAAGGTCTAACCCTAATAGGAGTATGTTCAGTTAGAATAATGTCATGCTCAATGACATGAGTTTGCCCAGGGATGTCAGTGAGGACATCCTGAAATGTTTGTAACATAGCCGAAACCTGTCGCTGTTCTCCTAGAGACAAATCAGGAGAAACAGTAACGTCTTTCCATGATTCACTAGAATGAAGTGGGATCATTGGAAGCGGAAGATTAACATCCGAAAAACTTGTTTCCTCATCCTGTATAACGGACAGTGATGAGTACTGACCATGTTGAACTGGAGAATCGTCCGTTGCCTGGAAAATAGGCTGTAAATAGTCAGGACGTTCATGGAATTCCGTAAGCATATTGATGTGGAAGGTTTTATGCTTCCCGTTAATATCGACAATATAGTCAACATCTGAAATTTTCGATATTATATCGTACGGACCTTTCCAAGAAATAAGGAGTCTATTTTCCCTACAAGGTAGCAAAACAAATGCTTTGTCACCAGGACAAAGTTGTCGTAAAGTTCTTTTCTTATTAGCAAATTGCCTTGCCTTCTGTTTAGCAAATTCAGAAGAGGACGTTGCTAATTTGCATGCTTCGATAATTTTTTCTCTCAGCGTGATGACATATTCGTAAGAGGATTTTGTGTCATCGTCAATATTGTCCGCTGTTATGAGATCATGAAGCAAAGACATAGGGCCGCGCGGTCGCGCGCCAAAGACAAGTTCAAAAGGAGAAAATCCTGTATGTTCATTGGGGACCTCCCTGTAAGCGAAGAGGGCCGCGGGTAGAACCCTGTCCCAATCTTGAGGATGATCCTCAGTTATCTTTCCTAATAAGTTCTTAAGTGTTCTATTTAGCCGTTCTACCATCCCATTGGACATAGGATGATAGATGCTACTCAAAGATCTCTCTATCTGTAGAGTAGACATTACTTGAGACATGGTATCCGATATTAGTTGGGTGCCATGATCTGATAATATTTCTCCGGGGAATCCCAGGCGAGAAAATATAAGCCAAAGAGCATCTGCAATGTCAGCAGTAGTAATGCTCTTCAGAGGGATAGCCTCTGGCCAACGTGTGCACATGTCCACACACGTTAAGATAAATTGATGTCCTCTAGCAGATTTGATCTTAAATGGACCAATGATGTCTATCGCCATTTTCTGAAATGGTCGAATAGGAATGTCTGCAGCCTGAATGGGCGCAGCATGACGAGGACCTTTGGATTTGACTTCTTGACATACTTTACAAGATCGACAATAGATCCGTATGTCCTTATTCACGAAAGGCCAAAAGAAAGCCGCAAGAACTCTTGACTTTGTACGGGAAAAACCCATGTGTCCAGCACACTGAGAGTCGTGTGCATGTTGTAAAATTTTAACTCTCAATTTCTTGGGTACAAGAATCTGAGAATGACTTGAATTAGTGGAGTCTTGCACCATACGTACAAGTACACCATTCTTCATTGTAATCCAAGATTTACGCTTGGTATCTCTATTCGGATCACCTTTTGTTACAAGAGTGAAGAATTTCTTAAGAGTCGGATCCTCTTCTTGTTGTTTTATAAACGAGTCACGAGAAATTACCAAGGGATCATCTTGGTTATGCACTTCAATATCTTCAGTAGATGAAGTTTCAGGCATATTGAGAGCTTGAGCTCTAGTGACTACAACATTAGCAGTTTGCATATTTTGCTTTTCCCAAACGGAAATTTGTTGCGAAGTGCATTCTTTTACTCCGTGAATGCGACCGATGATAAGATCAGCGATCGGATTCGGCAAAAGACATGCGTGTACATCTCCTGTGAAGAAAGGAGTAGCAATCCTAATGATAGCGGTAGAGTATTTCTCTATGGTGCCGCCAAATGTTACGCATTTGACTACTTTGCCTGTAGCATGAGAAGGATCTATTAGTGACTGCCTAACACCAATTGTTGTGCATCCAGAATCAAAAAGTACTGAGACTGGATTGTCATTTACTAAACCTTTGTGTAAGACTAGAGAACCTCTTCCATCATGCGCGATTGACGCAGGAAGAGCGGGAGAGGATGGCCACAGCTTAAAGTAGACACTGTGGTTGGCTCAAATAATGTTTTGCATTGGGGGCACTGAGATGCTCTCCCAAAATCAAAAGCGGCACATGCCATATTATTAGAGTCATCATTATCTTTATTTTGTTTATAGGATTCGTGGGACTCTTGCTGAGCAGAGTTCGCCTGGTAATGAGATTTATGTTTTTTGTATTGTGCTCTACCTCTGTTATTATTGCCTCTGTAATTATCCTTGTTTCCACTGTTATAACCCCTACTTGGGTTTGAGTCATAGTTCCTTTGGTTACTATTATCATATTCATTATAATGAGTATCTCTGTAATTATGATCTTGTTGTCTCCATGAGGGAAAACTTGGATAATTTCTATAATGACTTCCTTTGCGAAAGTTTCTATAATTATGACCACCTCTGAATCGAGGGCTGTCGGCTCGTCTCCAGGTATTCGAAGAAGAACCCTGAAATGATTGGTTACCTTGGTTCTGATAACCGTTATGGCTACCTTTTTTATTAAACCTATTTTGAGGTTCTTGGAATCTGCGTGAGTGATTAGGGTTGTATGGTGTTGCTGAAGCAACTGGCATACCTTCCCTAACCTTAGTATTGCTAATAGCTACGTCTGGATGTGCAGTGACGTATTGGGTACAATACTGTTCCATTTCTTTTAGTGTCTTGGGTTTACGCTCATGTAAGAATTCAAGGAATGGTTTATTTATACTTGACATAATCTTATCTCTGAGTATCAAGTCCATAAGGGCTTCATATGTCTTTTCTGTTTTGGACAACTCAATCCAACGATCAAATGTAAGACGTGTCCTTGCAATGAATTCTGAGAATTCTACACCTGCCTCAGGAACCATTGTCTTAAACAAATTCCGGTAACCTTCCTCAGACAACTGGTACTTCTTTAATAAGGCTGCCCTAATAACATCATAATTATCCTTGTCAGCCTCTTCAACCAAACTTAAACTAGTCAGAGAATCACCTTTCAAATTTTCTGACAACTGGTTAGCATATTGTGATTTGTCCACATTATGGGCTCGACAAGAGCGTTCAAATCTATTTAACCAGAATGTTATGTCATCACTGGAAGGATTGAACGCTGGTACCTTGACCTTGTAAGTAAAGGGTTTACCATTACCACCAGATGCTTGATTAACATTACTTATGTTTGTTAATTTTAACTTTTCTAACTCAAATGCTAAAAGTTCTTTTTGGTGTTCATGTTCTCTCATTGCTTTTTTCTCTTCAGCAGCCGCAGCAGCTTCATCTTTTCTTTTTTCTTTTTCCATTTCCATCTGGAATCTTTTTTCCTCAGTCTGTATCTGCAATTTCTTTTGTTCAAATTCTCTTTCTAATCTTTTCTCTTCAGCCAGAGCTTTTCTCTCTTCAGCAGCTAATGCTTTGTCATATTGAGCAACTGCCCATTGTTCTAAGTCTGTACCAGTCTTATCAAGGGATCTCCCTTGTGCAATAAAGTATTCTAATGTAGACATGATGTCTGACAATGATACTACTCACTTGAAACAATAATAATAAAATATATTTCAAGGTAATATAGCAAAAAGTTCTTAATCACTGTATTAATCAGCACACAATCACAATGTCTGTGTGAGACAAGCCTTATCAAGGTCTTGTATATTTCTTTGAAAAATAACAATTATAAATTGCTGCAACACTCTATAACATAAGTGCAATGCACAAGAAATAGTGTCTTATCTAATCAACATTAATCATCAGTTGATTCTTTCACATAAATCCATATGATCAACTATATTTTAAATAGTGTATGTCGATCAAGAACATAACAAAACAATTATACAAGACAACATGAAAACATTTGCGGAAATCAAATAAATCAAATGGAAAAAATAATAAAAAATAAACCGCAAGAGGATAACAAATACAAATAACGCCACAGTATATAAATATAACTCCGCCCAACCGAAACAACAACCCGCAAAATACAAACAAATATCACATATAAACATGTAAACATAAATGTACATATAGCATAAATATTTATAATATAATGTAATGTAATGTAATGTGTTGCAGATAGAATGTGTTGCGAAGAAGGCACAGTTATACGCAATAATGCTACAGTACTATGGTACTTTATTAAATAATCAAATCTGGCCTAAATCATAAAAGTTCAACACAAACTATGGCAGTGCAGGAGAATCCACTGTTTACAGTTCCTCAGAATCACAAGTAAGACTTCTCGCTTCAGTTGCACTGTACATTTTGCAAACACTGTCAAATATATGTTCCAACTCTGATATGTAATGCTGTCTGTTCCAAACAAACTTGCTGTGTAACGCTGTCTGTTCTATGGCAAATGTCCATCAATAAAAAATGTCAACAAACGCTGACCTAGTTACTGTATACCTCGATAGGACAGGTCGCGCTGACATCGACTGTAAAGTTGTATTGCTGGTGTTTACGTGTGTCGTAACAGGCCCCAAGGAATGGTCTGGTCTCAGTAGCTGACTTCTCAAATATGTCCACTGTGCAGGTTGACCCAGGAAGCTGGCACACCACTGTAAAGATATCTCTCTTACTACAGTCTCTTGTAATGGATATAGTGGCCACCGCTGTAAAGAAGTTATTTCTTACTACAACTGTAGTACACCACTGTAAAGTTCTGTTGTTTGCGACTCCACTGTAAAAAATCGAGTGTGGTGTATAGAACCTCACTGTAAAGTATGATGGCTGGTAGTACTGTTGTATTCAAAGAGGTGCTGTCACCGTGAAGACAGACACAGGTCAACTCGACCTACACAGGGTAGTGTAAACATTGAAGTGAGAGTACATTGTACGCGAATGGTAGAATGGTTCTGAAGAGTTGACAACTTGGTAACAATATATTCATACTCTCACATGTAGAAGTCAAGGATTACTGGAACTACTGTGTTCTTTTTATAATATTTAATGAGACGCACACTGGAACAGTACGTGTATGGTTACAGGAACACATGACGACATAAACAGCATGGTGTTGATCAATGGTGTATCATCTTAAGTTAGCATACATGCTGGATAACCTCATACTGGAACATTTGTAGACAAGCATTCAGAGTTCTATAGTTAGTCCACATCTATATATATATATATATATATCAGGTTGTACTGACAGATCACGTCAGTTTATACATAATGTTCATAGTGACTCTTGTACAGAATCTCTCTTAGCATGAGTGTAGCTTGTACTCTAGCGTAGATTCTTTCAAATAGCATTCAGCACATATCTTCGGAGTAAATGCTAAATCTCCCATAATAGATCTTTCTTTCATAACTGTGATCTCTGGATCATTATCGGGTAGTAAGGGACAACCCTGTTCTCTGATGAATGATTGACAATAATTCGGATTCCAAGATGGCTTCCTTGGTCCTTAACATCGCTCACACAACGGTGAGATGACTGTTACGTGCAGTCTTTGATATCTTACAATATTATACATTGGTATACTTGTTATGTTCGCAAATATTTTGTAAACAAAATAGATATTTTTTAGTGCTTAAGGGAAAGTCATTATTGAGTTACTTCCCTTGAAAGTTGTGCCGTCTCTTTCGATCGAACTCCGCGGATGAATCCAGTTTTACTGCGATTTATTCTTTGTTTGGGTAGTAATAGATTGTTCTTGCTTCAGAATATCTATGGCCTGAATTTATGTGTATTGTTTGTCTGTGTAGGACGAATCTGTCTTATATCTGTATATCTTTACATATCTAAGTCGAACTATATGTTCTGTTGTCTCTAGAGAGGTCAAAGGCTGTTCGGCGGATGTGTCGCGAGAGAGGAGAGAGGTGTGTTTTGGCTTCCCTGATGATGGGCTGTGTTTTTCTATGTCGGCTTGACGCCGGGGAAAAAGTGATCTCAGTGGTTTTTGGGGAAAGTGATAGTCGTCTAGACCTATCGTGTATGCTTTACCCCAGTGTTCATTCTTATTGCCAAGGAATGGCAAAATCATATTTCTGAAAACCAAGGTAATAAAGATACTCTTTTGAACTCTCGTACGAAGCCACCGTTTTTCGGTAGGGATGATTTGTACGTCTGAGAGGATACATCTAACTAGATGAAAAAAAACGATTCTGATTCCTAGCAGCACTATATCCTGTAGAATGCAGTCAATTGTTCATGATCAAATCTACAGAGCAATGAAATGTTTAATGAATGACTAACTTTAGGACAGATTCATTATCTGTATCCAAACGTGAGTGACAGCTCACGAGTGAAGCCATCTTGGAACCAAACATGTAGTGACTTTCAAGAAGAGAAAAGGGATGCCCGTATTATCGCTTGATTAGTCCAGAGATCACTGCTACACATGAGAACCCATTGCTAGCGGTTCAATATAATTATATGGAAAAATCTGTGCTGGACATTATGTTAAGGAATCTTCGCTAGACGAGATTAGGTCTAGAAGCCATCTTGGATATTGTTTATAATCTGACGTGCTTTGTCAGTAAACTCAGTTGATATATATATATGGGCAATACTGAGTGCTTGGCTACTGACAGTCCATTATACTATTATTCTACATGAGTGCCCATGTAACATAACATTGCAAGACCATTTATCCACTGTACCATGATGTATTATGCCAACCTGTGATTTGTCACTATCTGTGCTGTCGAGTGTGTACGTCCAATTAAACTTTAGTAAAGGTACACAGTCGTTGGTGTCGATGACTTCCAGCCATACATGAGTGTGAGAAAAGAACATTTGTCAACACCACGAACTCTTCCTATCATTCGCACATTATACACTCCATCTATGTCTACACACCACTGCGTAGGTCAAGTTGACATTCCATACTCGAACCACGAGCAACACAACAACACAGTATTTAACTCTGGTGATGTTCGAGCGAGCTTCAGATTTCTCAGCAGGTCTCTTGCTCAGGGCAAGGGTCTTGTATTAAGAGTTTATCAACTGATGATGATGATGTCTGCTTCCATCCACTTATATTTATCATTTGGTGGACATCATTAATAAGAAAAAAGATTCTTATCAATGACAAAACTTCTAGAAAGATTCACTTCATAAGGATATCAAAGTTTCCACCAATATCAGCATTATCTGTCCTCATAATTGCTGTGTAGAAACATTCTTAGTGCTGCTAAACGATATGTCGTTCTGACATCTGAACATAAGTAGATTCATGTTGGCCTAAACATAACCCATCGTAAGCCTAGGAACGAAGTCAGTAAAAGTAAGTTTACCTTGGCCAAGAATCAATAGCAAGCACAAAAACACTTTTCTGGCGTAATAGAAACAATACTGGGGAACACATAGACTAAAACAGTCCTAGAAGACACAATCTTCTTCCCCATGATAACTTGAGATCACAAAACTTTGGACCGCTCGACATTGGCGTCCCGCCAGACTTCATAACCGAAGAACACACTCTCCTATCTTCATCTGCTCAGAGTGTAAGAACAAATAATCCAGCCCAGACACACAAAGATAACATGATATAAGACGGAATCGTCTCAAACAGACAAACAGTAAACCTAGATTCGGACTTTCAATATTCCTGCAAAACCTTAAGCGAGAACAATCTGTTTCCAGCTATAATATAAAATCTAGATTCCTCCGCTTGTTCAATCCACGGAAACAAAACAGGAACCGATCACTCAAAGAATAAAATACACATTTACTATTCTGAGTTATTCCCCTTTCTTAAAAGTTGTAAGTTCATAAATAAATATCCTTTTATCCAACAGATAGTTACATTTTCATTTGTAATCGTATCAACTGTAATCTGTGCGACATATAAAAAATATGTACGCAACAAAGACTCCTTGGTATTATCTACACTGTAGATCTAGGCTTTTCCTGTGGCTTTCTCTGCCATTCCGAAACATGCTGATCTGAAGCAATGTGCTCCAGTTTCACCAGCCTGGCTTGCATTTAAAGGATCATCACTTCTGGTCCCAAACTGAGATGAAGAAGCGAATGGCATGCTGTACATTCCCCCCCATCCAAGGAAGCTCTTCAAATATGTAGAGCTAAAATACTGTGCTCTGGCTCTGGGCTCTCCCAAGGAATTGTCACGTCCTACACAGAGCCACTTCTCAGCTCCCATTGCCTATCATGGGATCCATTGTGAGTTCCTCCTGCATGCAGCCAACCAGGTAAAAGCCAGAGTTATGTCTGAGGCTCAAGTGACTCCTCCAAGCTTAGTGTGCAATGCTGGGTTCTCAACACGTTTCACCATTGGGGGAATCCCTAGAATTGTGTAGATGATTTCAAGAGTCCACACTGACCAATTTCAAGTTTTTTTTTAACTCGACCATGGGTACGTTTTTCGGGGTATATTTTTTAAAAGGTTCAAAATGGGTAAACATTTCTCGACTTATACTCTAGTATATACAGTATATATTATGTATAGTTCCCAGAATTTTCTGAGGTGAATAAGACAAAACAGCCAACGGCTTACTCAGGCATGTCGTAAAATACGAGTAATATGAGACTGTTCATGGGGCCAGCAACCTCATCATATAAAAAAAATTGCTACAGGAACAGCGCCACAAGAATTTGTGCTCTGGAGTAGGCTTTCTGGGGGAGGGCATATGCAGGGGTGGCTCCATGCTCAATAAGGAGCGAAAAAAAAAGAGAAGATGATTTAGGCATTTAAAACATCAGTAACCTATATATTTCTGTCTTCATTTTCATATACGAGGGGCGTTCAGAAAGTAATGCACCACATCATTTTTCTCAGCTAATAATGAAGATAGAAGCATGAAATTTTGCACACTTCAAATATGGAATGTGCCAATTGTGTGCACCAAATTGCACCGCAACCAGCCAATAATACGGCTGCCCTAAACCGTTGAAATGGAGCGTGTTACCAACTTGCGTTATAAGCAGTGAACTGTGATAGAATTTCTCGTTGCAGAGAAGGAAACTGTTGTGAACATTCACAAGCGTCTATGTGATGTGTATGGAAGTTTTGCAGTCGACAGGAGTACAGTCAGTCGCTGGGTTCAGAGAATCAAAGAATCAGGAAGTGGAGATACGCAGCTGCTTGAATGGCCACGCTGTGGACGTCCTGCCACAGCCACCAACGCAGAAATGTTGAAATGCGCTGAGGGCATTATTCTTACTGATAGGCGAATCACTACTCAACAATTGGCCTTACAGCTGTCAGTCAGCATTGGTAGTGCAAATGCAGTTATAAAAACTCTCAGATTTTCTAAGGTTTGCGCAAGATGGGTTCCTCGAAGTCTCACAAATGACCACCGATTGCAAAGGAAAGCAATTTCTTCTGAATTGTTGGAGCGTTTCAATGCTGATGGAGAGAACTTTTTGGCTAAGATCGTTACAGGTGATGAAACTTGGGCACATCATTTTGAACCTGAGACAAAAAGACAGTCAATGAAGTGGCATCATCCGCAATCACCAAGAAGAAAGAAATTCAAGACAATTCCTTCAGCTGGAAAGGTCATGATCACTGTCTTTTGGGACATTGAAGGTGTGATTCTTGTGGACGTTATGCCAAGAGGAGAGACAATCAATTTGCAAGCTTACATTAAGACATTGAAAAAACTCAATCAACGTTTTCGCAGAGTTCGGCCGCACAAGAATCCAACAGACCTGCTTCTCCTTCACGACAATGCGCAACCTCACACAAGTCTGGCAACACGGGAAGCAATCACCAAATTGGGTTGGACTGTACTACCCCATCCACCCTATAGTCCCGATCTGGCACCCTCTGATTTTCATCTATTTGTTCCACTTAAAGATGCACTCTGTGGAACAAAGTTTGAAGATGATGACGGAGTGATTCATGCAGCGAAGAAATGGCTACATTATCAAGACAAAATCTGGTACGGGCTAGGAATACATGCACTTGTTTCGCGCTGGCAAGTACAAGTTGATGGGGATTGTGTTGAATAATACTGATGTATACATGACATATCCATGTATATTGTGTATAAATTTCATGCTTTTTGAATAAACAGCTCCTGAGAAAAACGATGTGGTGCATTACTTTCTGAACGCCCCTCGTATATCACAGATATTCAAGTCCAGATGGGACAGAGAACACCCAGGTCACATAAAATATGATGCCTATCACCAGTTATCTAGGCAAGACCAGGTCATCATTTTCCGCTTACGTACTGGTCTCAATAAGAATGCTTGGTGCAGGCTTCCTGCAAGGGGACCAGTTACAGTGGTGGCTCCATGCTCTGTAAGGAGTGCAAAAGATGATGATGAATCCTCCCTAAACCTTAATCCTAACTCTAACGATGTGGGTGACTTAACAGGATAGCATCAAACAACACATCCCACTGTTTATCATATCAACCTATTAATTTTTGTTCTTGTCATATACTGTCTGACAACTCAAATGATGGTTAGTGGGCTGTGCATTTGATAACGGCCTTAAAAAAGAATTCAGAATGCAGCAATAAGAGGAAAGTGTTAGGAATTCTAAACTTTAACCATAATCCTAACAAGATGAGAGACTTATTTGGCTGGCATCAAAGAACATGTCCCACTCTTCATTTCAATCCTATTGGACTATATTATGCATATCCCTAAGTATGTTTGTCTATTCTTAACACCTATTCTACAGTTATGGGTGAATTGGATGCCTCTTTACCGTATTCCCAATGAAAACTCTTGAGCTTGCTACAAAAATATATTCATGAACTGTATGAGTTAGGAAAGCGATCTTTTCTTTGTATGGTTTATCATCTCACCTCCTCCCCCGAACCTAAAATTACACACACACATATATATAGGCCTATATGGCAGATCTTTAGAGGGCTCAGTTTGACTAAAGTAGATCCCAAAAGCTCATCAGTTGCCGACCTCTGCTCTATATTACTGTCTTCATGACGTCTGAAGACTAAGATCCCCCTATTCTGAAACAGTCCAAAATGTTATCAAACTTTCGTATATGACAATGGTACTATTTGTTTAATTTCTTATATCTATAGCCTGTATTTTCTTCATACACTCTTATACGTCTACTTAAATATTTTCAATGAAAGCAGTTAGCACAGAGGTTTTCAAACTGTGCGTTGCGGCTCCCAGGGGCGTCGCGGCCCTCAGCTAAGGGCGTTGCCGTGGCTTGGGAAAAGTGTTGGGCTCGATATTATGAGCCAAGGTCCATCAATAAATATAGATCTTCGTAGGACGACATGTTTGCGGCGAGATATTATTACATGTACCAATACGTGTCATTAGGTACTAGAAGTTATTGACAAATGCACCATAAAACTCCAGAGCAGGTCTATGTTACGAACAGCTGATCACTAACTCTGATGTCATCATGGCGGATGCTGGTGTAAAATATGCACATTCAGAAGTCATTAATATCTTTTTGGGTACAATTGCTTATATATAATATATAGTATAGAGAGGAGCCGCGGTGATTTATGCACAGGTCAAGGAAGCCGCGGACCAAAAAAGTTTGAAAACCTCTGAGTTAGCATATTGAGGCTATCTGTATCTCCATAGAGTTTTTCCAGGAATGGTACTGGTCACCACCACATGTGCTTTCTCTGTTCCTCATATGTAGGGCTTATTTGAAGCAGACGTTCAGTCAGCAGTCATTTTTTATTTGCCACAGTTAGCCTACACTGTTTGGTATTTCCTATCTTTAGCCTGTTTAATAGATGATATCCCAATCTGTTTTGGCCCATGTGGCATCTAAAGATTACTTGTTCTCTTCTGCTAATCTATACAGCTAATTACTTGTTCATGTTAAATATTGTTTGACTATATTATGCAGTTCCCTAGGTCTGTCTATTCTATATTTATAGGTAAGTTGGATGCTTGCAAATAATCTAATATTGGTATTCTCATTTGGTCATACCTCTTACATTTTAACAAGAAATGTTCTATATTATTGTCTTGAAGACATCCTGCACAGTAAGGTTCTTCTATTCTGAAATAGCCTTTTCCCAGCTGTAGTCTGAGAAGTTTCTTATTACTGGGAATTTTCAATTCCCTAGATATCTGACATTTTCTTGTTGGAGCCTTGAACATCTTATATGCATGTCTTCCTTTCAGATTTTTATCCCACTCTGCTTTCCATTCATCTGTTATTAAATCTTTAATTAAGCTCTTAATCTCTGATTTACTCATCCCTACATTTATTAGATTTTTATCAGATCTATCTTTCTTGGCTTCTTTATCTGCCTTTTCATTTCCTTCTATGCCAACATGTGAAGGTATCCAAGCAATTAAGACTAAACATCCTCTGGAATATAAGTATGTAGTAGCCAGAAATATTTCCTCTGCTATATCAAGTCTACTACATTCTCGTAAGTTTCTAAGTGCTTTAATTGTTGAAAGAGAGTCAGTTAAAACTGTTAATTTTTTGGGAGGGTTATTAGAGAATATTTCTAGTGCTTTTAGTATTGCCATCATCTCTGCAGTGAAAATGGATGTATTTTCTGTGATGCTATATTCTTTTGCCATTTTCCATATTGGAATATATATTCCTATCCCCAATTTGCCACCTCTCCCTTGGATCCATCTGTGTACACAGTAAAAAAAAAAAAAAGGATCCCGTTACACGCCCATTGAGGCATATTGGGAATATGGTGTTAGGCCCATATTTTCTTGACCGTCGGCACACTAGGGGTGATGTGGTCAGCATCACGCCGGCCGCCTTAACCTTCCCAGAGTTGCTCTGGTACCCATTTCGGGCTGGGTCGACCCAGGAGCCGTTTGTGGCCTAAAAAAAAAATCCCACCTCATCTGGGGATCGAACCATAGACCACTGCGCTAGGAAGCCAGTGCACTAACCACTATGCTACCGCGGCTCCCATGTGTACACAGTAATGCTGTCTTTTGATATTTGTTGTATATATTTATTGGCTATGTTTTTAATATTTTCTGTATTATATATAGGCGTCTGTGGCCTAATGGATATGAACGCAGTTTCATAATCCAGATATACCAGGTTCGAAATCTGCTGCAGGCGGTTTGGTAGCAGATGGCTTTGTGTGGATTTTTAACAATGGTATAAGCGCCGTACCGTTCAGAAAGCAATGGCAAACTACTGAATGAAAAAAATTGCCTAGAAAAATCACAAACAGCCAATAAAAGCTGGGGTTGATTGCCACGTCCTGTAAAGGATAAGCAACTAACTTATATTATATATATATTCTATATTATTTTCTATAAGTTCGTTTTCGCTAATATGAAAACACTATTATTACTTTTTGCTTAATCATTGCCATTGGTTTTACAGCCAATGCTCCTAAGAAGTAAACTGAATGTTAATATATAGTGGCTGGGAATGTGAAGGTCTGATGCTGTTCTTACAATGCATATGACTTTGAACAGATGAAAGTCAATTAAATATCTGTTAAAGTCCGTTAGGCCTATATAACTAGAACCCCCAGGCCTTTACGCCCCTCCACTTTAATATTATTCTTGTTCAGAATTTCTTCTTGATTTTTTTTTCTATTTATTTAACGTATAAGCACAATTGTGATTGTCCCTATTTACAGTGATTTGACAAATGTGATGCCACTTTCTCATATCGGCAGTTGTTCATATTATTTGGAATTGAAAACAATAGGGCCTAGGCCTATATATCCTAATTATAACCCATCAGAGGTTGAACAGGATATTTATTTTTTGTTTCATTAATTTAAAAAAAAAAAAAAAGCTAACTACTTCACTGACTACTCACCAGGACAAGTTCTCAACATGACAGTGGCCGTATATTAGTGTAAATTGTGCTTGGGTTGCCCTACTCAAATTTCCTTCTTGTGGTCTAGGTAGGTGCCATCTTGCTTGCCGAGTCAAATTTGCTGCTCTACTTGGTTTGTGAAAATAGTAATGTTTTCGATTTAGTACAAACAAAAATAACTGTCTTGTTCAATTCCTGAAGATATTTATGCATTGTTTTTACAATAATAGTGCTAACGATATTTTATTCAATTGTTTTCCTCAGAACTGAAAGAATAAATCGTCATAGTAACGCGTATAAGATGTCATGGCAACAAAAAAACAAACGAAATTAACCATTGAATAATAAATAATAACATTAAAATATAAACCACCACACATGGATATTTTTATTTATGACACATTTATATTTAAAAATTTCTCAGACTAACTTATATTTCGTCATCCTTTAGAGGTAAACATTATATACCTGAAAGTTCGTTTTCGCTAATATGAAAACACTATTATTACTTTTTGCTTAATCATTGCCATTGGTTTTACAGCCAATGCTCCTAAGAAGTAAACTGAATCTACTGCGTTTCTCCGATCTAATAAAACAGGCGCAAGCGACAACTACATTCAACATTGGATAAATATGGTAGGCTACATGATTACAGGACAAAAGACGCATTTCACGCGATTTTGCTAACGGTTGAGTGGGAGTAGTCCTTGACCGTCGAAGTAAAGAAATGAAACTGACAAAAGTTTTTAATTGATTGTCAAAAGTAACATTTTTATTTATCTATATTTTTAGAGGGTTTCTGATTCATGCTATACATAGCTTCTATAAGTATTGCAGAAATAATGTGAGGACAGCAAACCATAAGCCAGAAGAGCTCAGGACCACCACTGGTGTAAGACAAGATGATATCATGTCACCTTATCTTTTCATACTCCTCATGGACGATGTCATCAAGGCATGTAAGGAGAGAACAAGAAAGTATTCAGTGGGGTACTGGAAGATGAGACAGGTATGTATTTCAGAGCTGGCATTTGCTGATGATTTTGCCCTGATTGCTAAATCAGAGGCACATCTTCAATCCAACCTGCAAGTCTGGAAGGAAGAGCTGGAGAAGAGAGGGATGGTCATAAGCAGCTCTAAAACAAAATCCATGGTGATATCACGAGAAGAAAGAAGTCATCAGATTAAGCTGGGAGAACAAGTCCTGGAGCAGGTCGACCACTTTAAATATCTTGGAGCTATTATAGACCGAAAAGGAGGCATCAAAGAAGAGTTGGCTACTCGAAAAGCAGCAGCTGGGAGACTTTTTCAGGCCATAAATCGAGGATTCCTCAGCAAGAGAGGTTGGTAAGAAAACGAAGATGGCTGTATACCGCTCCACGTATGTCCCAGTCTTGACATATGGATGCGAGTCATGGACAATGACTTCAACCTACAAAAGTCAGATCCAAACCTCAGAAATGAGGTATCTGAGGAAGGTGGTTAAAGTAACAAGAAGAGACATGGTCCTCAACCAGACGATACGTCAAGGCCTAAAATCCCACCCCCTGCAGACCCAAGTAGAACAGTCCCAACTAAGATGGTTTGGCCATGTCTGCAGAATGGGAGAAGATTGGCTACCACGACAAGCATGGGAAACAAAGAGCCAGGGATCCAGACCCCCAGGACGACCCAGAGTCCGCTAAGAGGACAACATTGGACAATCTGTGAAGGACCGAGGACTAGAATGGAACAAGGCCAGGAGGAAGACAGCCGACAGGATAGTCTGGCGCTCTCTTCCAAATCTCTACACCTCACGGTAGAAGGGGAACGACTAAGTAAGTAAGTATATTTTTAGAATCTGGGTTTGAAAATGTGTAGTAGTAGCAGTGGTGGTTGGGTAAGGACGGCGGGAGTAGTAGGCGTAAACACAAATCGGGCAACGAAGAGGTTTCACTGTACTAGTTCCAGCTTCGAGAGGTAAGGTGACCAGTTCCCTCCCTCGCTGCCTTTGCCGTCCTTAACTTAAATAATCCCATCTATCTCTCTTACAAGGTATAAAGCTGGAAGTCTCATGCTTCTGTCATCACCAGACGGTTTCTCCCTCAACTGGGTTGGAAAAGGTAACGTTGCCACGCTGCTGCTCTCATGGAGCCGACAGTTTGGGAGTACCTGTTCTACTGTTTAATTGTCCTCTCTACATGGGCACAATAGTCTGTCAGATTTTCACTTTGGTGATCAGATGGTATCTGAGTCTGCAATGGCCAGTTCTTAGTCTGAAAATCATCACTTGATCTCTTCTTGGCAACACCGCCTAGCTACGGAAGCGAATCGCACTATCCTCCCTGCCAACTAGGCATCCCAAAAATATTGCTTTGTGGACAAGGGTCATTAGCGCGATTTTCAACACGTAACACCGGATATGTACCTAGAAGCGATACAGCCTAATTAATGACGCAATCACTTTTTATCTGCTAGGCAGTGTTCACTTCGGAAAGTCCTGGGTTTGATTCTCCGGTAAGTCTCTCACTTCTGTTGCCTAGTTTTCTAATTCTTTATTTCCAAAGAGTGTCTCACACATATTTCTATGTGTGTATTATTTATTTACTGTTTACAAGCCTCTGGTTTCCCTTTTTATTATCGGACTCTGGATATTCCTTGTGCATCTTTTATCTGTAGTTATTTCTGATTATTGATATATCTCTTCCTTTGTAACCCAGTTTTGTTTGAATTTTCTTTCCTCCTTCTTTGGCGGGATTATCTGCCATTTCCATATATCTTTCAGTGGGCAGAGATCCACTGTACTGTTACTTTAAAAAAAAATCATAGCTGGTTTCCATTAGGGCTTCCGCCAGACTGTCTAATTCATTTTTTTCTTGTTCCTGATGCAGTGATGACTGATAGTGAGTCTGTGAGGAGAACTATCTTGTCTGTAGCAAAATCTTTATTTACCATGATGGTAATTGCAGCTTTTTTAGTGCTTCTGCCTCCGTTTTAAAGTTGCTTGAGAATGTTCCAGTGGCCATCGAGATATGTATTTCTTGTCCATTCTTTAGTTATGTGTTTACACCTTCACCTCCATTTTATGTGACTTTTGTTGCTGATCCATCTGTTTATATGTGGGTCCATTCGATGGTTGCGTTACGTCTTTCTGGCGTATTCCATAGCTAGGTGTGTCCTCTCTGCATCTAACTTACTACGTTTTTTCGTCACTTTTGGTATGCTATCGATCAGCTGTGGGAACCTTGTTCTCGTCCACGGCGGGAAAGTGCTGCTTGTCATTAGCGGTGGTGTCATACTCAAGAGCACAGTCAGGTACCCATTTACAGCTGGGTAGACTAGAGCATAACACCACCGTGTTTCGAAACCCACGACTTTTGCCGCGAGAGGCAAGCGCTGTAGCCACTCAGCCAGTCGGATTTCCTATGACAACATCTTATATGGGACTGACTTTATCTCTTTACCTTGAAGTGATTATTTAAGCATCTTGCCAATTGACTGATTTACAGTCATGTCACTGAATTATTCAATATTATGTGAAGATTCAGTCATGTCACTGAATTATTCAATATTATGTGAAGATTCAGTCATGTCACTGAATTATTCAATATTATGTGAAGATTCAGTCAGAGAAGTAGAAGTAAAAACAAACATGCACAGAAGAGAACTGGTGACATAAGTTAAAGGGAAGACATGAAATAACATCGCACTGATGGCACAAGACAGGATTACTTGGCATATATTTATTGAAGGCCTATGCTGCTTGGAGAACTGAAGGGTAACCATGATGAATGATGCCTTGTAGATTAGAGATTTGTGATGTATTCGCCATCTACAGTAAAAGTCAGATCAGCTACAACGAAGCAAATGTCACCATAGGATACGTTATGACTGATTGTTGTTGTTGTTTACGTTCGCCGTCAGCCATATCTCTCTCTTACATTGCTGGCTATTTAGTTTTTAGCGGTAAGTATCCTTGTGTCGTAGTTTACAGATAGGCTGCGGATATGTGCTCCTTTCGGCTCGACATCCGATTTCAGCCATAAATTTTTACGGGTTTACTTCCCTGTCACCTCACGCCTATATGTATGCTATACCTCATGCCCATCCAGCAATGCAGTGAGATGGCTGCACCAGTGAGCGTCACCGGAGCCGAGACGCAACTCTGCCCCAGATCTGGGAGGCTCCGTTTCTGGGAACACGACACACAGTCAATTGAGGCGTCGTTCGCCGTTCGAAAGACTGACTGATTAACTAACTGACTGATTGTTGAGGTGATTGAAAAATTGGTTGAATAATTTGCATGTTTAACTGGTTCATTTTTTTCTATGTAAATTTATTGAATAATAATTACTGAACGCATTATTTCTTATCTATAAGTTGAAAAAAAGACAAAGGTAGTCCTAGAGCAGGTACTGCTTGTTGGGGAGTGAAGTATTAGAGACGCCGCCATTCTAGGTACAGCTTCGAGAGGTGGGTGTGACCAGTTCTCATCCTCGCTGCCTTTGCTTTCTCTAACTCAAGATCAGAGACAGGTTCCCTTTTTCCAGCTGGATAGACTGGAGCGCCACCGTGTTTCAAACGTGGAACCTTTGCCGCGAGAGGCCAGCGCTTATATATATATATATATATATATATATATATATATATATATATATATATATATATATGGATCCGTAAAACAAACTACGGCACTTACAAATTACAAGGTGAATCATTATCTGAATTTTCTTTTGCGCTCCTTAAAGAGCCATTAATACAGCTGACCCTGTAGCAGGGAGCCTGTACGAAGCAGCCACATGCTGTTGTAGCGTTGGCTTCTGTAGTCATTTTGTTTAACATGATTGCCAGCTCCATGCACAACCTCATATTAACCGCCTTGTACGACAAGCTGCCTGGGGGTGTTCTCTTGCTGTCTCTTCAGAGAACCCCCCAGGAATACACGGAGATCGTCTTTAAGTATGGATCCGTAAAACAAACTACTTAAGCACTTACAAGGCGAATGAATACGCGTTATCATATTGGCCTGTATGAATGGGTGGCTTTATTAAACGTTATGCATTTTACTTTCCCAGATAGCGTATGGCTTATCAGGGATGTGGGAAGGTCCTAGAATCTGCCGAGATGCTGACAGTTCTTGATTGTCACTGCAAGGAGAAGAAAGAAGATGTGCTGTGGAACCAGCCAGCGTCACTAACAACGCACCAGAGCACTTCCGTTACACTGGATGTTGTCAAAAACAGCAGCACTACTGGCTTAGCTGAAGTTGAACATGTCTCATTTCCGGCGTATCCGTCTGAAGTTGAGAATGTATGTAAGGCTTCACCAGAAATATATCATGATGGCTTTACTGGCTTGAGGGAAGGTCATGATGCTAGCAGTGATGGGCACTTGAATGCTTGCAGGGAGAAAAGCCACGATGTATCGCCAGTTGGAGATATCATCAAAGGAGGTGTACTAGTCAAAGGCCTTGCTAGCTTGGACGTCAGTAAAGAACACGTGAAATCGGGGTACAAATGTATTGAAACAAGCGACGATTCAGATGTCCAAGATGTCCAGGTGGCCGAGAAATTTGGTGACGTTAAGGCTCAGGCAGAGTATATCACGTATACATTGCAGCCCGAGCAGTCACCAGGCGCGTATGGGTTTGAATCGTCTGAAAGAAATGGCTGCAAATCCCAAAGTCAGAAAGGTGAGGGGTTTCTGACCTCATTTGAGGACGTTGTTAGTAATTCAAGAAAGGGTCATCTCCATAACGACAGAAGTACTTCAGAAGACATATTGCGACCGCACCAAGAGGAACCTGCTGTTCATAAAGATCTAACTATTCCATTGAGTACAAACGTTAAGGTGATTTTAGACCTAAACAGTGCTGGAGATTCAAATAATCAAAAAGTACAGCCATTCGGAGTAGAAAATGATTTGAGTGTAGGTCTAAACAACAAAGCAACAGAACAGAACCACCCAGAGACATCAGAAAAAGAAATGAATTTCCAAGACGGAATATTCAAAACTGAAATTAACGATGCCAGAACGCACGATAGTCAGGCCCTTGGAGAAGTCTACCATGCATTCAGAGAAATCGATGATATTGCCGCCATACCCGTAGACAAATACAAAATTTCCGTCCAGGTAGCGGGAGATAAAAAAGAAATCGCGAACCTTCAATTCAGCGAACTGAAGGATGGTTTCGATGACATGAGTAACTTTGTCAAGGTTAAAATAAACGAAATAATGCCTGACTCAGAGACTCATGTAGTGGGTAAAGATAACCCATTAAACAATGTACTAAAGCATAAAAGGGTGAATTCGGACGGCAGCTACTCTAACGCTGCAAAACATGATTGTCTTTCCACTAAAGAGGACAACCATTGTGGAGAACCAGGAGATTTTAAAATAGAAAGCGCCATGTCTCTCGTGAGAAGCTATATTTCAGAGCTAGAAAGAGTAGCCACCAAAATTGAAACAATTTTGAAATCGCATTCGTCAGAAGTCACAACGGAATCAGAAGATGGAGACATTATCCAAAGCTCTGCTCTGTCCAATGGAAGTACACCTGCTGGACAACAGCAGGGAGCGGGAGTCCCTATGGATATCGTTCCTCTATTAGAGACGGAAAATAAAGAACTAATGTGTAATACAAAACCAGTGCTTAAGGCGTCTCCATCATTTGTTGATAAGGTATCTCAGGAACCCGTCAATGTTCTCAAAGGAGATGAAGATTTAGTCAGTCTTAAAGGACAAAATAATAATTATAATTTGTGTGAAGTACACGAAACAGAAAACGTGCTAACAAAAAAAGAGACATCACCTGAACAGAGCACAGAACTAGCAATGGACATAGACTTTACGTCACAAGGTACCAAACCTGAACGTCCTTGTTTCACTTCTTTAAGCGAAAGCAAAAACAGTACAGATGTTGAAGTGGAAGTTCTCAGCAACCTAAATAATAATGGCGTATGTGATGCTGAAATTGTTCCAGACAATGACAGCTGTGATATTTGTGTTGATGTTCCCACCAGTAGCAATGTTCGTTTTATGAATGAAAGTAGAAAAGCACAAAGACTTGCATGCTGTTACGATGAAAAAGGAACACAGAAGGTCAAAGCTTCGTGGTATATATCCAAATCCATTATTCATAACAATCCCCACAAGGATGAAAACACCAATAACAACGGAAATACTACCAATTACGCTCCAAGAAACTTCGCTATATCTTCCGGATCGCCAAGTGGCTCCATCGTGCGGAATAAAGAGTTCCTCACTCTAAGGAAAAGAACACAGGGTTTCGCAGATAAAATAACTTTCACAGGCAATGACCTTTTGGTTTTTGATAGCGGTAAAATCTATTCCATCCCGCAAAAGACAATGAAAAGTAACGAATTGATTGGCAGAGTTTTGTGTGACATGGGCAATGTCAAGGATCAACAGATGGACACACTTCTCCTTGCTGATGTTATAGATTCGCGATGCAGTAGAAGTGAATCGGTTTCAAAGATGCCAGAAACCAGTCATAGCCGAACCACGCAGCTAGAAAAATCTGGACAGCTACAGTTAGATTGCGCTACTGATTGTAAACGAGTTCATTGCGGTGTCAACCAGCGTGCTGTTAAATCAATTCTCAATGAAATGGCGCAAATTGATCAGAATATATGTTTGGACTATAGCAGCAGCGATACCAGCCAAATAAGCCATGCTGAAACCAAGCCAAATAATTCACAGAATGAGATGCAAGCTAATATTAATCAGCTAAGAGCGGACGCAGTCGATAGTGCCAAAGACGAGAAAACACATATAAGCCCTAAATGTGAGTTGCAACCTAGAAAAAAGGAACTGACAAGAGAACACAAGATTACAAAGAAAACGAAAAATACAAAAAGTTCAAAGACCGGAGATAGCTTGACTAGAAAACACCAACGTCGGAAAGAGCGAAATATCGACGATTCTGAAAGGATGCATTTCGACAATTCAACACCCGATGTTGTAGCTAGTATTCACAGCGTCATACAGCAAGATGGAGATCGTAAGCATAACTCGACTTCTCCTAGAAATCGTAAAAGGTATGGGCGGAAAGCACATGGACCGAAAATTTCCGAAGATGATAGGTGGGCTTCAGCGATAGGCAACGAGGAGATAAAGAGAACTGTAGATGTTAAAAAGACAGGGTTTCCCAGAAAAACGGATTTCCCAATAAGAATTCGTTCAGTTTTGAAGCATGGCGAAAAAGGCGCGTACTATGTACCAGATAGAACTAGACGCTTAACATTAGAAAGCCCCGCTGAAAATTTACTAGTGCATACCACTTATGTTCGGCCGAATCCCAACAAGCCTGAAAATGAAATAAGTATCGAAATGCCCAAACACAAAAGCAGACTTTATCTGGGGCAAGATGATGATGATTATATCAACACGGATGGCACCAGAAGACTCATTTGCGAAACAGAATGTTTCTCAACCAAGGACCCTGAAACTAATAACTTGGTGATAGAAAATGGGATACCGACTTTCAATAACAGTAAAATAAAAACGGTGTCCAGAAAAGTAAAGAAGGAGCGGACACGCGATGCCTCTTTTGCCATGGAAGCTTGGAAGATGGTCCATACAGGAAGTGAGGTTGCAGAAACTGAGTTTAGTGAAACCGGTGGCAAATCTGTCATGTGGTATGGCGCCAGATGCGTCCGGATGATAGGTAACTATGTTGTTATCGGCACAGCGAAAAACATGAGGTCAATTATGCACATGATCCAGAACCAAAAGATGCTTTCAATCACAGCCAGCGATGACACCGGTTTAAATGCCGAGACCGCCCATTTGCCAGAGGCGGGAGATGTCGGAGGCACTGCACAGCGGAAAATGGCCGTCAACGATAGAAGTAGGAGCGATGGAAGCGGAGACCATTTGATATTGACGGCAGCAGACGCGGACTACAGCAACAGCAATAACAATAATGGCTGTACACGGCGCGAGATTACAAGAGGTCATCACAGACAGAAGCTACCCAGTAAAACAACCCGGTGTCTGCGCAGCAACAGCTGCATAGTGAAGGCAGTTGCAGTTAACGAGTCACTGGTTGCTAAAAGAGCAAAGTTGTTCAATGGCAGAAGTAAGAACACATCCATCGATTTCCGTAGATGGAGCTCTGATACAAAACTTTTCAATTTAAAGAGTTCCTTCAGATTTGAGTCCGTCGGTGCAAATATTTACAGATATTGTACAATCACAATCAACAGGTGTGGTAATATAAAGAATACAGTTCACCTTTATGAGGTATACTTTTTGCCACCGTATAAAGAGTTTCATCTGCTGTCGCTCGAGTCGAACAGAAATAACAGCAGCGCAAGCGAAGGTAACGAGTTGCCAGAACGATACAATAATGGCCGTAGAGAGATAGATCACACCGGGTATTCGGATAGTTCAAGACCACATTCCCCAGAGAGGACATATTTAGAGGATAGTGAATGCCCGGCTGTGTGGTGCTGCTGCTCACTATCCGACTCGTTTAAATTCAATGAGCAGCTTTTAGAACGCAGTGATTTGGAAACTCAGGTTGAGGCGACTGATATTAACACAACAGCGGAAACTCAAACACGGGATTACATCACCTCCAGAGCATTGATCTCGATCACGGGGGGACCCACACATAAATTATTGGATACGGGAGAGTTTTACCTGAGAGAGCCAAAGAAGAAGGTGGAATCGCGCAGGTGTTATCCTGGTCAGTGTCACAAACACTACGCGTCTTGTTGTGAGTATCATTTATCTACTTGTTACTTCGAGACAAAGAAACAGGAAACAGGAACTCAGGTTGAGGCCACGGACATTAGCCCAAGCCATGTTGTACAAACCGGAGATTCATACGTGTCGATTAGTCCGTTCACTCCATCTAAACCGGTAGTGAGCTGGAGCCTACAAGAATTTCCAGCCAGCACACAGATTGATCTGCCGACTGACGATATGTCATCACAGGATAGATCTTTCGGAATGGCATCACAGGATATATCTTTCGCTATTGCATCACAGGGTAGATCTTTCGATATGGCACCACATCATAGATTAGTCGATATAGATACACAGCATAGATTTGTCAACAAAGCAACACAGGATAGATTTGTCGATATGGCATCACATTACAGATCTTTCGATATGGCATCACAGGATAGATGTGTCGATGTAGCATCACAGCCTACATTTGTCGACATAGCAAAACTGGATAGATTTGTTGATATGGCATCACAGTATAGGTCTTTAGATCTGGCGACAAGGGATAGATCTATCGATGTGGCATCACTGCATAAATCTTTTGACGCCTTCTTAAAAAAGTATAATAACCCACATGTTGCAGACGATCATACGGTGTACGTCAAACATATGCTTATTCACAAACTCCCGCAAAGACGCTCAAATGAAAATCAGCCCACACATGTTCAACGTCAATATGTCCAACATGTTGAAGAACAAGGCGGTAGGGACGAACATCCTGTCGACGCAAAGGCGCTTAGTGGAAAAACTCGACTAGAGATGCAGGAGTCTATGTTCTTGCAGCAGAAAAATATCCACATTATTCAAGAGGCAGAAGACGACGATACGGATGATGTAGTTGTTGTTGTGGATAACAGTCAAGATGTTCAACAGTTTGAAGAACAAAACGGTAGGGAGTCGATGTGGATAACCGCCTGGGGTCAGGGCTGGAGAACTCCGTGACAGCTTCGGCTGCTATGAATTTCCAGGACGACTTTAGAAACCAGGCTGGTAATTTGAATCATTCAGTAGATCATAAAATTGGAGGATACAGGTACGTTGAAATTCGTGATGCTGATAGTAACGGAACTCCGTTCTTAAAAAAATCAGATGTTGATCATAATCATTACCGTACTTTAGCTCCCCAAGGAGCATAGGCGTTTAACAAACTCACGCAACGGTCTACTGTTCTGTGTCATCAGTTCCAGGTCTTTCCATGTCTCATCCCTTTCATTTCTGTTACCAGTTCTTTTCTTCATGTGTTTGTCGGAATCCCTCTAACTCTCATACCTTGGGGATTAGGGGTCGGAGTGGCTAAGAGGTATGGCGTTCGCCTCGAATTCTAAAGGTACCGGGTTCGATTCCCAGAATAGAATAGAATTTTTTTTTTTTAAGAATTAGTGGTTCTTATGATGTCATTCTCCCTCCCCCCCCCCCCCCCCCCCCTTTCCGGTCTACTGGGTAGTGAGATCGTATGCCTAGTCTTCTTGGATAAGGACGAAAAAAATAGGAGGTCCCATGTGCAAGTTGCGCACGATAAAAATCTCACGGCAGTTGGAAATCGTAAAGAGTAGGTCATAATGCACCTGCCCTGGCAAAATTTAAAATTAGAAACCTACCCACCACAAAAATATTTATAGAATGTGCGATTCTTATATACACACAAAGGGATCCTCGCCGGCGCTACTGAGTTCGTGCACTGTGCTGAGATCGCCCTTGTGTGATCTAAGGGAGGAGATCGATGTACTGATGGAGTTGTCCGTGTGCAGTGAAGATAGTCCTTAAAACCGAACCAAACTTTGGGGATTCCAGAACAAGGACAGCCTTGTAATACTATTAACATGTTGTCCCAATGTGTGTCCTATCCATTGCCATCTTCATCTTTTCATTCTTTGTTCTACTGGCACCTGTCTGGTTCTTGTCATCAGTTTCAAATTTATGATCCTGTACCACTTTAATCCTTCTATTCTACGCAAGCACTCATTTATGTAAGGTATTAATAGCGCCAAGAAGAATTCATAGATTGTTAGCAATGTAGGTCAAATACCACATACTTACTCACTTAGTCGTTCCGCTTCTACCCATGGGTGTAGAGGTTTGTCAGAGAGAGCGCCATACTATCCTATCGGCTATCTTCCTCCTGACCTGGTTCCAATCTAGCTCTCGATCCTACACAGATTGCACAATGTAGTCCTCGGTATGCAGGGGCTGAATTTTGAGGCCATGACGTATCGTCTGCTTGCGGACCATGTCTCTTCTTGTTGTTTCAACAATCAGATACCTTATTTCTGAGGTTTAGAGCTGTGTCGTAGATTTTTGATAGGAGAATTAAGACTTGGGTTGGTCCCTTCTGAATAGATTGGAATGAGTGATAGTCACAGTGAGAGATAGAAATACAAAATAGATTTCAACGAGTGAGGTGGTAGAATAGTGATAGAGGCTGTCTCTGAGAGCGGGAAATCTTCTCTCTCTCTCTCTCTCTCTCTCTCTCTCACCTATCTTCTACGACAGATCTAAAGTAGTCAGACAGTCTAACACATATACATTAATTATATATATCCACTCACGTGCACGCACATTCAAGTGACGACAGGTAGACACACAGACGTGGGAAACTATAACAAATGATTATATAGATATTTAGAACGAGCTGACCAACATGCTGATTAATTTATTGTTAAGTTTATTTATCATTTGTAAACTTACGTCACAACATGTAAAATTACATTAAAAAAAAGCATATACACGAAGTCATAAACAAATCAAGGAATGCTACAAGAACTGGTAGACCCACAGTTAGGATCTTCCCTCGATGGATAGCCCACAGTCCCGTTAGGAGAAAGATGATAGCACAAGAGTCCCAGATACATATGATTGAGTCTAAGAGTTTTCCCCGTTTAAGGTATGAACAGACCTGATACTATAATCTAGTTTAAGGGAAAATATTGTTAGAAACAAACTTGCATGAAGAGAGTTATGACAGCAAATAGGTGCCAAAAATACAACGATAAAATAACACTCAGACATGCGTTCACTCTATTCATTCAGCCGTGGCCACGTGCGCACATTTATACTTACAGCTTTGATCGCTGCCTCTGGGAACATAATTTTTTCTAGGACCTTCACACAGACCCGTAAATGCAGTCTCGACCAAGAAATCCCCAGTTCCAAAAAGACGTACTGAATTCTCTGTCTCAGGGAACGATTCCTTGGGTGTTCTTATTTTTCGGATGTCTGTTTAAGTCACATAAAATTTGTCCAGGCACGAAAGTTAGCGGAGCACAGTGTCACTAGCGTAAATTTCTAAAAAAATGAGGAATGTCAGGTTGGGTGCCTTATCTCAGTATATGACTATATTTGGTCACTACACTACTAGTCAAAAACTCTGTTGGATGTTACTGATATTTTGCTTGCCACATCGGCTGATCTGTACTTAAGTGTTATTCTGGAAGAATTAATTCTGGCGCGATAGGCCTTTTACTTCATTTAACTGTTACAGTTCATGTAATGAAAGTGCTTAAGTTCTTCACAGATAATGTTCACGTACTAGAACGCTGGCAAAGTTTGGGTACCACAGTATTCACTGAATAAAGAAAAACACATATGAAATATTTTACATATTATGTACTCAATATAACTTACATTTTTAAACTGCAAGCGTATAGCTTGTCTTATAGTTTAAAACTTCCCGTGAAATAAGTTATATATATATAACAATCAATCATCATGAATTAGGAATACCTACGGATTCCGTCAACACTCATGAGGCATCTAGCATTTATAAGTTAGTTTTAGAAAAATTACTCTCGTCTGATTATTTAGCAGTAAAATTAAATTCATTATAGCTACATTGTTGTTTAAGCTAGAAATTATAATTTATTCTGCTTTCCACTGAAACACGTCACTAGAAAATAATACAGACTTATGTATTAAGCGCTCTGCACCAAATCTAACTAGTGAAATAAAATAAGCGATTTAACACTTTAAACACTTCACGAAATACTAGATAATATGTATAATATTTTACCTCCACACATAATTTACAGGCGATCGCACAACTTTGGAATTATATGCTTATATTTATTGGTAGTCTAGAAGTTCGGCAAAATTTTTGCCAAGAACAAACTAAGACTTCGCTATACAGCTTATTCTCTTAGCACGAAACGTCCTGTCTACTGCGAATTTAGAGGACTGAATGAAAAAAAAAAGTTTAACATTCTGGTTATATCTATTACCAGACCAAGAGGTAAACTTTTTTATTTCGCAGAAACGAAATAATCCCCCTTTCCGTCTATAACGATACGTTTAACACCTAAACGCATGCCGTAACTGCCACCTACTGACCGAGAGGGCGCGTGTCATTTGCGAATCTCAGACAACCCGTCTCCAGTGCAGAAACAGTTATTCACACCTCCCCGAGAAACTCATCCTGAGAACCATAACTGACACTTTGCTTTCTCGCACCTTACGCCAAAACTGGCCCCGGAGCGTGAGTGTCATATCACCTGACACTGAGAATCTACCATTGGAAACTACATGTCAGATGCGAACTCCCAGACAAATGTCTGAAACTGCGCCGGGGAGGTGTCAGTTATCGCGCTTTTCCTGAGCGCTCACCGAGAAACTACGATTTGACAGGTGAGAATGCAGACTATAGGTCGGCCCTATGTCTGAGAATAGCCAAATATTCACAGTTAATTCGTCAATCTGCTGCGATTGACCGAATGCATTCTCACGCCAAATCGTCTGGTGAGGGACTGACTCGTTACGTCATAACTGCGTTCTCAGTTTTGAGAAAAGAAACAGGTAAACGTTAGAATGGGAAAATAGTAATGTATATAGTCGCAAACGAACGAATGCGAAAAAACACAGGAAAAAAAGTAAAGAGTGATAATAAAAATAGAGGATACGGGTGACAGAAAAAGAAGAAGATATAGGCAATTTAATAATCATAAAACCAGCAAGAGAGAGGTTGATAAGAAGACGAAGATGGCTGTATACCGCTCCACCTATGTCCCAGTCTTGACATATGGTTGCGAGTCATGGGCAATGACTACAACCCACAAAAGCCAGATCCAAACTTCAGAAATGAGGTATCTGAGGAAGTTGGTTGAAGTAACAAGAAGAGACATGGTCCGCAACCAGACGATACATCAAGGCCTAAAATCCCACTCCCTGCAGACCCAAGTAGAACAGTCCCAACTAAGATGGTTTGGTCACGTCTGCAGAATGGGAGAAGATCGGCTACGACAAGCATGGGAAACAAAAAGCAAGGGATCCAGACCCCCAGGACGACACAGAGTCCACTGGCAGGACAACATTAGACAATCTTTGAAGGACTGAGGACTAGAAAGGAACCAGGCCAGGAGGAAGACAGCCGATAGGATAGTATTGCGTTTGGAGAACTGCGATCCTCAGTGTGGGAACTCAGAGGTATTAGCGTCAAGAACAAACTGAGGATGTATCGTGCTGTCGTCCTCCACACCCTCCTCTACGCCAGTGAGAGTTGGAACGTTTATGCTGGACATGCTCAAAAATTAAAACACTTCCATACATCCTGCCTGCGTCGAGTGCTACACATTTGATTGCAGGATAAGATCCCAGATACCGAGGTTCTATCAAGAGCAAATATGCCCAGTGTACATACACTGATTCAGAAAGCGCAGTTATGATGGACCGGACATCTGGTTCGTATGCCAAGTGAACGCCTCCCAAAGAGGCTGCTGTATGGCGAGTTGAAAGGAGGGAAAGCATATTAGAGGACGACCAAAGAAGCGCTTCAAAGACAGCCTGAGGGAGTCACTGAAGAGCTGCCAGACTAATACAACCACCTGGGAGCAACTGGCACAGGATCCCATAGCCTGGAGAGGCGCTATCAAAACGGGTGTTGCAGTCAGCGAGGCCAACCGTGTAAGGGCAGCACAGAAAAAAACGTGCAGCCCGAAAGTCAAGAGTGGATGTGCAGCCTGTATTGTCTTCGGGCCTGGTACGTCGGTCATGCAACAGAACTTTTCTTGCCCTTATTGGCTTGATTAGCCATATGCGAACCCACTTAACATCATAGAACGAACTGCATTACGAGAGATGTCGATGGTCCTCATCGAATACGATGGACAAATCATCAATGTGTTTTTTTTTTTTAAATGACCACAATATTTTAGCTGTCTAGCTTTGATCTTCATTATTTTTGTTTTCATTCCTAGCTTCTCTATGACCTCTCCAAATGTTTTCTTCTCTTTAAATGATATGTGTCCCGTTCTTCTATATATCAACAAAGTAAGTGCCTCAGATTCTTGTTACTAAATGCTGTATATAACACTTCATGACTGCCGGCTTTATCTTGTGATAACGTGCCTTATAGTAACTGCTTCGAAAATTGTTACTTATTAATATTTATTTTATAATTATGCATAACACAGCTAACATTATCGGTGTTGCAGGGATGTTCTCGTAAGCGGCGTGTCCAATGCTGTGACTGATGACGTTAATGTTTTGGGTGCTACATACAGTAAAGGTGGGTTCACCTTGCCTCCTGTCTCAAGTTATATTTACTATTTCGATACCACATTCACAAGACGTGAAAATACGCATGTCAAACTCATGACATCTTGAAATTGAACCTAATTGGCAAATCTTTGTTTTAGTTGATACAATATTTTTATACGTCCAAAGGCGTTAGCTCCACAAGGAGCGTGTCGTGTGGTGAGTATTGGGGCAACTACGACAGTAGTTTTTGCCAGGAATAGCCAATGACATATTAGGTAGAAGGTCTCTAGAAATTGGCTCGTTAAGAAAGAATAAAGACCTATTCGAGATAGGGACAAGAAGAAGGGAATGCGAATGCTTTCCACTGGACAGTGTTTTCTAGTTAATTCTGGAAAGAGTTCTGTTTCCCCACAACCTTAGCTTCTGCCCTTAGATCCCGTAACAGAAAAAGCCCCCAACCTCATCTGAGTGTAGACATTTCCCTATATGTAAATATTTAACACCGACAGCACGAGTGATACATTAACAAACTAGATAATGATCACACGATTATTGGGTTTATTAACTGAATATCTACACATATAGGGTTAGTAATGGTTAGAACGTGATGATGGTAAAAGACGATTCACACAAAACACACAGAAGAGATATTAATATTTTAGTTAATAAGTAGTCTTGACATATGGATGCGAGTCATGGGCAATGACTACAACCCACAAAAGCCAGATTCAAACCTCAGAAATGAGGTATCTGAGGAAGGTGGTTGAAGTAACAAGAAGAGACATGGTCCGCAACCAGACGATACGTCAAGGCCTAAAATCCCACCCGCTGCAGACCCAAATAGAACAGTCCCAACTAAGATGGTTTGGCCATGTCTGCAGAATGGGAGAAGATCGGCTACCACGACAAGCATGGGAAACAAAGAGCCAGGGATCCAGACCTCCAGGACGACCCAGAGTCCGCTGGGAGGACAATATTAGACAATCTTTGAAGGACCGAGGACTAGAATGGAACCAGGCCAGGAAAAAGACAGCCGATAGGATAGTCTGGCGCTCTCTCTTCCAAACCTCTACACCTCACGGTAGAAGAGGAACGACTAAGTAAGTAAGTAAGTTAATAAGTAGTAGTTAATTAAGAATGAGCACGTGTAAAGCGAAATGATGATGATGTGATATGATACGTGTTACCAAATTGGTGAATAATCTACACAGTCCATGTGTCTCTAAATGCTTCGTCCGGATAGGATGATTCACATGTATGCATAGAATGTCCCAAGTTGTTAAAAGTTTTGTCAAGTGGGGTATCTCTAAGTCGAGGACGTTCTGATGAAAACTGTTGTCTAATCTCCGGAGGGTACTGGCCAGACTGGATATCTTCACGTGATGTTCTTGATATGTAGACTCATTGTCTTGAGAATATAATCGTGATTCATAAAATATACTTTGGAGTCTGCTTCATAGAATGCGCTTAAGAGTGTGTTGCACTTGGTATTCTTCTTCTTCCTTCTTCTTCTTCCTCGTTCGTCCTGAAAAGGACGTTGGTTGTGTTGTGTCTGTTTACGCTGAAGCTGCGATATCTGCGCCTTTTGGCCGACACATCCGACTTCAGCACGGCATTTTTGGGGACCGGGTTTGCCTTCCCTCTTCGATCCCTACTCTCTCAGCCAGACTGCAGTGATGCAGTCTGTTTCCAGGACCACCACGTGGAGGTGGAGTAGGGTCTTGAACAGCTCTGGTTCGCTGACCCTGACGCAAGCAGTCAAGCTATGGGTCGCTGACTGCATTCTCTATTACTGCATCTTTGGGTCCCCGCACTTGGTATAAATATGAGATTCTACTTTTGAGCTCTTTAGCTTGACTCCTGTAGTAAGCTTTCGATGTAGCTGAACTTGATATGAGTAATCAACTGTGAGCTTTAGCTTGACTCATGTAGTAAGCTTTTGATGGATTTGAACTTGTTATAACTATGTATTGAACTTGTGCGTATGTGATATATGTTGACGAAAAATGCTGCGTCCACTGTTTGTATCGTGGGAGAGAAATATTCCTGTTTTACTGAGGAACGAAAAATGTCCTATGGCGAATTCTGCAAACCAAATGTCCGTTTTAATAACTTATTTCTAGTTAGACGTCAGACACGTAGCGTGTAGACTCAGACTTCCGATGGACTGAAGACACACAAAAGTCTTCGTAAGTTTTCACACTTAATATATACTGGTTGACTTTCATTTATTCTACATCTCACTCTTGATCTCTATGAGTTCGATTCTAATGATGTTAAATATATTGTGCATGAGAGTGTGTGCGTATGGAAGACTATGATGATGATTCAACAAGCTAGATGAAGGTGAAGTATGAACTATTAATTACTTCCTATCAGCCTATCATCTTAGAGGAAAATCTTCTGATTTTATTAATCATTTATGAAAAGAATTAATTGAAACTCTATCTTTCGCACATTTAGCTAGACGGCTAAGATAAATAACTAAAGAATAAGAAAAAAGTATTAATAATCTGTATAAGACCTACTAACATTCTTTTCCCTTCGCAAAATCCTTTAAGAACACAATACACACAGATATGAAATATTTATCCACACTGAATTAATTGCAGGCTATGCGTTAGGAATTTCTCTTTACTCCACAATGTTGAAAAACTGGACTCATCTCTCTAGCGAGCTGCGCGGTATATTATATCTCTAAAAGTCCAATGTGGGTCCCTTGGACCGGTGACGTACAACTCCGCCCATACAACCAATAGCTAAGAGACCCTCTAGTCACTCATTCCCAGGATCTCTTTTGTCCCCTGTCAGTCCAAAAGTGGGTGGGGCAATTCACGACCAACTTTCGTTGCCGGGCTTGCCTGACAAACAGGTGTTGAGATAATTGGCTGGTCAATGCAAAAGTGTCCCCCGAATTAAAACTGTCATTATCACTCTCTGTTTGTCTTTCGCTCCGCGTGTTGGCGGTGGCCTTTGTTACCTCGGTCCATTGTCGCCAGCATGCTAACAAGTCCCTTTGTGGCGACGCCTATTGTATTACATGGAGGATTGGGTTCTTGTGTGATTATTCACCGCTTAAATCAAATTGTGGAAATTTATTACCTAAACCGAGAACCGTACTTTTTCTTGACTGAAAAAGTGTCATGTTTCTCCCCTTTCCCCCGTTGTTTAGAATTTTTTTTTACAACACGCCTGCCGTTCGTAAGGTTAATTTAAACCGTCTGCCGTAGGGGAGTGAAGTGTCATAGACTTCGATGTACTGGGTCCCAGCTTTATGAGGTGGGGTGGCCTGTTCCCTTCCTCGCTGCCGTTGCCTTCTCTAACTCAGGATCAGAGTCAGGTACCCTTTTACAGCTGGTTAGACTGATGCGTGACATTACCTAGCTTTGAACACGAAACCCGGTAACTTATTGCGGTAGTAGACTTCACCATACTAGGTCCAGCATCAAGAGGTGGGGCCTACCTAGCTATACATGGGTACTTAACTTTGAGTTAGGGAAGGAAAAGACAGCGAGGAAGGAAACTGGTCTCCCCACCTCTCGATGCTTGATCTAGTATGGTGAAGTCTCTAACCCTCCATAACCAGCTGTAAATGGGTACCTGACTCTGGTCTTGAGTTAGAGAAGGCAACAGCAACGAGGACGGGAACAGGTGTCACGCATCAGTATAACCAGCTGTAAATGGGTACCTGACTCTGATCTTGAGTTAGAGAAGGCAACGGCAGCGACTTCCCTTGTTTCCTGTGTACCGTTAACTTGTAGAACTGATTCTTCTTCTTCTTTCTTCCTCGTTCGTCCTGAAAAGGACGTTGGTTGCGTTGTGTCCGTTTACAGCGAAGCTGCAGTATTTGCGCCTTTCGGCCGACACATCCGACTTCCGCACAGCATTTTTTTGGGACCGGGTTTGCCTTCCCTCTTCGATCCCTACTCCTCAGCCAGACTGCAGTAATACAGCCTGTTTCCAGGACCACCACGTGGAGGTGGAGTAGGGTCTTGGTCAGCTCTGGTTCGCTGACCCTGACGCAGGCAGTCAAGCTATGGGGTCGCTTACTGCATTCCTCACTTTCGATGCATCTTGGGTCCCGAACTGATTCAATACCGTTTTATTGGTTTATAAACTTAAATAAAAATACGGGGGGGGGGGGGGGAGTTTGAGGGCGGGTACCTTCTGTCGTAAGCGTGTCATCTAAGAATGCACAAGGAACGCATTTTTTTTTTTTTAAACTTGCCCTCCCAAATCACAATGTGAAATGAAAAGAAAAAAACACATTTATTGACAATCATTCTTAACAAGACAATTTCGAGAACTACACGTTTAAATCGTTTGAAAGTATTCAAAAAGAGACATGAAAATAGGTCGTATATCTTTATCATCACTGCCCTACAGATCGCAAAGGAGCATGATGATGATGATGATGAAAAAACGGTAAAGGTAGTCGCATAGCAGATACTGCCGTAAGGGAGTGAAGTGTTAGAGACTTCACTATACTAGGTCCAGCATCGAGAGGTGGGGGTGACTAGTTCCTTTCATCGCTTTTATTTTGCCTTTTCCTTCCCTAACTGAAGGACAAAGTCAGGTACCCATTTCACAGCTGGTCAGGGGGACGGCTGGAGCACGATGATACCGTGAATCGAACCCGGCACCTTAGTCGCAAGAGACCAGCGCTCTAACCACTCTGTCAATCGGACACTCATTAAAAAAAAACATGATAACGGATACAAACAGAATGTTAAAAACATGAAGGGGAAAGGGGGAGGGGGGGGGGGGGGGGAAGAGATTTGTGACGTCGCGTAAGGTTGCGTGTAAAATGTGACAACTCCATGGCCTTGATACTACGATTGGATTTGCCGAACTGAAGAAAAAGTACGATGCTCCGTTTACCCTAAACATTTCAAAAATTTTCATCGACGGTGAATTATCACACAAGTACCGAGGATTGTTTAAACAACATGAGGAGACTTCTTCACCTGGCCAAGCTGGGCGTCTTCCCGCTTTTATGGACAGTGGCCGAGCAATAAAGAGACTAAGCTTTTGTGTCAGCCGCGCTCGCTTCAAAGTTAACAGTAGTCCACAGAAATTGTACCATGCCCAGATGTCTGATTTTGATGAAACAAAATGTGTTTCACCAGATTTATCACGAGGCAATGTGGACTTCAAAAGATGATGCCAGGTATGAGGACTCAATCAAAAGAATTTATTTTACCACCGATGAAAGAACAAATGTGGTTCTAGATACCGGTCGCGAGTAATCAAAACGATGAAATAGCAATTGTGGGATGAAAGAGCGCAAATGTGGGAGAAAATAAAATAAGAGATATGTAGGAAAAGATAGAGCGATAAGGCCTTGGCGATCGTTTATCACAGAGCGTATGCCTCCGACAAACACATGTCAAGTCCTGTCACGTGCCATCAACTCAAGTTCTTTCCCCGTTTTCCTTCTCATTTTCACTTATGTCTCCTGCTCTCTTTTCCATATGTTTTTAAGTCTACCTCTGCTTCATTAGAGCTACCCGCTCACTATGGCGTTAGCTTTCTTCTTCATGTCCTGAAGACAGCACCATTTCCCATGTGCTGAGTTTCCTCCTGTATATCCTCTTCCACCTTGTATTCCCACATTTCTGCTGCCACCTGTACCGTCTTCCCTTGTTCATTGAATGTTCGAACATTCCAGGTGCCAAATCTGGAGGATTCTTCTAGAAGAAAGACTTTCGGCTTTCTCTCTGTTGCATCATGCGCCTCCCTATCAGAGGAACTTCTCCTGTCTAGGCTGAGTTTTATTTTCCTTAGTTGATCTGTGAATTGTTTGTTGACAGTTTTGTGTTTTAACATTTGTTTTACACGATGGGGGAAACCAGCCACATGCCAAACCCTCCTTAGTTGCTTTTTACGACATGCATGGCAGAGAACAGCAGTAGTATTCTTTGCTCCCCTTTCAGGACCCGGTAACATACTTTTACTTTAATTGACATGAGCAGAATAGAAGGGTTGAAGTGACACGACAAGATCACCAATGTAGAACTGATGACCAGAACCAGACCAATACTAATGGGAAAAGAGATGAGGATACAGACGCTGGGACAACCATTAAAAGAACCTGTTGATAGCATCACAAGACAGTTATTGTTTGGAACACTCAGAGTAAGATAGTATGGAGAACGAAACACATACACGGAGAAGGAAACAGCAAACAGATATACAAGGGAAAATGAAGGCATGGAAAGACTATTGTAAATGTGGCACGGATAAAATGACTGCTGAACATCTGCTTCAAAGATGCCCGACGCATGAGGAACAGAGAAAGCACATAAGCGCGTCAACAGCACAGTTCCTGGAAAAGCTGTTCGGAGATAGACGTAGCCTCAAGCAGACCACTGCTTTCAGTGAACATACTGAAGTTGAAGTCTGAGAGTGTACAAAGAAGAAGAAGAGGAAGAAGAAGAAGAAAGATTATGGAGGCCGCAAGGTAGGAAGTCTTGGCATGAACTTGTTAAAGGCCTTTGTTCCTTAGGGAACAGAAGGGACTTGATGAGGATGAAAGATAGATTTAGCGTTGTGCACTCCAACGAAAATAAAATAAATAAATAAAGGTAATTAACAAACACTCGTTAGACATAAAGGATAACACCAGACAACATAAAAGAAAATATAAGTGATAGGCTTACCGAAAATCGAACCTAGGATCAATCAAATGGCGCCATCGCCTTGCTGTGAAAATGCATCGCGAAAGGAGAAACAGCCCATTTTGTACCCCCCAAAAAAGTGCACCATTGGCTGAGGTCATTCTCATGACACCTACACAACTATCGTTTATAGGATCAGTGGACGACCTAAACAATTTAAAGATTCAATCACTAATATAACTTTCCTATCAGCAAGTATAGACCAAATATAAAGGCCGAAATACTTGTATCCAGTAATGTGTAGTGGAAAAGGAACAACACAGAATAGACTGGAAGGTTAAAGTCATAGATAGAGACTTAAATAAAGCGAATTAGCTGAGCTAATTTTGCACCCCATAAAAGTGCATCATTGGCTGAAGTCATTCTCACGACACCCACACAACTATGGTAAATAGGACCCGTGGACGACCCAGACAAATTAAAGACGCAATCGTTAATACAACTTTCCTATGAGCAAGTATACTGTTCACAGGACTCAGTTTTCCTTCATTATTTATTAAAGAGTTCACCCATCCGTGACTTTAACCTACACGTCTATTCTGTGTTGTTCGTCTTCCACTACACATTACTGGATACAAGTATGTCGGCCTTTATATGGTCCACTGCCTCTCTTTATATGGGGATTCCAGAACAATTATTGCCTTGTAATGGTATCAGAGCTGCAGGCGACCTTCTGTCTTGACTGACTGTGTGTGGTGTACCACTTTGGGTGGGGACCTCCCAGTAACGATAAAACAGACAGACTGCTGTGTCCGTTTCAGATTCTGCTCTTTTCCTCAGACCTCCGGGACCTGAGTGTTCCTCTATAAATGCCTTTGTGCAGATGAGGAAGGGACATTCCTCGAAACCTTCGGGTATATGAGGCTCTGTCCATTTTGGCTGGAATGACGTCTCGATTGTTAGGTGGGTTTATAGCGATTATGAGTACACATGAGGGCAAGTTCGGGCACAATGGGCTAATCACCTGTTTGCCAGTCACCTTGATTACACGTTTTGCCCAGCGGCTTTGTGCTCATTGGGCCCCCTCTACACCTCGTTTCACGGGGTAGAAGAGGTTCCGATTATGAGATGAGATGAGATGAGTAATGCTATCAACAAGTTTCTTCAATGTGTGTCCTTATCGCCAGAGTCTTCTTCTCATCTCTTGTTTCACTGGCATATGTCTGGTTGTTGTCATCAGTTCCACATTGGTGATTGTCATAACATTTCAATCCTTGTATTCTATACAAGCACACATTTATGACTGTTTGTAACTTTTGTGTTGTTGTTTTTGTATTGTCGGAAGGTTACCCCGCGTAAATCGCAAAGGCACTGTAATTATGAATAACATTTTCACGTTCCTATTGGTTGAAATTCTTGTTCGTTCATTCATATGTTGGACTTTTTCTTTTCTTTTATATGACCAGGGCCAGGACCATCTCGTTATAAAGATCGCGTACTGCGTGGAAATATCACCGATGATAACGACAAGAGAGAAACGGATATAACGACTGAAGAAGAGCAAGTCGGTCAAGAAAAAGGCAGCGACCAAGTCGACGACAATGATGGGATGCTGGGAACGCGTACACTGTTCATTCGTAGTCGCCCAACAAAACTTAATTTAATCAAGTCAAATGAGCCAGAGAGCTCATCTGACGAACCTTACGTAATGTATTAAAGTACACTTTTAATAACCTAGGGGCCTACATCATGATATTCCAAGAGTGTCTGAACAGAGGGGCTCACCTTATAAAACATTGCATTTTTTGTTTGCAATAAACCTTACATAAACTGCTTCTCATAGTGTTCCGAGCGCTCGTCATATAAAACATTACGTTGAGCACTAAGGTAAACATGATGATGTTTTAAACTGTAGAAGAGCTTATCTAATAAACGTTACGTTGTGCATTAAGATAAACCTTAAATACACCTTACATCAGGATGTTTTAAACTGCAGAAGAGCTTATCTTATAAACATTACGTTGTGCATTAAGATAAACCTTAAATACACTACACATCATGGTGTTTTAAACTGTAGAGGAGCTTATCTTATAAACATTACGTGGTGCATTTAGATAAACCTTAATTACTCCACACATCATGATGGTCCAAGCATGTTTAAATAGAGCGCTCCGAGTGATAAAACATTGCGTTGTGCATTGAAATAAACAACACTTCATAATGTTCTAAGCACGTCTGAAGCTTAACTTATAAAACATTACGCTGTGTATTAAAATCAACCTTCATTAAACCACACATCATGATGTTCAAAGGATGTATAAACAGAATGCACATCTTATAAAACATTACACTGTGTATTAAACTCAACTTTAAATAAACCACACATCACAATGTTTCAAATGTCCGTAAACAGAATGCACATCTTATAAAACATCACGTTGTGCATTAAAAATCAACCTTTATTAAACCACACCTCACGATATTTCAAGCGTACGTAAACAGAACGCACATATTATAAAAAATTACGTTGTGCATTAAAATCACCCTTCATTAAACCACATATCACGATGTTTCAAAAGTACGTAAACAGAACGCACATCTTATAAAACATTACGTTGTGCATTAAAATCAACCTTCATTAGATCATACATCACGATGTTCCAAGCATGACTAAACAGAATGCACGTCTTATAAAACATTACGTTTGCATTGAAATCAGCTTTAAATAAACCACACATCATGATGTTCCAAACGTGTCTAAACAGAGTGCACACCTTATAAAACATTACGTTATGCATTAAAATCAACTTTAATTAAACACACACATCATGATGTTCCAAACATGTTTAACAGAGCGCACACCTTATAAAACATTACATTATGCATTAAAATCAACTTTAAATAAACTACACATCATGATGTTGCAAACATGTCTAAACAGAGTGCGTACCTTATAAAACATTACGTTATGCATTAAAATCAACTTTTAAATAAACTCCACATCACGATGTTCCAAACATGTCTAAACAGAGTGCACACCTTATAAAACATTACGTTACGCATTAAAATCAACTTTAAATAAATCACACACGTCACGACGTTCAAAACATGTCTAAACAGAGTGCACACCTTATAAAACATTACGTTATGCATTAAAATCAACTTTAAATAAACCACACATCATGATGTTCCAAACATGTCTAAATAGGGTGCATACCTTGTAAAACATTACTGTCAAGGATTGCCTCCCCTGCTTTGCAGTAGTGGTCCAACAGTGACCAAAACTAACGAGTATCTAATATTGGCTTCCAAGGTATCTACCTGCGCGCAAGATTACTCTTGGCAGAGATGTAGATAGAAGATTAATGACACTTCTACCTTAAGGGACCATTCACAAGATATTTCCAGAAGTCACGAACAATGTTGCAATGGGCTGAACAATTGTTAACGCATTATATCTGGTCCGTCGCCTTTTGTGAAGGATTTAAGCAATGGTTTAGCCCGTTTAAGTCCCCAGTTGGTGTAATCCAACGAAACTCCTCTTATAAGTAACAGCTCTGTTTAGAGGTAATATATTAGGTGTGTATGTATGTATATATATATATATATATATATATATATATATATATATATATATATATATATATATATATATATATATATATATATATATATATATATACATATATACCACTGGACAAAAGTTAAGGGCCGCCATTCAGTTTAGACAAAGTTTATTTAATTCTTCGTGAGCAGGGTCGATTTTCCAAATGTCCGGTAGCTTGAAATCTCCCAAGAAGTCTCTGAATGGTAGAGTGGGACACTTCTAAACGTCTTGCAACATGACGAACAGATTGACCATCCTGAATCCATGCCATGGCTCGACCACGGTCTACAGTGCTGAGACTTCTCCTTGGTGGCATGGCTAATGCAGTGATCATTTCGACCACTTGTCATACTGATTTATTGCATACCAACGGTGAACACTCTTTACCGATGATAATTTTCCACGTGCATTCAAATTCAACGCACTTTTTCACCTTTTGAACTAGTGGGGCGTGTTGCAAAAACCACGAGTTTTTGCAGCAACAATGGCAATTTTCACGTGCGGGTTAAAATGACCCAGTTTTTGGACATTAAAAAAAAAAATTAACCTAGTGCACACAGAAATGTATACACATTTCTCTGAGCTCAGTTTTAATGACATTTTCACTTGTCTTTACAGTTTGCCAATCAATTATATAAACCTTGTCTAAACTGAATGGTGGCCCTTAACTTTTGTCCAGTAGTATATATCGTATATATATTCTGGCTCATACGTTTGCTTTCATACATATAAAACTGAAGCAACTATGATTGTTTAGTTTTAAAACCACATGTAACAATTTTAATAACGAATTAGTCTTTAACAGTTAATATAAATATGGAAAGATTGGTGAAATTTAGATAAAAGCTTTCGTCACGGAGACGTAGGTGAGGATTTATCAAAAGTCCGTTGCTTTCGCCTATTATGCAAGAAACTTAACTCTAGCTGAGTCCTGCAGCTGTGGTTCATCAATTCTGTGATGACGAAAGCCAATATTATTGAGGACACACATGATGTAATCATCACTCATTACTGCTCCAGTCGGAGTCCTGGGGTCACCTCTGCTGTCGGGTTTCCGCAGAAACAATCACCAGCTCTTTCAGTAGGGGTTCATGCATATACTGTTTTCATATGTTGAGATTGCCAGCCTCATATATAAATACTTAGCAAGAAACCTGTAAAATTTACATTAGTCAATAAATTTTTTACACTTACCCCAAAATTTTGGGAATACACAATCTCCTTGCACAGATTTAGACTGGACACAGCTCTGTATTAGATGCTTCGAAATCACTTAGGTCTGGAAATTAGAGTTAATTCCTCTGACGGCTGGTGTTCTGCAAAATCACTGGCCTGGGAAAACGTTTGTTTAATTCCCATATGACTTGTTATCAAATTCCTAAGTTTCCAGTCTTGTATTAAAAATGTGGGTTTACTTGTAAATTCCTAATTTGCCCAATACTGGATCTGTTACTTATAGTTGTGGAATTTCTAAGTCCAATGTCTCTTTTTTCTTTCTGGCTTTTAGGAGTCGCTAGTCTGACGTTTACGCGGCAGTATGTGTACCGACTTTGATTTCGTTACATTATATCTCACAAACCTCAGTTCAAGTTCCAGCTGTGTTTCCGTCTAATTTTCCAATGAAATAAATTGTATATTCCCGCCTCTCAAATCAACCGATCCAATCAAATCTCGTTCAGCACTACGTGGGAAGGGGTGTTACAAATTAAAAAAAATACCCTCACGTTTTTCAAAATATTATATTTAATATCCACGCGTGACCTCTTCATATCGTTGCGTCAGACTTCCACTGGCATCTTGTGTACAACTCATACACCCCATCTGTGAACTCATTTGATGTCCAGATGCTACCTATCGCCAATATTATCTCTCCAGATAGATTTTCGTGATAATCACACACAGGGATGGTCCCGTGAAACGATAAACGCATCTACCACCTGTGTAATCTGCCCACCACAGACGGCTATCTCAGACAGACAATTTTGGCTTCTATAGATGTTGATCGGGCGAGATCGTCTTTTCATGATAAGAATATCGCTCGCTGACCAGTGATAATGACTGGGTAATGTTACGATAATACCGCAGTTCACCTGGCGGAACGTAAATAAGTCTGAGGAGTGGTAAACAAGATAAAGATAGTCCCATAGCAAATACTTCCGTAGGAAAGTGGAGTGTTAGAGACTTAACCCTACTGATCCTGTATAGAGAGTAAATAATGGTGCATAAAATATACTTACTTACTTAGTCGTTCCCCTTCTACCGTGAGGTGTAGAGGTTTGGAAGAGAGAGCGCCAGATTATCCTATCGGCTGTCTTCCTCCTGGCCTGGTTCCATTCTAGTTCTCGGTCCTTCAAAGATTGTCTAATGTTGTCCTCCCAGCGGACTCTGGGTCGTCCTGGGGTCTGGATCCCTGGCTCTTTGTTTCTCATGCTTGTCGTGGTAGCCGATCTTCTCCCATTCTGCAGACATGGCCAAACCATCTTAGTTGGGACTGTTCTACTTGGGTCTGCAGGGGGTGGGATTTTAGGCCTTGACGTATCGTCTGGTTGCGGACCATGTCTCTTCTTGTTACTTCAGCCACCTTCCTCAGATACCTCATTTCTGAGGTTTGGATCTGGCTTTTGTGGGTTGTAGTCATTGCCTATGACTCGCATCCATATGTCAAGACTGGGACAAAGGTGGAGCGGTATACAGCCATCTTCGTTTTCTTACCAACCTCTCTCTTGATGAGGAATCCTCGATTTATGGCCTGAAAAAGTCTCCCAGCTGCTGCTTTTCGAGTGGCCAACTCTTCTTTGATGCCTCCATTTCGGTCTATAATAGCTTTAAGGTATTTAAAGTGGTCGACCTGCTCCAGGACTTGTTCTCCCAGCTTAATCTGATGTCTTCTTTCTTCTCGTGATATCACCATGGATTTTGTTTTAGAGCTGCTTATGACCATTCCTCTCTTCTCCAGCTCTTCATTCCAGACTTGCAGGTTGGATTGGAGATGTGCCTCTGATTTAGCAATCAGGGCAACATCATCAGCAAATGCCAGCTCTGAAATACATACCTGAGACAGTACCCCACTGAATACTTTCTTGTTCTCTCCTTACATGCCTTGATGACATCGTCCATGAGGAGTATGCAAAGATAAGGTGACAGGATATCACCTTGTCTTACACCAGTGGTGGTCCTGAACTCTTCTGACTTATGGTTTGCTGTCCTCACATAATTTCTGCAAGACTTGTAGAAGCTCTGTATAGCATGAATCAGAGGTGCTGGAATGTTCTTCCTTGCCAAACGGTCCCAAAGTTTGCTCCAGGGGACCCTGTCAAACGCCTTTTCCAAATCTATGAAACAAAGATGGATCTCACTCTTATACTCAAGGGCCTTTTCACTCAGCTGTCTGAGTGTGAAGGTTAGGTCTTGAGTACTTAGGTTTGCTCGGAATCCGCACTGGACATCATTCAATTGTGGCTCAGCTAGGCGTCGAAGTCTCTGCTCTAGGATTCTAGAGTAGATTTTACCAGGGACACTGAGAAGGGATATGCCTCTATGGTTTCGACATTGTCGATTGTCACCCTTTTTGAAAATTGGTGTTATGATGGCAATATCCTAATCCTTTGGTATGGCCTTGTTGTACCACGCTGCCTGTAGGACCCTTAAGAGTAATAAGTGGGCTGATGCTCCCGTGTACTTAACCATTTCTGGTGTTATACCATCATGCCCTGCTGCTTTGCCTATCTTGATTTTCTCCAGTGCTGCCTTCAGTTCTTCCATCTTTATGTCATCGTCATCACCATTCGTTTCCTCTTCTGAGCTAGTGGTTATCATTTCTGATGCTTGACCTTGCTCACCATCAAGGAGTTCTGAGAAATATTATTTCCATCTTTCCATTACTTCCTTCGGGGCAGTAAGCAATTTGCCTTGCTTGTCCTTTATAAATTTGAGAGGACATTGTTTTTCCTTTCTCATGTTCTGTAGGGTCTTATAGAACAATTTCTGGTTTTCGTGAGCATCTTTTTCTAGCTTTTCTCCAAATTCTTCCCAGGACTTCTGTTTTGCTGCTAGCACCTTGTTCTTTGCTTCTTTTCTGAGTATCACATATTCTCTATATTTCTCTATTTGTCCTGCTGTGTTTTTAGCTCCTAAGTATTGTTTCCATGCCATTTTCTTGTCTCTTATTTTCTCTTTGACTTCCTCTGTCCACCAAGGTGTCCTCTTTCTCTTGTTCTCAAGTCGGACTTCACCACATGCTTGCATAAAATATGCCACATAATAATGACAGGGGAGAGAAAAATAAGAAAATATCACTCGCACGGGAATTGCAATCCTGTCGTAGTGGACTTGAGATCGCACAACCGTATCGTCACAATTACGTTATGCATTAAAACCAACTTTAAATAAACCACACATCATGATGTTCCAAACGCGTCTAAACAGAGTGCGTACCTTATAAAACATTACGTTATGCATTAAAATCAACTTTTAAATAAACTCCACATCACGATGTTCCAAACATGTCTAAACAGAGTGCACACCTTATAAAACATTACGTTACGCATTAAAATCAACTTTAATTAAACTACACATCACAATGTTCCAAACGTGTCTAAACAGGGTGCACACCTGATAAAACATTACATCATGTATTAAAATCAAATTTAAATAAACCACACATCACGATGTTCCAAACATGTCTAAACAGAGTGCACATATTATAAAACATTACGTTATGCATTAAAATCAACCTTAATTAAACCACACATTACGATGTTCCAAACGTGTCTAAACAGGGTGCACACCTTATAAACGTTTACGTTATGCATTAAAATCATCTTTAATTAAACCACACATTACGATGTTCCAAGCATGTCTAACAGAGCACATCTTATAAAACATTACGTTATGCATTAAAATCAACTTTTAATGAACCACACATCACGAGGTTTCAAGCATGTCTAACGGAACGTGCATCTTATAAGACACTACGTTGTGCATTAAAATTAACTTTAAATAAACCACACATCACGATGTTCCAAACACGTCTAACAGAGCGCACACCTTATAAAACATTACGTTATGCATTAAAGTCAACTTTAATTAAACCACACATCACAGTGTTCCAAATATGTATAACAGAGCGTACATCTTATAAAACATTACGTTATGCATTACGTTATTCAAATACGACAAGATCACTAATGTGGCTGTGACGAAATGGACGACCTTATCGATCTTTGGTTCTCTCCGGCAGTATCGGCACATTTGTGGTACTGATTTTTATTATGTTGTAAAGACGTTATTTCTTACTACACCTGTAGTACACCACTGTAAAGTATCAGTCTGTCTGCTCTGTAAGGAAGAGTGGTGTGTTGTTGAGATCAGGCATGCTCCAGTCTACCCAGCTGTAAATGGGTAACTCACCCTAGTCCTGAGTTAGGGAAGGCAAAGGCTCCAGGGGAAGCAGGCCCTGAACTTGGTCACTTCAGCCGACGCAGGATGGTGTATGTATGAAGTAGAAGTGTAGAGTGTGATTACCGCGAATGGTGTGCTGTTCGTGTGCTGACCAATATAACCACTCACACTTGTCTACAAGGCACCAATGCAGACTGCTGGAATCTTAGTTTACTCAATTTATTCAGACGTACACACTGGGACATACGAGTACATCATGGTTCGTTGACATATCAATTTGTAGGTATACATAGCAGATCTGAAGTCATGACACATTCAGAAATAATGGCAGTACATCAAAGTTCAATGTCATGATACATTATGGCCGCATTCCCCTATCTGACTAAACGCGTCAGTGAAGGAATCGATAAATAACTAAAGTTACTTGACGTCCATAGTTTGTAGTATAGATTATGAAACCACGAAAGAGGGGGTTTCTAGCAAGATTGAGATCTCCCTGTCACTGTCCGATAATAGGATAAATAATCTGTTCTCTTGGCAGTGATCAAACCATATGATGACCGAAATCCAACATGGCTACCTCCCTGAGTTGTCGTTCACTCAGGCATAGGGAGGAGAATATAAGCCAGAGTTAATTTGTAATGGGTATATAAAGGATTTCATAAATGTTTCCATACAGCTCTACGGTGATCAGGTTAATTTCACGTAGCCATAACCGCTGCAGGAAAATCTGTCATCTTCGTCGATACCAAACACGACACTAGCATAACGAAGCACCAAAAGTCAAGCTAGGCCTAACCGACGAGAGATCATCAAAATAGGAGCTGGGTTTACCTGGAGTCCGAATCATCTATATACTGACATAAGGAGAGTCTCGAACACAAACTATCGTAGAGACACCATCTCCTTCAGAAGAAATACCACTTCGTAAGACATTTTTTCCTGACGAAAGGACCAGCTCTAGAAAAACGTACCCCGCCATTTGTAAGCAGTACATCGGAACTCATCACGACCTGTCAAGACAACTCATACTTCCGCTAGACCGGAATACAAGAATCTAGTCCCTCCTACCCATCCAAAATATACAATATAGGACTGATTCTACTTGTACTAATAATATGTAATACATATGAATTCAGGCCATAAACACAATAAGCAAATTAATCTCTTTTCTGGCCCTTGTTAACGCAAGCGCACTATCTTGATCTAATTACTCCTATAATCAAAATTTGATTTTATCGCTTTTACCATAGACAGCATTTTCCACTGTATGTCTATATTTTCCCATATCAAAAACATCACATTTGCTTGACGCTACCCAGATTTGTCGTTATAGACGCGGCAGATTAACACGTACATCGTTCAGCGCTATCGGCTTAACTCACCGACAAAACACGGAATTTGCGCACTCATACGACAGATAACGAGATTACTGTCTGTGTGACACATGTGGGCAGACAAATGTTATATAATCGCTTCCGGTCACTTGGTTAAAAGTAATCATTATTTATTACATTTTAGACAATATGAGTCTACAAATGTGTTGGTGAGAGTGTATGCAAGGCATCAGATGTCCAGATATGGTAATACGTGACCTTTGCAGGCACGCACCTTATTTCACGTGGGACTATTTTGAAATATTACACCCTATCCTCCATGATTTGAAATGATTGGATCTTTCTGATTAGATTCATTACAACATTGAGGGGAATATAGCCTGACCATTTTCGCAGTTTCATTTGACTGTGAATTTCAAGCTCGCCAAGACAACCTTAGACCTCGCCAGAGTGAAGACTAGATTCATATTTCCTATTTGTTAACCGGACCTTTTATTGGAGAACCAGATAAGACTTACAAAAGCACTGGAAATCTCTACATTTTTAATAAGGAACCCCGGGACTAGGAAACTAAAGAAACACGGAGTCAGAGGGGGCCATCTATTGTAAAATTAAAGACATCCCAGACGCGTGTAAGAGAACAATTCTTTTTTTATTCATCTGAGCAAACACGTCTGTAGCCAGGATTGGCGTAAGTTGTGATTTACATTTCATATTTTACTACTAACATGTGAACCAACATATATATGTATATATTACGATGTGAACTTTAATGTGTGAAACTCGTTATTGGATGTCAAAGTCATTTGAGGCTGGCAACCTCAGTATCTAGAATGATGATTCGTGAACCACCACTACAAGGGCTGGTGATTGCTTTATTGATAGTTTCGTAAAGAGAACTAAAAGCATAAAGTAGTTCCAGGTTCCCTATGGAGCAGGGAGGGAAAAATGAAAGAAATGATGTACATTCTAAGCATAAGACTTACATTTTCAAAGCAGTGTAAACGTCCCTATAAACATATTCACATTACAATTAATGTAAGTTTTCAAGCTTTAAACCAGTGTAAATGTTTACGTGAAAATATTAATTTTAAATTAATAGAAGTTTCAAACTTTTCCATAAGTGTAAATATAAATGAAACATCAATGAAGTTATATTGTGAACACTTTTCAAACAGTGGAGATGTAAATGTAAAACATATTATATCTGTACGTTTAACCTTTTCCTTTAAATGTAATGTAAAGCTAAAGCTATTCAGTTTAAATGTAAAGGAAGTTTTATCCCGAGGGAGTAAATTTAATTCTCATCGAGGGTAAATTCTGACATGGGATGGTGGTATGGGAAGGTAGGAACCCATAACTATGGGTTGGAAAACGCTATACTCAGAAGAGCGGTTCGTTTTTATTTCAATTACCAGTTATTGATGGTATCAGCAGAAAGTACTATCTCTGGAACCAAGTGAAGGTAGAAGTGGACTGACGTTTTGCGAGACGCCATCATAAGAGGGTCTTAGAGACAGACGCAGAACCAACTTAGCCGTTACTCCTGGGAACGTGCGGCGCATGAACTTTGATCAGAGACGAGCGAGAGCAGAGTGAAAAGGAACGGACCCAGCGGGAGAAGAAACTACCATTGGCAGCTAAGTGAAAATATCCGCTGCCAAAAGTGACCTTTATTCAGTTAAATTCCATTCAAGTGATGAAACTTTTTTCATAACTATTCAATTTATTTTCCAACTGTTAAAACTTAGTGATTATTATCTGAGGAAGGTGGTTGAAGTAACAAGAAGAGACATGGTCCGCAACCAGACGATACGTCAAGGCCTAAAATCCCACCCGCTGCAGACCCAAATAGAACAGTCCCAACTAAGATGGTTAGGCCATGTCTGCAGAATGGGAGAAGATCGGCTACCACGACAAGCATGGGAAACAAAGAGCCAGGGATCCAGACCTCCAGGACGACCCAGAGTCCGCTGGGAGGACAACATTAGACAATCTTTGAAGGACCGAGGACTAGAATGGGACCAGGCCAGGAAGAAGACAGCCGATAGGATAGTCTGGTGCTCTCTCTTCTAAACCTCTACACCTCACGGTAGAAGAGGAACGACTAAGTAAGTAAGTAAGATTATTAAATTTTGTTATTTGTAATATTACAAATTTAACTTCGATTCAATCATTTTAAATGTACTACATGTTTGTCTCAGTCAAAAGTTACTAAACACACACTCTAAACAGAGCTATATATACATTATAATAATAATTCCACTGATTAAATCAGCGGTGGGGGATTAACGAGTTAAAATAAACCATTGCAAAATTTTTCATAAAAGTGTCGGCAGATTATAGAATTAACGTGCTTAGCGACAGCCAGCATTTTTTTCGCTTATCAGAATATCTTGTGATGACTCCCATGTGATAGCAGCTTTACTACTCTTCTATCTACATTTCTGCCAAGAGTAATCATGTGTAAAGATAGACTCCATTGAAGCCTATAATAGATACTCGAGTTTTGGCCACTGTCGGACCACTACTGCAAAGCAGGGGAGGCAATACCGTCACAGTGGCACTGATGATAAGAACCAGACAAGCACCAGTGGAACAAGAGATGAGAAGAAGACGTTGGAGATGGATAAGACACACATTGAGGAAACCTTTTGATAGCATTACCAGATAGTCACTGTTCTGGAACCGCCAGAGTAAGAGAGGTAGAGGAATACCAAAAAAAGCAGAAGACGAGAACTGGAGACAGCTATGAAGGGTATGAAGAAGACATAGAAAGACTGGGAGCAAGTGGCACGTGACAGGAAGACGTGGCACGGGACAGGAAGACGTGGCACGTGACAGGAAGACGTGGCATAAGTTTGTTAAGGACTTTACATCTCCTTGAGTTGAAAGGTCATGAATAAATTAAAATAAACCTGACCTCGGGACTTTCCAAGCATGTCTAAATAGAGGGGCTCACCTTATAGAACATGTCGTTTTTGCATTAAAACAAGCTTTAAATACACCACATATCATGGCGCCCCAAACGTGTCTATAAAGAGCGCTCTTCGTATAAACTTTACGTTGTGCATTAAGTAAATCTTAAATAAACCATTGCTATTCAATGGCTGCCAAAAAGCAACATATAGTTGATGATCTGTATAGTAGAAGGTTCGATCTCTGCCCTCATTAAATGTTAGCTCTCTGTCAACTTTAGTAACTTTATAAATAACTCGATAGTAACTGCACGATACTGTGACATGTAAAGCTGCTCTGTTTTTCATAGTTTAATAAACCAACTGTCACGAGTATGGAAAAATAGAGAATGAGTGTAGACAGAATATGAATGTGTAATGTGGAAGTAGAGTCAACAGAGTCACTAATGAAATTATGGGGAGATATGACTTCTGGAGAGTAGTGAGATATGTACTGATCTCTAAAGGACTACTTCTCCAGCATACTCCGACTGTGTTTGAGATGTCAATCTCTCACCCGTCCTCCAAATGCTAAATAGAATAATCTACTGCTGTACGGACACACAGCAAACATCAAGTGACAGTTAGAATAGAAGAGATTCCGACCACAGATCACATATAAATGTGTTTATTAAAGAAAACCACAACATGAACCAAAGAAAATAAATAATGCCTTCACGATCTCTGAAGGCCAATCAATCACAACCACAGATAAAACTAACACACCACTTCGCTCAATCACACCAGCAAACGTCTCCGTCTCACGCCCACACCAACACCCAGATACTTCCTCACTACGAAGTGCAACTAAATGGGGTAGGCCCCGAGTCCCTTGTGATAGAGACAGCCTAACCTTTAAAGTCCGTCTTCCTTGGTAGCTAAAGGTAATCCAATGCTAAGAAAATCAACTCTGTTCCTCCTAATTTGATATCCAAATGATGTGGAGATAAGCTCCCCGCTGAATAGCTGTTAAATAAATCCATGTGCACACCCCCTTTCTAGGGCGCGGGTGAAGGAGACACCACTAGTGCACATAACTGCACCCACTGCTAAATCCAATTATCAGAACACTAATGACCACTGCTGGAAAAACGAATATATATGAGGGCCCCAAGGGATGCGCCTTTATTTGTTAGATAAAGATGACTTCAGCCTCTGGCAGGTGAATATTACTGGCATGGTGAAGATTATCTGCAAAATACTCCAATCTACTCCGGGTTTACTGCCTGTCAATGTGTCTGACAAGGATGCCAACACGACTCGATGTCAAAGGTGGCAGCCCCTCTGGCTGGAGATGTATATCCTGCTAAAGGCTGTGAGTGTGTACTCCAAGGTGACAGGTCGTAAATGGGTCTGACGATATTGCCACGAAAATGGATGGCAACGGCAACAGCCCGTAGGCACTGGAGATATATATTAGCAGTAGATGTATTTATGACTGGCAAGGTGACGATTATCAAGCAAATGCCAGGTGGGCCCTTGACTACGTAAGGTGCCCCAAATACGAATAAGAGAGCATAAATTACAGGCTCGTGACCACGCTCTGAAAAATACATACAAGTCAAAAATATCGTTAACCACTGTACAGCCAGGTCTCTATTGTTTACCCATAAATCCCCCCTCATTCTATCTTTCTTTCACCAGATCAAAACACACCGTCTGATAGGACTATGCGTGAATCGCTCCCAAAGACGAATAATAGGGGAGATGCAGCTGTGGCTTCAATATATATATATCTCAGTCAGAATTTATTCTGGAGTGTGATGACTATGTCTAGGGTATGTGTATGATGAAGTGTATTACAGCCACAGGTGCCCACACATACAACTCTACAAGCCATAACAAATGTATTCAATGTTGCTGGCATGAATGAAATATCGTCTCAAGGGAAAAACCAGGAATCACAATCAATTTAAATTACAAGTTTATGTAACGTAGTGCATATACTGTATCCCACGGCTCTGTATTTGTCATCTAAGGGGAACATACAAGTCAAAATATCGTTAACCACTGTACAGCCAGGTCTCTATCAAAACAGGAACAGATTCCTCTGCTCGACTCTCCCCCGCACACCCATAAATCCTCCCTCTCATTCTATCTATTCTTAAACAACAATCAAAACACACAGTCTGAAAATCTTTCGCTCTCCTTAATGGTTACTCTCTGTCCTAATCAATTATTCTAGGTGTCAGTGCTCTGGAACTACCATATATATCGCTGATAAATTACCCAAACCAAGAATTGCCAATTCTATGAAATTACCACGCACAAATTCACCTTATCTCCAGGTTTTATTTAACAGGTAAACTAACTAACCCCATGTGGAGTATGCCCTAGCCATGCGTTGCATTTCGCTCTCCACAACATTAACATTTTGGGTGTTGTCGACAGCATCTTATATTAAGTTAATTCCTAGACTAAAATATTCACACCCCCTATGCTGCGTTCAAAAATATGAAGATGTGCTGTACAGGCGAAAAACCCAATTGTTTATCTTTCTAAGGTATTTTTAAAAACCTAACTCTGGGAAGGGTAGTGAAAATATCACGTTAATAGTGCATGTATACCGAAACGAGGGTCCATCCCAATTGGAATATAAATTTAGGTCCCATACAAGGATTAGAATAGCCACGGGGGGAAAATTGCACAAAATAACTGTGCACGAAGTAGAAAAGAAGGGGGATTTCGAGTACTGTCATTGTGACAGCCCTGTTCTTTACAATTCTTCTTCCTTTATTTATTATATGTATTTATTAGGCTTTATATTTACTTGATAATTTATATATGTGGATTAGAATATTCCACGACAACGCGCGACGAGTGCGCCACGGCATCTTAAGGCTAAAATATTCACACCCCCTTCTGCCCTACCCACTGTGGTAACAGGCGAAACAAACGTTAAGTATTCAACAAGTTAAATATCAACTAGGAATAATACCGAATGGGAATTGAGCGAGGACCCAATTGATATTTACCCAACATTAGAATTGCCACGGGGTGAAATTACCAAATAGCTGTGCACTCAAACCCAATATATCACGAAGCGAAAATCTTTACAGAATTGTTTATACACATGTCCAAATGGAAAACTTTGGTCCAAAAAAATATACATCAGCTCACACTTATGTCTTACGAAAAATCCCCTCTTGGCTTTAACTCTTAGAGGAGTTTAAATTGGTATCGTGCTTAATAAAAATCAGACATTTCGGTCACACACAAAAAATACTTTACTTTAAGAAATATATATTGAAGATGTAATAACGTAACACGGGATCTCAACTCTATATGATTAAGCTAGGGGAAAAAAACAAGCAATTAACTAAGTAAATGTGCTTACCCAATTTAAGAATCAGAGTCCACACCAGGGGGTGCGAGGGGGCGGTCCACCCCAGGTGACAGCCAGGAAGGGGGTGCCACCGGATACTATTATGATAGTTCTTACTGTTTAAAATGTACTTGTAAGTGTATTTATTTATGGGGAAGGGGTGCCAAAGTTAGGATCCGCCCCGGGTGCTAAATACTTTAGGGACGCCTCTGGTCCACACTACAACTTTTCTTAGCTATCAACAATAATAACACTTTGCTAGGCAGCAAGGATTCCTCTAGAGACAAATGGTAAAGAGTGTTAGGGACGCCTAGCTTAAATAGTAAGATAAAGTCTGCAGGTGGCTGAGCGTGCTATCGCACGCGCACGAGATGAAACAAATATAGACGTAAGACCTACGGGAGAGAGTCCCCGGCCGCCTCGTGAGACGGGAAGCTACGTAATATTAGCAACGTTTTTTTCCCGTTCTACGAGCGACTGGCGTTAGGGATGAAACCGAGGACGGCATAAAATAAAGGGCAGATAATTTCCCGTGTCCCTCATAAATCAAAGGGACAGGGTACTTGCCGTTCCCCAAGAATCGCTAAATAAAAGACCTTTGGTAAAAACGCCGCTATTCCACGTAGAAAGGGGTGGACTTAGCCTGGTCTATGCAAGATTGACGAGACTGACAGAATTAGAGCTGTTAAGAGCAATAGACAGAAAAATGGGCGTAGCCAATAAATAGAAGAAAAAAAAAACAGGGCAGACCACTCAGACCAAAGTGTCAGATAATTCATCAAATCATGACACCAACGTATTTATAGACATGTCAGAAGAAAGATTCATATACAATACAAGGTCTTTCTATTTGCTAGCTTCCCAAGCTTCTACTTATTTGCTCTACTACAAAGTTATTCATTACACATGACAGTTCCATTCTGTGAACTTCTGCACTGGTCATAAACATTTTTATATCTGTTGCAATATTTTCTCTCAATTCTACGTCGTATCACGTTATGTTTCATTCTGCTGCTGTAAAATATTATTTCGTTCAAAAAATGTTAATTTTGGCTGGCTTGGTTAATAGTTTTACTTAGTCTAACCGCTAGAGTGTCGAAATTTCCCAAGACTTGTCTACTTCTCGTTTATTCTTCTGCTTGCCTTCGTCACATTTGATCGCGGCGATTCTTGTCTCATTTATTTATCAAAAGTCTACGTACCTTGACATAATGCAAATGTCATCGAAAACACTACACAGTTCTCTTACAGAAAATCTCTTCTTTCTTTAAATACATCTTGCCTTCAATATCTGGCTGGAGACTGGAGTTGTATATCTGTTCATTACAGACTCACAGCATATTCACGCTGGATAACAAAACTCACGATGTCTGCTCTCAGGTCTCACTTCATGTTCTGTACACTTCGCTAGCTGGGTACGGACTGTTTGTAATAAACCCGTGTTGCTTGTTTTCAACTCGCTGATTTTATCACGTGATAAGATCTGCCAGAATCTTCTACATCCCTCTAGTCTCCGTCAGGGGAAGGGGGGGGGTGGGGGGGGGGGGGGGGTATTTCTAAAGGACATAACTCATCTATCGCTGCTCATTAAATATAAGAGATGTATAACTCCTGCTCTTTAATGACATCTATTTTCTAACAACGCTTATCTCGCTTTGACCAAACCTGCCACACAAACATCCTGATGGTCCAAGCGCACTGATAAAGGCAGAGTGCTTGTCTTATAAACATTACATTATCTATCAATCAATACTCTTTAGCTCCCCATGGAGCACAGGCCTTCAACAAACACTTGCCAAGTTCTCCTATTACACACCATCAGCTCAATGTTCTTTCCATGCCATCCTCATCATTTCCATTTCTGCTTCCAATTCTTTTATCTCTGTGTTTTTGGTTGACCAATGCCTCTCTTACCGTGGGAATTCCAGGAAAAGAACTACCTGGAAATGCTATCAACAGGTGTCTCAATGTGTGTCATATCCTTCGCCAGTCTTCTTCGTGTAGTTTTCGGTTATTTTAGTTGTTCTCCATGTTTCACAGCCATACAATAGGACTGTCTTGACATTTGAGTTGAAGGTTTTCATTTTTGATTTGCGCTTGATTTCCTACAAACTCACACGTTATAAGTTAACTATTCAATGGATATAGCTCCTCACGTAATTAGCAGGGTCTTTGACGAGATAGAAAGATACGACTCTCCCACTGGCATGTCGTAAGATTAGAGTAAAATGGATTGTACGTGCGGCAGGCAACCTCATCACGTAAAAAAATTGCTAGATAAACCACAGCTGCAGTTGTACGTAGTTAGCCATAGTCTTTCTCCAAAGGGCCATTGTTGTGGTGCTTTATGCTCTATAACGAGGTCAAACGGAGATGATGATGTAATTAATACATCTCTACAGACAAACGTAAATATATTTGAAGTACTGAGTATTAATATTCGTGGAATTACTTCTAATAACCTTCATACCATATAAATTAAACACTGAATTAAATGCAACGCCACCTTTTAGCCACTTTTTATGTAAGGTAAAATTGCACATTAACTTATTAACTCATGAGTTAACAAGCAGAAAGACACAGTCACTGGCTGTTTGAAATCGAAAGAAGGAACATTGTTAATGGGTCATGATAACACGATAGAAAGATGGACAGAATACACCAAGGAGCTGTATGATGATGAAAGACCAGATTTGAACGACAGTTGGGAAGGACCTCTATTACTTGTGGCAGAGGTAGAGGATGCCATGCACCACATGAAGAAAGACAAACCGCCTGGACCAGATAATGTAACAGGAGAGAAAATGGAAGCTTTCGGAGAATTTGGAGTACAAGTAATAACAAAACTCTTAAATGACATCTACAACAATGGTAAGATACCTGATGATCTGCTAAAATCCATACTCATAGCTTTGCCAAAGAAACCTGGAGCCATGGAATGTGAAGAACATCGCACCATTAGTCTTATGAGTCATGTGACCAAAATATTATTGCGAATTATCATGAGAAGAGTGATAAATAAAATTAAACCAGAAATCGGTGAGGAACAGTGTGGATTTGTAGAAGGTAAAGGCACAAACAATGCTATATATATTATAAGAACATTAATAGAAAAAGTCATAGAGGTGAAGACAGATCTGTACTTGTGCTTTATAGATTGCGCTAAGGCATTTGATAGAGTGAAACATGAGGAAATTATCAAAATGTTAGAAAGCATCAACATTGATGGAAAAGACTTGAAGATAATAAAGAACATGTACTGGCAACAAACAGCAGCTGTAAGAATTAGCAGCCAAATAGGAACGTTTCAACAAGTAAACAAGGGTGTCAGGCAGGGATGTGTGCTGTCACCAGATCTGTTCAATCTGTACAGTGAAAATATAATGAGATCTCTAGAGGACATGCCAGGAATATCATTCGGTGGACATAATATAAACAACTTGAGATACGCATATGAAATAGTCTTAATAGCAAAAAGTGAAAAGGAGCTGCAGGAAATGGTTGATACAATAGTGATAGAAAGTGAAAATAAAGGCTTTAGCCTTAATCGCAAAAAGACAGAAGTAATGGTCGTCTCAAGGAAAAGGGTTTCTCCAGAATGCACTATCAAAGTAAATGGAACCGTTTTAAAACAAGTCACTAAATTCAAATACCTGAGCACATTAATAACAAAGGATGGAAGATGCATCTCAGAAGTGAAGAGCAGAATAGCTCAGGCAAAAGCAGCATTCGATAAAATGAAGAGTATTTTATGCAACAATTCATTGTCATTGGAAGTAAGAAAGAGAGTTCTTCATTGTTATATAGAACCAATCCTGACATATGGGGGTGAGTCATGGACAATTAGTAAACAAATAGGGAAGACACTAGAGGCAACAAATATGTGGTTTTACAGAAGAATGTTAAAAATACCATGGACAGCCAAAAAGAGTAATGAGGATGTCCTGAAAGAGGCCAATGCGCAAAGGTAACTTATTTCACAAGTTAGAAAGAAGCAATCCACTTTTTTTGGGCATGTTATGAGAAGAGGAAAGCTGGAATATATCGTAACAACGGGTAAGATTGAAGGAACAAGAGATAGGGGAAGACAAAGAAGACAAAGAGAGCAAATACAGGAAAGTTTGACATCGTGGCATGGAAAGAAGTCAACATCTGAATTGATAAATTGTACTGGAGACAGGAAGTTGTGGAGAGACATAATCTCCTACGCCACTAGGCACGGTACTTGAAGAAAAAGAAGATGAAGAAGAAAATGTACATAGTGTTTTTGATGCGTTTCAAATCTTTGACGCTATCTATGCCAGACCAGGTCATCATTTTCCGGTTACATACTGGACACAACAGATTGAGGTACCATCTATACCACAAGCACTGGATTGGTGCAACAGATCTCTGCACCTGTAGCATCAGCCCCATGGCAGCCGAACATCTGCTGCAGTCCTTAATTCAACCACCTTTCTCAGATACCTCATTTCTGAGATTTGGATCTGGCTTTTGTCGGTTGTAGCCATTGCCCATGACTCGCATCCATACGTCAAGACTGGGACATAGGTGGATCGGTATACAGCCATCTTCGTTTTCTTACCAACCTCTCTCTTGCTGAGAAATCCTCGATTTATGGCCTGAAAAAGTCTTCCAGCTGCTGCTTTTCGAGTGGCCAACTCTTCTTTGATGCCTCCCTTCCGGTCTATAACAACTCCGAGGTATTGAAAGTGGTCAACCTGCTCCAGGACCTGTTCTCCCAGCTTAATCTGATGCCTTCTGTCTTCTCGTGATATCACCATGGATTTTGTTTTAGAGCTGCAATTGAACATACCATCTATAATTATAAATAAATATTAGACAAACATAAAGGTATGTTTTCAGGCACTCGTAAGAAATAAAGAAGTAGAACACTAGACAACAGAAAAACAACAGACGTGAATGGCTTACCCAGGACTCGAACCCAGGACCTTCCGTGCGGCAACCCCCGCCTAGCTATGCAAGTGAATCACACTATCCTACCTGCCATCTAGGCATCACCAAAAACTGATGCTTCGATGACTGGTCATTAGTGCGAACCGCAAGACATAACACCGGAAATTTACCATGGGCAGTCCAACCTATTAATGACGCAATCACTTCTGTTTTTCCCCTATTATACAGTATAGGTCAGTCCACACAAGACAAAGACCTTAATACTGTGTCTAGTAAATGATAGTAGACTAAGAACAGTAAGTACAGGACAGAGGGTAGGTTTTTGGTATTGTATAAACATTTAAAACACATAAGGAAGGGAAACCCGAGGCCTGTAAACAGTAAGTTTCCCTTACTCACGTCTGTTGTTTTTCTGTTGTCTAGTGTTCTACTTCTTTATTTCTTACGAGTGCCTGAAAACATACCTTTATGTTTGTCAAATATTTATTTACTGTTTACAGGCCTCGGGTTTCCCTTCCTTATGTGTTATAAACATCTAAAATTATAGACATTCTATATCCTAAATAAAACCCATCAGAGGTTGAACATGACAATTTTCTTTAATAATAATAATAATAATAAATTCTTTAAGCGCCAAACACGGCGCATAAGGCAGAAACCAGTGCTCTCCAGGTTGTTCGTTGTGACGCCACTCCTCTTAGCTCTTGCACATTATTTAGGCCCAACGTTCTTCCTTCTCTTATTATTGTTCTTCTGAGTGTTTCTTTTGGTCTTCCTTTTTTCCGCTTACCCTCAGGAACCCAAGTGAGCGCCTGTAGTGGTATTCTGTTGTTTTGCATTCGTAGGACATGACCGATATATGACCATCGTCTTTTCCTTATATAGTCGGAGACATATTTCTGCCTAGAGTCTTCTCTTATTTGTCGATTAGTCTTGAATTCTTTCCAACTGATGTTCATGAGTTTTCTAAGACATTTGTTCTCGAATGTATTCAGCTTGTTCTCCAATGATTTTGTTATTTTCCAACTCTCACAGCCGTATGTTAACACTGAGATAACATTTGAATTAAACAGACGAAGCTTGGTATGTATATTTTCTTTAGTAATTTAAAAATAGAGACTTGCGCATCCCTTCGTATTCTGCACCAGACTGCACATTGAAATGCACGAAAAGAACAGAACTGTAGCAGTCAACCCTGGGTACAACGTCATTAAAATAAAAACGAGGGGAAAAATGGCCCCACCAGGAAACCTCCTTCCCTGGCCAAAGCTACAAACGATAATCTAAACTTTGTGAGAACATGATGTAAGTTACAACATTTAAAATATTCTTCTTCTTCCTCGCTCGCCTTAAAACTTCCACATTAATGACTCCAATAAAGGCAGTAGTGACCTCAAGATCCCTGACATCTTGTTCGCCTTCAGACTTCTACATTAATGACTCTAATAAAGGTAGTAGTCAGCTCAAAGTTCCTAACATCTCCCAACAGTTTTTCGTGGAGAGAAGTAGGTTGTTGCCATATGCTACTACGATCACTGCTGTATATTGGGTAAGACTGCAGCAGATGTTCAGCTGTCATGGGGCTGATGCCACAGTTGCAGAGATCTGTTGCACCAATCCTGTTCTTGTGATATAGATGGTATCTCAATCGGTTGTGTCCAGTGCGTAGCCCGAAAATGATGACCGAGTCTCGATTTAAAATATGATTCGGGATAATTTCAGGTAGATGGCGAGGACAGTAGGCAAGGTCTACCTTCTTTCCCCATGGTGCCAGTCTGGCTATCCATATTTACGTTACAGCCAGCTTTAAGCTAACCCCCGCTCTGTTTCGAGCTTTATCCAAATTAATAACTCCAGACAAACACTGAGGCCGTTTTAGATATAAAGACCAGAAAGAAAAAAAAATTCAAATTTGAAAGAAACATGGCGATCTCAGGTCTACTGTCCTCTAATTGGGCCATTTCATTTCAGAGAGGTGTATTCAAACATTACATAATTACCGGCTGCACAGCTGCCCAGTTACGAGTAGGTATCATCATCATCATAAGGTGCCTCCTTCACATCGAAAGTCGACTGCAATGGATCTCCAACGTCTTCTGTCTCTCGTCTTGATGGTACACTCTGACAGATTCTTTCCTGTCCATCTCTCGATGGTATCCTCCCACTTATAGCGCTCTCTTCCTGTTGCACGTTTACTGTGTTACGTCTTTTTACATGGCCATAATATTTTATTTGTCTAATTTTGATTTCCTTCATAACTCTATTTTCATTCCTAGGTTTTCTATTGCCTCTTAATTTGTTTTCTTCTGTTTCTATGAGATGTTCCCCATTCTTCTTTATATCCACATTTTAAGGGCCTCAATTCTTTCTTCTCATTTACGAATAGGCATAGAGTTAAATAATTATGGTCCATTTTTGAGTCACGCTTTTATTTTTTTGGTCCATGTCCAAGAACTCTGAGGTATTTCCCGTGCATGCTCCAAACTTCAGAAATGAGGTATCTGAGGAAGGTTGTTGAAGTAACAAGAATAGAAATGGTCCGCAACCAGACGATACAGCGAAGCCTCAAAACCTAGCCCCTGCATACCCAAGTAGAACAGTCCCAACTACGATAGTTTGGCCATGTCTGCAGAATGGGAGAAGATCGGCTACTACGAAAATTATGGGAAACCAAGAGCCATGGATCCAGACCTTCAGGACGACCCAGAGTCCGCTAGCAGGACAACATTAGACAATCTCTGAAGGACCGAGAGCTAGGTTGGAACCAGGCCAGGAAGAAGACAGCCGATAGGATAGTATTGCGCTCTCTCTGGCAAACCGTTATACCCCTGGGTAGAAGAGGGAACGAATAAGTAAGTATTTAATTTTAAAATCGTGTTTTATAATGTCTATAGCGTATATCATCATCATTTTTTACCCTCATGTGGAACGTGGGGCAACTATTGTAGGTGACTCTTTGATATATACATACATACATAAAGAATGGGAACCCGAGGCCCGTAAACAGTAAATAAATATTACACACACATAATTTTCGATTCTACGGTAAGCCACTCACGTCTGTTGTTTTTCTCTTGTCTAGTTTTCTACTTCTTTATTTCGCACGAGTGCCTGAAAACATACCTTTATGTGTGTGTGTAATATTTACATCCATACATACATACGTATGTGAACGTCTGTTGGTTGTTGCTTTTCTTGTTCTCTATGTTTCAGAGCCATATAATTGGGCTGACCTGTCATATGAGCTGAAGATTCTGTTTTTATGTTGGGCTTGATTTCTTAAGATCGTGTATTTCCTAATGCAATGAAAATGGTATTTATATTAACTGCTAAATAGTGTGTTCTTTGTTATCATTCCTTGTGCATTGTATCACATTTTACTTAATCTTTAATATTTAACAAACTTCTTCTCCTTTGGGTACCATGCCTAGTAGCTTAAGCGATCATGTCTGTCCACAACTTCCTGTCTCCAGTGCTATTTATCAGTTCTGTTTTTCGACTTCTTTCCATGCCATAATGTCAGACTGTCTAGTAATTAAAATAATAATAGCCCCTTCAGTCATAACTGACTATGGGAAGGCGCCCCTCAGGTGACAGCCCTCAGCAGCTTATTTTCCTGCTGCTCCTTTCGACGTTTTCTCCTCTCTTCTGCTTGTTGTGTAAGTTTCTTTTCACTCAATCTGAGGTGGCGCCGTAGACAGCATCGCCATTTGGTGCGATCAGTAGCTTCATCCTCCCACGTTGCTGTACTTATGTCCAGTGTCACAGATTGCCTCCCCTTAGCTCTGCAGTATTGGTCCACCAGTAGCCAAAACTCAAGAGTATCTAATATGGGTCTTCAAAGGTGTCTACATTCGCACAAGATTACTCTTGGCAGAGTTGTAGATAGAAGGATAATGACGCTTCTATCTCAAGGGAAATTTCACAAGATGTTTTCAGAAGTCAAGAACAATGCTGCATAGGGCAGAGCACTATTATATCTGATCCGTCGCCTTTTGTGAAGAATTAAGCAATGGTTTTAGCCCGTTCAAGCCCCCCAGCTGGTGTAAATCCAGCGAAATTCTTTTCTTAGTATTTGCTCTAGAGATGTAAATATATGTCTAGATGTATATATGTTAAAGAGTCCTGCTCATACGTTTGCTTTCATACCTATAATAACTGATATGAGGTCACCTCTGCTGTCGGTTTTCTGTACGACTAGCAAGAAACAATCACCCGCGCTTGTTGTTGTGGTTTATGAATATACTATTTTCATATGTTGAGGTTGCCCGCCTCATATATAATAACTTAGCAAGAAAACATGTTAAATTCACCTTTGTAAAATAAATGTTTACACTTACCCCAAAGTAACTTTTGGGAACACAATGTCCTGGCACAGTTTAGAATGGACACAGCAACTTAGGTTAGATGCTTTCGAATAACTTGGTCTGGGAAATTTTAGTATTCCTCTAATGACGGGTGATCTGATTCCTTAGGTCTCCGAATGTAAGTTATAAGCTTCCTTAGCGCACTGGCTTCTTTCGGTTCAGCCTTATTACTATCTTTAGCTGCCTGTTCGTAACATTCTCCTTCGAAACCACATCTCTGTGGTCTTTAGGCTTTTTCTGCTTCTTCACTACTTGTCCGTGGCTGACTTCCATTTGTTAGGATTGACTTTATATAACACTGAAGAACTCTCCCTCTCACTCTCTTTCTCTCTCTCTTGCTCCAATTGACAATTTAACAACTGCAATGTTAGTAAGTCTAGAATTAAATTATCATTTGCAGCTAAATCCCACGTGACATGAAGACTCCTAAAATGAACGCACGAGCTACAAACTCACCAAGGAGATAGTATCACAACCCGAGTTTATACTTCGAATGTCATCTTTACTTATGTTAGCGCTGTCACGTTTGCAACCATCTTGTATTCATACACTGCACAATGTGGCATCAACAAAACTCCACAACGCTGTCGTGTGAAGTCTGTATCAAAGATAACCCCAACGTTTCTACAACGTGCCGTAAACTTCGTATTAAATCACACACTGTGACTGCTAGCTCAGACATACATCTGTGAGACCCAAATAGCCGCACCATAAATGGAAGCAGTTATTAGACGCATCTGCATGCGGTGCTATTGATAATCAGCGTTGTTAGCGACAGGGGCGTGTCCGGAATCAATTAGCAAATGTGAGGAAATGAAGCTTAGTAATACTCGGCATAAAGCGTATCTTTATTCAACAGAATGTAAATAAATAAAAAAAGTGAAATATGATTCAATTTAAACAGTACTTTCATTAACCGAAGGAAAGTCAGTAATGAAATCTCCTATCAGATGACAGTATGAAGATGATTTCACGATCAGAGGCAAGGTGAACTGTGAAGCAGTCAATTTCCTAATTACAGCATGAGAGTGTCGTTTCACTGTTCAGAACCTGGGACAGGGATTTTAAAAAACAACAAATCGTCTTAGAGTCTCGTGTATGATTCCAGAATAAGCCATACTTTCATTTTTCATAACCGAAGAAAAATTAGAAATATCCGCTCCATCATTTCCGAGTAAAGATTATTTTCTGTTGTCACTTACTGTGTGTGGTTAGCTATAGCAGTATCTATAAGCTATATCCATCTCACACTTGATGAGCGTTCACTTCACAGAAACCTGACATTCGTGTGAATTCAGTTAAATTGTTCCAGAGTTATCATACTTCAAGACTGCCGGGAAAAGCGAGCCATTTGAAAGATGAGCTACATGTCAGAAACCTAACATTCGTGTGAATTCAGCTAAACTGTTTCAGAATTATCATACTTGAAGACTATGAGAAAAGCGAGCCATTTGAAAGATGAGGTATATGTCAGAAACCTGACATTTCGACAGTTCAGCTAAAATGTCCCAGAATGATCATACTTGAAGACTACGAGAAAAGTGAGTCATTTGAAAGATGAGGTATATGTCAGAAACCTGACATTTCGACAGTTCAGCTAAAATGTTCCAGAATGATTATACTTGAAGACTACGAGAAAAGTGAGTCATTTGAAAAATGAGCTAAATGTCAGAAACCTGACATTTCGGAAGTTCAGCTAAAATGTTCCATAAAGATCATACTTGAAGACTGCTGTGAAAAGCGAGCCATTTGAAAGATGAGCTACATGTCAGAAACCTAACATTCGCATGAATTCAGCTAAACTGTTTCAGAATTATCATACTTGAAGACTACGAGAAAAGCGAGCCGTTTGAAAGATGAGCTTCTTGTCAGAAACGTAACATTCGCGTGAATTCAGCTAAACTGTTTCAGAATTATCATACTTGAAGACTACGAGAAAAGTGAGCCATTTGAAAGATGAGGAGTATGTCAGAAACCTGACATTTCGACAGTTCAGCTAAAATGTTCCAGAATTATCATACTTGAAGACTACGAGAAAAGTGAGTCATTTGAAAGATGAGCTAAATGTCAGAAACCTGACATTTCGGAAGTTCTGCTAAAATGTTCCATAATGATCATACTTGAAGACTGCCGGGAAAAGCGAGCCATTTGAAAGATGAGCTACATGTCAGAAACCTAACATTCGTGTGAATTCAGCTAAACTGTTTCAGAATTGTCATACTCGAAGACTACGAGAAAAGCGAGCCATTTGACAGTTGAGCTACATGTCAGAAACCTAACATTCGTGTGAATTCAGCTAAACTGTTTCAGAATTATCATATTTATAGACTACGAGAAAAGCGAGCCATTTGAAAGATAAGCTACATGTCAGAAACCTAACATTCGTGTGAATTCAGCTAAACTGTTTCAGAATTATCATACTTGAAGACTACGAGAAAAGCGAGCCATTTGAAAGATGAGCTACATGTCAGAAACCTAACATTCGTGTGAATTCAGCGAAACTGTTCCAGGGTTATCGTACTTGAAGACTGCCGGGAAAAGCGAGCCTTTTGAACGATGAGCTACATGTCAGAAACCTAACATTCGTGTGAATTCAGCTAAACTGTTTCAGAATTATCATACTTGAATACTACGAGAAAAGCGAGCCATTTGAAAGATGAGGTATATGTCAGAAAACAGACATGTCGACAGTTCAGCTAAACTGTTCCAGAATTATCATACTCGAAGACTACGAGAAAGGTGAGTCATTTGAAAGATGAGCTAAATGTCAGAAACCTGACATTTCGGAAGTTCAGCTAAAGTATTCCATAGTTATCATACTTGAAGACTATAAGAAAAGCGAGCCACCGGAAAGACTGAGTAATCTGTCGGAGCTAAGGTACGTATAGGAAAAATTGAGCAATCTGTCGAAACCAAGGTACGCTGTGTTTGCCAGACCTGTTAGCAGCGCAGATTAAAAAAGAAAACTTTAGTGAACAAGAAGTAGATGCAAATCTGATCTTTCTAGTCCATGAGATAACAGTTCGTTTAATATAGCCAGAATGAATACTAAATCTAACAAGAGCAGATCGTCTGGCAACAAGGACAGAGACAAGGAGTTTCGATCGGCGTCCATCAACATTTTCACGTCAAAGTCAGGGACAGATGAAAGCCGCAATCTGGGATTAAGTTGTAGTGAGCCAGACATACGTGGTGATATGTGCAAACCAGTTCGTCTCTTCTGCTGCGGACGCCGGAATTACCAAAGAGGTGTCTCAATAGCATGCGGACCAAGGTCGCGCAAAAGTGCCATGAATGCCGAGACTGTGAGGAGCGGTACACTGTCCAGACAGGCCAGTTCCTTGATGCCGCCACACAAATCGAACTTTGGCGATTCAGCTGGCCCGAGCTGGAACAAACTGGGCCTTCGTTGACAGCTGTTGGGCCATTCTGTCGATTTGACTATAAGCTGAGGACGACGAAGCCAGTCAAGGATGACCCGTTCTTCGACTGTTGTCCGGCAATGGAACCGGGAGACATAATTATCTGCAGCTGTAACAGGTAATGTAGACTTGAACTAGGTCATGTAAATACAGTATATTTCTAGTCTTCTCTACCAGGGCTGTGAAGTTGGAATCGTGAAGTCAGTGGTTTTTCAGTGGAGTCGGCGTCAGTAAAAAAATGTCCGGACTCTTTATTCAAATTGTATGCCGTAGGAGCAGTAAAAAACTGTAGTCGGAGTCGGGAGTTGCACTTCTAACATTTCAGGAGTCGAAGTCGGAGAAATTTTTGGCCGACTCCATAACACTGCTCTCTACCCTTCATGGCCTTTGTCCATTCTGCATTTCCAAGTTCTTGTCAGATTAATTTATGTGCTGTCCATATATCTTTTCTTTTTCCCCAGGAAGTCCTCATGGTCTTGTGTCTTGAATTTGTTAAGAACACGCCTTCTTTGTCATGCTATTAGAATTTATTCGTTTTTTGTGTTCCGGTTATTTTAGTCTGTTTCATATAACCATATTGTCAATTTGTGGTTTGGAGCAACTGGTGTGTACTTCCTTGTTCATTCTCATTAAGCAGTCTGTGCTATTAATATTTGTGACTGCACATCGATTCTTTTAAGTATTCCTTTCTTATCTTCGTCATGAGCATTATCTTTCAGCTTCACGAAGAGCACGTGCTTTCAACAGACTCGTGTCAAACCTTGTTATCCAGTGCCATCCGTGCAAGATCTTTCCGTGTCTTTGTTATTCCCTTTTATTTTGGTCTCTCACTGCTTCTCTTGTCCTGAAGATTCAAGAACAATGACTGTTGTGTAATGCTATCAACATCTTCTTCTATGATCCTTAGCCGCCGAATATCAAAACAGTCAGTGGCCATCACGCCTGGTGGCGTCTTGTAGGGCAGCAACAAATTGTTTCGACTTTGTTCGGTCGGCGGCCATTCTTCGTACATTGCCCCAGTTCTGGTTCATTCTTTGCATCTCGGCCTCCACAGTTCTCCACCAAGTTGTTTTTGGTCGGCCTCTATTTTGCTTTCCTTCAGGGGTTCATAGCATAGCTGTTCTTGTAATGGCATCGGGGTCTTCTGAGGACGTGGCCAACGCAACTCCAGCGTCTGCCAGCCATGATGGTGTGCATGTCCTCCTGGTTACTCCGAGTAAGTAATTCTTGGTTTGTGATAGTATTCGGCTAAAAGATTCGGAGAATTTTCCTTAGGCAGATTGTGTGGAAGGAGGACAGTTTCGACATTTCCTTCTCTGTTACTCTCCAGCACTCCGCACAATAGAGAAGCATAGAAAGTACACAGCTCTCATATAATCTTAATTTGGTGTTTGTGCTGTACTGGGAAGACTTCCAGATGTTGTTGAGACTAGCAAAGGCTGTTCTCGCTCTATTCACTCTGTTCTTGACGTCTTTGCTTGTTCCGCCGTCTGGTGTTACTATGCATCCTAGGTATGTAAATGTGTCTGTCTGTTCCAGCTTCTATCAGCATGTTTACTCATTATATGTCCTATCCATTGGCAACGTCTTCTACATGTGTGATTAAGAGTGACAAAATGTATTGTAAATCACTGGCATATATTTCGTCGTTTGCTTTTCTTCTTGTTTTGTTCAGGGATAGATGTGCTGATTTCCACCAGCAAGTCTCTTCATTGGACATAAACGTATCGGAGCTGCTTCAGACCGAAGACAACGCGGAAACAGGAGAACAGTGTGAGCAAATGATCGTCCTGGGAAGTTGTCATTCTAGAGCATTCTACAAAGAACGTGCCCTGCTGGACTGCGAGTGCCCCACTCTTAAAGATGGAAGACGCAGTGAAAGATCTCGAAGTTTTACGAATCAGGTGACCCAGAATGATATTTGCCCAAGTAAACTGATCCAAACTGACCTGTGCTTATTGCTTCATAAGTGTAGGACATCTAGACTGTTCCAGAACCACTGGAAACAATGTGGACTGGAACGTCTGCAAAAATTTCGAAGGCCGTGGTATTCCGCGATTTCGGGAGATCAAAAACACGTGCTGATTGGCAGAGCCAGAAGCTTCAAGAAGGACGCGTGCTACTGTTGTAGCGTGGCATCTAAAGCAGTCACTTCTGACGCCAGCACTCAAGTCAGACATAAAGATATCAGCGTCAGCAGAAAAGTTCAAACTTATGACCAAGTTCCGAATCTTACCAAATGCTACGTACGCGGTAGTCAGTGGACCGACAGGACATGACACTACCCGCGTGCATAATTGAATTGACATACTGTTTTTGCAAAGTGATAATTAACATCGGAACCTCTTGAATAATGGATTAATTACAGCATTTAATGGGGTTGTGTCACACATACGTGTTAATAAAATTATTTAACATATCCATGGTAACACTGTACGAGAAAACACGATGGATACTGTAATTTGATGGTGATTTTAATGTTACTATTTATTCTTGTCCCCCAGGGAGCGTAGGCTTTCAACAAACGTATGCCACGTCTTCCTCTTCCGTGCCATCAGCTCAAGGTCATTTTCATTTCTGTCTCCAGTTCTCTTTTCCGTGTGTTCTTTGGTCTTCCTATACCTGTTAGTACTATTATCCTGAGGATACCAGAGCAGGGACGGCCTGGTAATGTTATCAACAGTGTTCCTCTGTGTGTATCCTATCAATCTTCAGTGTCTTCTCATCAGAGTTCCTCTGTGTGTATCCTATCAATCTTCAGTGTCTTCTCATCAGAGTTCCTCTGTGTGTATCCTATCAATCTTCAGTGTCTTCTCATCAGAGTTCCTCTGTGTGTATCCTATCAATCTTCAGTGTCTTCTCATCAGAGTTCCTCTGTGTGTATCCTATCAATCTCCAGTGTCTTCTCATCCCTTGTTCCATTGGCACTTGTCTGGTTCTTGTCATCAGTCCCACATTAGTCATGTTATCATACCACTTCAATCCTATTCTACGCTAGCACCCATTTATGAAAGTCTAGCTTTTGGTTCTTGTTGTTCTCCGTGTTTCAGAGCCATACAATAGAACTGACTTGACACTTAAATGGAAAATTCTGATTTTTGTGCTGGACATGGATTTCTTTTGATTTCCATATGTTTTCCAACGCAATGAATGCTCCCCTAGCCTTTCGTATTCTTATTTTGACATCATTGTGTCCCTCCAACTGTGTCTATATTTCTGCCAAGGTGTATGTACGATTCTACATTTTGTAGCGATGTTTCTTCCAGTACAGTTTTGTTGTAATTTCCTGCATTTATTATCATTTTCTTTGTGTTCTCCCTGCGTATTTTCAGACCCTCTAGGTTTGGGTTGTAATATATTCGCACAAATAATTATATTCAATGCTTTAATTTGGCAAAAATATGTGGATGTACTCATTTTCACATAAATAATACCCATTTCAAACAATACTGTTCCTTGTAAACTACTTGTCTCCTGCTTGCGGATTGTGATCTCGTCTGAAGAACGCTTTCCTGCTAGCTTCCGGGACTTTACAAATAAGGACATGGGCTGATTTCTGAAAGATTTGAGTCCCAAACTTGCCATGAAAATAAGTTCGTTTTCCAGTGCAGAATTATTGTATTTCTTATGCTCGTCATTACTTTAGTCACAGTGCTACATGCTATCTCGTATTCAGATGTTGAAAATAGAAATGGTATCAACAATTTGAATCAGTGGTTTTTAAATGCTTTCTTGCACTATTCTTCTTTTCTTACTTTGGTCCGTTGCCGCTGACTGACAAAGCAATCAGTGACCTTCACACCAGGTGGCGTCTAGTAGGTCAGCAACAAACTGTCTCCACTTTGCGCGGTCGGCAGCCATCCTTCGCGTGGTGCCCCAGTTCATGCTTATCACCTCTACCTCCACAGTTCTCCGCGAGGCAGCTTTTGGCCGGCCTCGCTTTCACTTTCCTTCTTGAGTCCATAGCGTGGAAGTTCTTGTCAGTGTCTCTTCTTGCACCATTGGTACGACACTTTAAGGAGGTCATATAGGGAGCTGCGCTAGTGTAGTGGTTACCACACTGCGCTGGCGATCGGGTGATCCGGGTTCGCGCCCTGGCGAGAACATTTGAAGTAGTGTCTTCAGCCGGGACTTGGACTGGAATAATTCGAGTCCTGGCGAAGACATTTGATGGAGTGCCTTCGACCAGGGACTGGAATAACCCTCTGTGGATGGGAAGGAGCGGAGATGGCACGGACATCCTCCTGACCGGGTGGGGAGGAAAGTCCACAGCCACCCCAGCTTCACAATGCCATGAAATTTGTTTCATGTCATTGGGCCGAAGCCCGAATGCCAATGGATAGAAAAAAAAGGGAGGTCATTGATTACGTTTCTTTTCGTTCTTTCTTCCTTCGGTATTCATGATTGTATTTACTCAGTCCGTTTAATGTATCTTATTCTGATAGTTTCATCTCAACATCTCTGATCACACAATTTAATGTTTAGTATATTAATTCCACTTTGACAAGAACCAGACTGTGTAATAAAGCAACTTTTAATTTGTCATTTCTTAGTTCTTTTATCTTCTCTGTTGTTCGTCGTAGTTTTTTTTAAACTAGGTTTTCTTGTTCTTCGCTGTTTATCATTTTTTAAATAAAAATTTTTGCGGGGATACCATTGCAATCATTAATAAAATTTTCATAGGCATACTAATCATCAATAAAATTTTCATAGGCATACTAATCATCAATAAAATTTTCATAGGCATACTTCTTCTTCTTCTTCCTCGTTCGCCCTGAAAAGGACGGTGGTTGCGTTGTGTCTGTTTGCGCCTAAGCTGTGATATCTGCACCTTTCGGTCGACACATCCGACTTCTGCACGGCATTTTTTAGGGACCGGGTTTGCCTTCCCATTTCGATCCGTACTCGCTCAGCCAGACTGCACTGCTGCAGACTGTTTCCAGGACCACCACGTGGAGGTGGAGTACGGTCTTGACCAGCTCTGGTTCGCTGGTCCTGATGCAAGCAGTCAAGCTATGGCATACTAATATACTAATAATATACTATAGGCATACTAATCATCAATAAAATTTTCATACGCATACTAATCATCAATAAAATTTTCATAGGCATACTAATCATCAATAAAATTTTCATAGGCATACTAATCATCAATAAAATTTTCATAGGCATACTAATCATCAATAAAATTTTCCCCAGGGGTACTAATGATCAATAAATGTTCCCAGGGATTGTTGTTTGAGTAGGGATTCTGAGCTTCTCGCTCTTTAGCAGCCAATACCAAGTTGAAGACTCCTTGGTATTATCTACACTGTAAGATCTAGGCTTTTCTGCCATTCCGAAATGTGCTGAGTTAAAGTCATGAACTCCAGTTTTTTCCAGCTTGGCTTGCATTTAATTAAAGGATCGTCACATCTGATCTCAAGCTAGGAATAAGAAGCGCGTGGCATACTGTGCATTCTTCACCATCCAAGGGCGATCTCCGGCTATGCAGAGCTAAAATACTGTACTCTGGTTCTGGGCTTTCCCAAGGAATTGTCAGGTCCTGCACAGAGCCACTTCTCAGCTGCCCCTGACTATCACTAGGTCTATAGTGAGATCCTCCTGTATACAGTCAGCCAGGTCAAAGCCAAAGAATTTAGTCTGGGGCTCAAGTGATTTCTCCAAGCTTGTTGTGCAATGCTGGGTTCTCAACAAGTTTCACTACAGGGAGAATCCTTGGAAGTGTGTGGATGATTTTCAAGAGTCAATGAGGGTGTAATTAGTTTCACAGACAGATGTTCACATCTACATATGTATATTGTAGCATTGTGCATGCTGGTGGTCATATAAGGATGACTCCAAATATGCGTTCACGCATTTCCAAGGGATACTAATCATCAATAAATTGTTCCCAGTGATACTAATCAATACAATTTTCGCAGAGATACTAATCATCCAAAATATTTTCTCAGAGATACTGATCATTAATAAATTGTTTACAGGGATACAAATCATCAATAATATTTTCCCAGGGATACAAATCATCAATAATATTTTCCCAGGGATACAAATCCTCAATAAAATTTTCAGAGGGATACTAATCACTTTATCAACAGGTAATGAATGCTCTGGTGTGCCCTTCCATGCTGGAATAATAAGCTGTATAGTTTCTGTTCTGTGTTTGCCGATTGGTATTTTCTTGTTGATTGCTGTTTTCCTTTCTTTGTCATACTCCTCTGTTTCTGCTATCTAGTTTTATCGTTTCTTAACATTTATCTTGTTTTTACCCTTATGTTCCATGTTATCTGGAACCCATTTTGAGCGTGTGATGTTATTAACTAGTTGTAGGTGATCCTTTGTAGGTGATCTGGTTTGAGGTTAAACAAAGTTTCTTGTCATTGTCTTCTTGAAGGATTAGGATTAATTAGTGTCTTCCAATTAGGATTAGTTATAGTGTCTTCCAATTAGGGTAGTTATAGTGTCTTCCAATTAGGATTAATTATAGTGTCTTCCAATTAGGATTAGTTATAGTGTCTTCCAATTAGGATTGTGGTTTTTAAACTCTATTTTTCTTACCTTCTCCTTGCTTAAATTTTTGTTTTGCAGTGCCATTTGCAGATAGCACCTCCACATTTCTCTTGATGATGATGATTTTGTCCATCGTATTCGATGAGGACCATCGACATCTCTCATCGTTCTAAGAGGTTAAGTGGGTGCGCAAATGGCTGATCAAGCCAATGCGGGCAAGAAAAGTTCTGTTGCATGACTGACATACAAGGCCCGAAGACAATACAGGCTGCACATCCACGCTTGACTTTCGAGCTGCACGTTTTTACTGGGCTACCCTCACACGGTTGGCCTCGCTGACTGCGACACCCGTTTTGATAGCCCTCTCCAGGCTGTGTGATCCTGTGCCAGTTGCTCCCAGGTGGCTGTATTAATCTGACAACTCTTCAGTGACTCCCTCAGGCTGTCTTTGAAGCGCTTCTTTGGTCGTCCTCTTGTACGCTTTCCCTCACTCAACTCGCCATACAGCAGGGATTTACAGGCTGCTCAGCCGAGCGAGACTGTCTGTAAATCCGTACTCTTTCATTCGTCACGCGCGAGATACGCGTGTCAAGAAACGCTCGTCTGTAAGCGGCCTTAGACGACTAGTGAAGGGTCTGGATGCAGCAGATGACCAAGGCTTCTTCAGTGTCTCGCCATGCTCTTAGCCTTCTGCAAGGCCTGCTGGTATCGCCTTTTTGGCCGTTGGACTCAATAGTGGTCTCTTCCGCCCAATCCGCCAGGACCAGTCTTCACATGCTTGGGTAGACAGACCCTTGTTCACCGGAGAACCTCCGGCTACTCTCACCTGGTTTAGCCCACCAGTCGAGGCAGTGTACCGGTGTATGGCCGTTGCGCATGCTACAGCTACTTAGAGCCACAGGTGAGAGCTGAGTGACAGGTGGGAACAAATGACGAGAGAGCTACCTCCAAGTTTCTATTACAGAGCATATAATTATTTCACCCTGATTATCCCCTCTCCCCCAGTATTGTAATACAATTACCGTTGGAACTCATGTACCCTGCTATCAGTTGTTCCATCCTGTTTTCACCCTCTTCCAGGTTTTTAATAAAACACTTCATGTTTACTTGGAACTCAGCCCTGTGCTACACTTTTGTCTATGCTTGTTTTAGCATTTCTATTCATTCCTTCTGATTTATCATTTACTTTTTTTCTTCTTCTTTGCATTGGATCATTCCAACACCCCGCACAGTGTGATCTATTTATTGTCATTGAAGGCACTAAAATATGTAACCATAAGTAGTTAGTAATTCTTTAAACAAAAAGTTGTTCTAATGTTTGAAAAATAAAAAGGGTTTGATCTTAATTACAAGTAACACAACTAAAGAAGACAAAAGCAACAAAATTTAGAATTTGTCTCATGATCCAAATGGCGTACGTGATGTTGAAACCTTAATTGGCAAGGACAATTTTAAAAAATTAACATATCCAACGCTTCATTGGTTCTAGCAATTATCTCTAAAGAATATAAACAAAACAAGTAACTTCCTGATATTTGAAAATCCACATATTACAGGATTCACTCGGGAACAACAAAATCTGGTGTTTGCCATGTTGCATATATGCCATATTTTTCCCCGCTCAAGGAATGACTGGCACCTCCTACTTGTGTCTAGTAAGCAACCAACCACATTACACAGCAATACTGACCCAAACAAGTGAAAAAGACGAAAATTACATGCACACTTCCAAATATGAACTGAAACACAAAGTACTGTGGTATTTAGGCATTTAAACACTTTTTATTTGTTTCTCCATGGCATGAGATGCAGTTATCTGGTGTTATTTACAATGGTAGGTGTCAATCAACGCGATCATAAACAGTCAACCAAAAAAAAGAACATGCAGGGCCCTATGCTCTCAATATGGCATGGGACTTGACTGTACACAATATTACACTATGATACAGAGTTATTAACCCCTCCCTCCATGTTCAGGGCATCTATACAATAAATACACTTCTCTTCTTTACGTGCGTGCAGTGATAATGTCAAGACAACCATAAGAACAGAGCATGGTGACAGCAAAATAAATAAATAAACAAAATAAACAACAACCGTGAAGTGATTTTTAAATTCACAACTGCAATGCCATCAGAAAGTCCTCACAATCATTTGAACAAACCTTGCTAGAAAACAAATAAAATAAAGATAATAATTGAAAATGTGTTCATAAATCAACAACGTAGAAACAAACTACATCAATGGTAGCCACAGCCTGTACTCTCCACTACAGCCACATATAATCTACAAATGTTTAGTTTAGTTTTAAGGGCCATCTTCATTACACATGGACAACTCCCATCAATTCTCCTATCTCCTCCTTTAAATCACACAAGGAGGATCTCAGCACAGTGCATGAACTCTGTAGCACCGATGACGATCTCAGTGTGTGTACACAGGACTCACACATTCTAGAAATATTTCAGTGGAGGGTAGGTTTCCTAATTTTTTAAAAATTCTGCAAGGGCAGCGGTGACATGGTCTACTCTTTCAGATTTCTTCTTCTTCCTCGTTCGTCCTGAAAAGGACGTTGGTTGCATTGTGTCGCTGTTTACAGCGAAGCTGCGATATTTGCGCCTTTCGGCCTGACACATCCGACTTCCGCACAGCATTTTTTGTGACCGGGTTTGCCTTCCCTCTTCGATTCATACTCTCTCGGCCAGACTGCAGTGATGCAGCCTGTTTCCAGGACCACCACTTGGAGATGGAGTAGGGTCTTGGTCAGCTCTGGGTTGCTGACCCTGACGCAAGCAGTCAAGCTATGAGCCGCTGACTGCATTCATCTCTTTTGCTGCGTCTTCGGTCCCCTTTAAGATTTCCAACTGCAAGGGATTTTTAACGTGCACAACTTGCGCACAGGACCTCCTATTTTTTTCGCCCTTATCCTAGAAGGCTAGGCATCCGATCTCAGCACTCAGGAGATCAGAGGGGAGTATGACATCATTAGGAATCACTGGTTCTGAAAAAAATTTCCATAAATTATATTCCGTTTTGGGAGCGAACCCGGTACCTTTAGAATTAGAGGCAGATGCCATATTTCTGAGCCACTCTGACCCCCAATCTACAAATGTTAAAAACTGGTTATCATTAAGGAAATCCAATAATAAAGAATACATGGCAGGTACACAGATCCTGGTTATTACCATGGCCCTGATATGAAAGACGTTAAATCTAGGGTAAACTATGACTGGAAATCACCAGCTCCGATAACACAAGAGGATGTTTAGGTCATGTCCGTGTACAAAAAATTTAAAAAAACTGAGATCAGGATATAAATCATGATACCCTTATCTTCTCCCTGTAATCAGCTGAAAAATGAATGTCGCTGGTATTTCACTTTGCTAATAATGTTTCTGAAGCGTCTTATTGTAAAAAATATAAAATAATATTGTTTGAACATTATTTAGTACAATATTTATATAATTTCAAGTACATAATAAGAGTTGCAGCACAGGATTGCGAGCTGCTAACAACTGTTGGTCTCTTGTTACTGACATGACACGATAAGTTCAACTTCCTTCTTCACTTTCTATCTAACAGCTGTAGCTCTGTTCACTCCTGCCCCTCTCCCCCTCACCTTAATCTGACAGTCATCACCATCTTGTACTGTAAACATTAACATAATCTACATTCGTAGGAATGGCCTATGACCAAACAAACACATTACCCGTAGGTATATTCTTTGCTTTTCTCATAAACTTGCTTGATCTCAAAAACCTGTTTTAGATACCAGACTTTTACACAACGTCAGCAACAACTCTTGTCAGTCACTACCAGACTTTCACACACATAAGCAACTACTCTTGTCAGTCACTTTATACATGTTATTGAAAGAGCTGAGCACACACCTTCACTTACTCACACACAATGACGTGCTACTCTTCTCCAAAACAAAAACCACTGACAATGACCAATGTTTCATCAGCCTTTTCTAACATCATACTGGCAATGAGGACACAAAACACTCATCAGTGGAAGGACTGGATGCATGAATAAAAACTCACATGTCCATGTATGACCATAACAAAAATAGAATATCAGTCTCATCTTTTTGTCTGTTTACTCCTTATGGAGCATACAGCCACTACTGTTGCTGGTCGTCCCCCCACCCCTGAAGGAAGCAAGCACCACCATATTCACATGCTCTAGTAGTGGTGGTTTCTATAGCAATGATTTTAACCAGGTGAGGCCTAACACACAATCTCACATTAGTCATCTTGTACAACATGCCTGAGGGAGGAGTAATTATTAGAGAACTACAACAACTACACCAGGCAAAATGAAAATATCATCAGATATCAAATTAACATTACTGCACAATTAACGCTCCACTTACTACACAGTGCCATTATATTATTGTGGGGCAGAAGCTAATTTTTGTAACAGCACCCAGATGCTTTGTAAATGAATGCTTGCGTTGAGCAGAAGGATTGAAGTGGTATGACAAGATCCCTAATGTGGACCTGATGATAAGAACTAGACAAGTGCCAGTGGAACAATTGATGAGAAGATGATGATGGAGATGGATCAGACACACATTAAGATGAGAAGATGATGATGGAGATGGATTGGACACACATTAAGATGAGAAGATGATGGAGATGGATCAGACACACATTAAGATGAGAAGATGATGGAGATGGATCAGACACACATTAAGATAAGATGGAGATGGATCAGACACACATTAAGATGAGAAGATGATGATGGAGATGGATCAGACACACATTAAGATTAGAAGACGATGGAGATGGATCAGACACACATTAAGATGAGAAGAAGATGATGGAGATGGATCAGACACACATTAAGATGAGAAGAAGATGATGGAGATGGATCAGACACACATTAAGGTGAGAAGATGATGGAGATGGATCAGACACACATGAAGATGAGAAGATGATGATGGAGATGGATCAGACACACATTAAGATCAGAAGAAGAAGATGGATCAGACACACATTAAGATAAGATGGAGATGGATCAGACACACATTAAGATGAGAAGAAGATGGAGATGGATCAGACACACATTAAGATGAGAAGAAGAAGATGGAGATGGATCAGACACACATTAAGATGAGAAGAAGAAGATGGATCAGACACACATTAAGATGAGAAGAAGATGGAGATGGATCAGACACACATTAAGATCAGAAGAAGATGGAGATGGATCAGACACACATTAAGATGAGAAGAAGATGATGGAGATGGATCAGACACACATTAAGATGAGAAGAAGATGGAGATGGATCAGACACACATTAAGATCAGAAGAAGATGGAGATGGATCAGACACACATTAAGATGAGAAGAAGATGATGGAGATGGATCAGACACACATTAAGATGAGAAGATGATGATGGAGATGGATCAGACACACATTAAGATGAGAAGAAGATGATGGAGATGATCAGACACACATTAAGATGAGAAGAAGACGATGGAGATGGATCAGACACACATTAAGATGAGATGATGATGATGGAGATGGATCAGACACACATTAAGATGAGAAGAAGATGGAGATGGATCAGACACACATTAAGATCAGAAGAAGATGGAGATGGATCAGACACACATTAAGATCAGAAGAAGAAGACGGAGATGGATCAGACACACATTAAGATGAGAAGAAGATGGATCAGACACACATTAAGATGAGAAGAAGATGGAGATGGATCAGACACACATTAAGATGAGAAGATGGAGATGGATCAGACACACATTAAGATGAGAAGATGACGATGGAGATGGATCAGACACACATTAAGATGAGAAGAAGACGATGGAGATGGATCAGACACACATTAAGATGAGAAGAAGAAGATGGATCGGACACATACTAAGACAACTTGTTACCAGGCAGTCCTTGTTTTGGAATCCTCAGGCAGAGGAAGACAAGAGAACACAGGAAGGAGAGCAACTGGAGACAGACATGAAGAAGACATGGAAAGATCTTGAGCTGATAGCAGGAACAGCAAGACATGGCATACATTTGTTGAAGGCCTATGCTCCTAGGGGAGTTGAAAGGCAAAAGAAGAAGATGAAGACCCAGATGCTACTATTGTTATACTGCTCCTAATTTCCAATCAACACTACTTCGTTACATACAAACATCCTAATTTCCAATCAACACTACTTCGTTACATACAAACATCCTAATTTCCAATCAACACTACTTCGTTACGTACAAACATCCTAATTTCCAATCAACACTACTTCGTTACATACAAACATCCTAATTTCCAATCAACACTACTATGTTACGTACAAACATCCTAATTTCCAATCAACACTACTTCGTTACATACAAACATCCTAATTTCCAATCAACACTACTTCGTTACATACAAACATTCTAATTTCCAATCAACACTACTTCATTACGTACAAACATCCTAATTTCCAATCAACACTACTATGTTACGTACAAACATCCTAATTTTCAATCAACACTACTATGTTACGTACAAACATCCTAATTATCAAACATTACCACATCACAAAAAGAGACTGTATATTCAAAATATGAAACCGAAAAACTAAGGCATGACCATGTGTCAACTCATATCACTTAATATTAAACTGGAACCACAGCTGGTTATATGCCCTATATCTCTATCCATGAAAGAATTCAAACTGACCTTCCAACAAACAAACATAACCTGGACGACAGATGAAACAACAGTAAAATATCTAGCATTTTCCATTGAGGCACAAAGCAAATAAGAGATAACCCACCAATATAAAAAACATAACAAAGCAAACGGGTCATAAATTTCCGTTCAACTTATCATGATAAAATCATCTGAATGTCTTACAGCAGGTAATAAAAATTGTAAGTTGGGACAGAAGAACACCTGTCCAACAGAAAAAAATTAACTCATAAAACATCTGCTTAGTTACAATTTTCTTCCTCTGGCAAAATTAACTCATAAAACATCTGCATACTTAGCTAAAATTCTCTTCCTATGGCAAATTTAATTCATAAAACATCTGCATACTTAGCTAACATTTTCTTCCTATGGTAAAAATTAACTTATAAACCATCCAAATATTTAACTAAACTTTTTTCCCGTGGAAAATTTTACTTATATTATACTTAGCTAACAATTTTTCCTATGATAAAATTAAACTCACAAACTATCTGCACACTTAGCTAAGATATATTCCTACAGAAAAATTAACTCATAAACCATATGCATCCTTTACTCAAGTACTTTTGTCTTAATTACTTCATACTTTCTTTCATCTTCTTGACTGTGTAAGTGTTAAGAACTTATAAAAAAAAGTTCAATTACATTCTCAAAGGATGGCTGTCATCATTTGCTTAAAAACTTCAACCACTACGTTAATTCGTCCTTTTACCAGGCATGCTCATGACTTTTGTATAAATGTTTTGCCACTAAGTGTTTCAGAAAAAAATGACAGAACGGATAAACAACATAATCCATCAAGATATGGTGTTATGTGAAGCTTAAATGTGACATGCTTGGAATGACAAAAGGTTGTGACAGATGGTAAAATGGTGCAACAACTCTTTCATGTAAGATGTCTTGCTGGCATGTGTAAAACATCACTTAAGCTCATTTCAAGATGTTTTGTTACACAAGACCTCCATGACTCTGATGCATTAAATTGTTAACAAACACGTCAGAATATACCCCCCCCCCCCCAATACATTATAGTAAAACAAAACATCTGTAAGGATAGTTACACAAACAGCTTATCTTACAAATCTCAAAAGATGCTTGTGAACAAAAACTTACACACAATACACATCTGAGGCCGATAAAATCAATGTAATTTGAATTCGTTGTTTGAGATACTCCAGATCCGTTGCTTTTTTTTACAGAAATGAAAGTAACAATTCCAAACTTCCACCACAAATAAGATGTTCCTTTAAATAAATGGAATAAACTGTCTGATGTGAAACAAAAAAAAGTAAACAACTTCTATTTATTATGTGCACAGTTCTGAACATCTTTTAGATCAGAACAAATAATGCTCTAACAGAAAATAACTGCCAATGTTTTACCGGGATCTGGTCTGAAAGGGGAGCAAAGAACGGGACAACTTTACCATGTCGGGCATGTTGCAGAAGGCAACCTAAAGGGGTTGGGCATGGGTGTGGTTACTCCATCCTGTAGAGACAAAGCACAAAAATAAGCTTCAAGAACATGAACAAGTCATGCAAAGCAAGTAATCTGAGGGATTCAACTTGGTCATCTAAGAAGCAATCCTCTCAAGGAAGATTATAGATGTTGAGCCAAGTAAGCCGAAAGGAGTCTGCACTGCTGAACTCACCCTGTGTGGTAGGGGATGCAGCCAAGGGAAGAGTTAAGGGGATAGTACAGTAAATTAGGAACATTCAAGAAAACATGTAAGTTAAGAGGTAGGGATCATAAGGTTAAGGGGTAAACAGGTTAGCGTGAAAGCCGCGAGCTCACCAGGACTCTATAAAAAATATAGGATTAAGAATAGAACGAGATGAGTGATTGGGCCCAGGTCAGTTGGCCAGACCAATCAGAAGGAAAGCGAAAGAGAGGCAGACCAAAAACAACTTGGTGGAGAACTGCGGAGGCCGCGATGCTAAGAACGAACCAGAGCTGGGGCCCTGCATGAAGGGTGGTCGCTGACTGAGCAAAGTGGAAGCAGTTTGTTGCTGCCCTACAAGATGCCGCCAGGCATGATGGCCACTGACTGCTTTGACAGTCGGTGGCTTAGGATCAAAGAAGAAGAAGGCTGGTTTGAAGCAGACCAAAGTCATGATGGAAGCAAACACATTACTGAAAAAATCCACATTACTAACAACTCTTTGACACCCTCGGATACAGCTCCATGGCCGAGGGAATACAAAGGTCAGAGCATTTTCAGAAGAAATATGATTCTTCTGATGAAATGGGAAATAATGCAGCTGTTTCACTCCATACATTATAGAATTATCCACAATGTAAGAAAGCCCTGCCATCATGTGTGAAATGTACCCATTTATCTAATGATGCCCCCTTTGACAGACTAGTTCAACAATCTCCATCCAAATTAGCAGAGACAAAATATCTTAGCTATCAACTAAAGTTTAAAAAAGTGGCTCCTAAACCACTTCTTTTTTTTACAGGGCAGAGGGGTGTGGAAATGAGAGAAATTAGAATCTGTGGTCCAAATACGGGAAATCACACCTAACCTCTGACCCAAGTATCAAAACATTAAAAAAAATAATTAAATTTTAAACTACAGATCTTAAGTCAGATATGCCTGATATTATATATGGTAACCCAAGTCAGGATTGTGACCACTCATTTTCGAGCCACAGCCATATCAGACTATTATTAGGCCAAAAGCAGTGTATGTAGCCTTGGGAAGTGTTATTAAAACAGGTTTAAGTGGGCAAACATGCCTGTAATGACGTTATGTCTACAAGTCATCCTTTACTGCAGTTATAGAACATGCGTATCAAAACCTATATGACTTAAGAGCAATAAATCAGCAATTCAAAAGGTTGTCATACATTGTGAAGGATCAAATCTCACTGCAACATCCCTTGTAATGAAGAGGCTGACAGATTGGGAAAGGAGGGTTAAAAAAGCTATCTCAACCTGACACTAGCATAACTTATGAAGAAGTCAAGAGTTTTATCAGGAGTAGCTACAGGAACAAGTGGGAAGCAGTGCATCCAGGCCACCAGAAAATTGATATGATGCATGTTACCAGCTCAACAAAAGTGGACAAGTGATAATCTTCAGACTCACACACAGGCCACAACAGACTGAGATACCATCTACTTAACAAGCTAAAGGTTACTGATGACTATTACAGTGGTACCGATAAAATGACTGCTGAACATCTGCCACAGAAGTATCAAACATATGATGAACAAAGAAAACACATTTGGCTATCATCAGTGCAATTTCTGGACAAACTCTATAGATACCAACAACCTCAGGCTGACCACTTTCTTTAAGCATATTCAAGTTGTTGCCTGAAAGTGTATGAGGAAGAAGAAGAAGACGTGTATCACAAAAGTTCTGTGAAACAAATGTAAAAAAAAAAAAATAACACAACAGATGGTCACCAGTCATTCTTTTATCGACATTACAACTTGTTTCCACACAACAATCTCTACATGAGCATGACCGATAATTATAATCTCCAGGATACAATGTTCACCTCTTTAAGTGATTATGTATCATCTCTTCAAGTGATTGATTATGTATCATCTCTTCAAATATGTACAAAGTGCTTTTCATTTTTTTTTTAAATTTCTTAAAAACAAAAAAATATTCTCCATTTATTTACAGTAACAGCATGAACAATACAAAGCCACAGTTTCTGTCATAAAGATGTCAACAGTCATGCAAATACACAATTAAAACAACCTTTATGTATCAGTAGGCAGAGATGTTATAATTGTGTACAAAGCCACAGTTTCTGTCATAAAGATGTCAACAGTCATGCAAATACACAATTAAAACAACCTTTATGTATCAGTAGGCAGAGATGTTATAATCGTGTATAGCGTGACACTTTACAACCGAACAAAGATTATATCCTTATGACTATCCTATACAAGCTACAAGTCTTGTATGTTACAGTAACACCTGTTGAAATGTTCCAAAGTCTGTTTACCCATATGAACATCTGTCTGGCTATCTAGATGTCCAGTATTCCCACAACAACATAGACCTTGTGCAGCTTTAATAACTTTGGGTGTACACATGACAGAAGCACATCATAAATGGCATGTAAAAACATGAGTTTTAACACAGTACTGTACAAATGTTTAGGCCTCAACATAACCGCCAACTTTCATAACACATCATTCAGATTTGATTTTCTAATACATAGTTAACTTTTTCTTTCACAGATGCAATTTTCAATCAGTTGAAAAATTTTTAACAAAAAGCTGATAACCTTAACATATGCTTGTATATGCTGCTGATGGTGTGCTTCTGTCATGTGTACATCTAAAATTATTAACGTTGCACAAAAACTTTATAGACACCCTGTATAAATTTTCAAAACAGTTAAGGACACTCACATGAATATCTGGCAACTCCAAAGTTAGTTTACATATACACATCACTGCATCTATATTTCACTTAAAAATTTCAATATGCCCACAAGACACTTAACTTTTCTACAGCCAAGCTCTGAATAATCCTAATGAGAATATTCTTTCTTTAATGTCTCTCAAGTATATGAATAAAATACCACTTATTTTTTAAAATGTATATAACTTAGTCCTCGCTTTCTCCTGTTTTTATTTGCCTGTCCCCGATGAAGACCTTGTGGCAGTAACACAAGCTATTTTTTTCCTCCTTATCATAGTAAGACGCATTGCCTGTTTTTGCTTATCCTGCCAAATAGGACAGTGATATTTATTATTGCCACAGTTCTGTTTATTCAGAACACCCAAATCACACAAAAAATCTGGATAATTTAGATTATGAAACTATTCAACACATGTTGTATCAATTGATCTTACTACAATGTTAAGAGTTGAAACTGCTGTATCATGTCCAAGAACAGACTTTATGTTAAAAGAAAGAAGAAAAAAAACAAATAACACAGTGGCTTTCTTTAGAATTCAAACAACTCTTTAAGATACCATACAGCAACTTTTTCCCATTATGATTGCGCTGCTTAGGTTAAACGTTTTAACTGCTGTAAGAAATCAGTGTTTTACCTATGGTGGCTACTATATGGACTTCTAGATGTTCGTGAAGATGTTTCTAAATTATAGGTTTTTAATCTTCGTATTAATTCTTATATTTGGTCATATTAAAGGACATAACACCTTGATAAAAACCATAATCAAATGAAAAGTGCGAGACTGCGTTATAAGTGGAAATATAACATCAAGAGATGAAAGAGTCTATCAGAGTGCCCTATCAAGACAAGAGACAGGAGTTGATGTAGAGAGATCTATTATAGCTGATCTTTGATGTGAATACTGAGACTGATCTGATTAATTCAGTTTTTAACTCAATATGAATAAAAAAAAAAGTATTTCATCAACTTGGCGGAGAATAATGGAGGCTGAGATGCAAAGCATGAACCAGAGTTAGGGCACGGCACGAAGGATGGCCGCCACCGACCGAGCAAAGTGGGGATAGTTTGTTGCTGCCCTACAAGGCACCACTAGGCATGATGGCCACTAACTGCTTTTGTCAGTCAAGGGGTAAGGATCAAAGAAGAATATGAATAATAAAAAATTTTAAATAATACAAACTGTTATAATAAACAATGTTATGAAAAGTAGAAACTGTACATTATCTCACTATTTCTAGAACAAGGTAGTATGTGAAGATTCTATGTTTGTCGTATGTAAGAAAACAATTTTGAAAAGCCCTGGACTATTCATCACTTGTTCTTGTGCACTTATAAAGCTAAGATAAGAATTATTTTATCTTTTACCTTCACCCTTATTACCGGTTACCCTGAAGTACATATAACAATGTTCTCTTCTTAAAACAGAAGAAAATTCAGCAAGAAGATTGGTCTGCAACTTCACAATACTTTATTTGCTAGCTGTAAATTCTTCTCTTGTTTTACACTACAGTTTGACAGTCATTTCTTCATCTTCTTACACTCTCAGCAGACGTCTACTTGAATGTGTTCAAAGAAAACAATGACCAGCTTGAGGCTATTTACATCTCCACAGAGTTTTTACATTAATGGTACTGGTGACACCCATATGTACTTTCTCTGTTCCTCATATGTCAGACAACTTTGATGTAGATGTCCAGCAGTCATTTCATCAGTGCCACAGTTACACGCATCGGTAGTTCCTATCTTCAGCTTGTTGAATAGGTGGTTTCACAATCTGTTGTGGCCCGTGTGGAATCTGAAGATTATCACTTGTTCTCTCTCTTCTGCAGAGCTGGTAATATGCATCATTTTGTGTGTGACCTTGATGCTCCACATCCCATTTGTTTCTGTATCTGGTTCCGACAAAACTCTTTGCCTCTTTGAAAGTTATGTTTGTATCAGGATGAGGTAGCTTTCCACCTTCCTTTGCCAATCTGTCAGCCTCTTCATTGCCAGGGATGCTATAATGAGATGGGATCCATTGGATCACAACCCTTTTGAATCGTTGACAGTCTGTGGAGCACTACTCTTAAGTCATCCATGTCTGTGTTATTCTGGCTCCTCAGTGTTGCAACTATGAAACTAGAGATTAACAGGGACTCAAGTCTCAAGGCACAGTAAGTGCTCTGTTTATGTGATTTCACTTATACGACTCAAATATTTAGCAATTTATACTCTGTTTACGTGACTATTTTAAAGATACATGATTAAGGACACATGAAATAACAAAACAAAAAAAAACTGAAAATCAACCAACAAGTAGATCCAAACAGACAACCATACATCACGTTAGACGTATTCAAGACCCGTAATCTGTGTGATACCCTTGAGGCCATGTGTGTTGTCAAACCGCGCCCTCCCTTGCCCACTATCATCATGTGTCCACAGACCATGATACTGTACGAAAGGCTATGTTTCACTTGGTGACTTCATTTGGATAATCACTGTAGTCCCATAGCAGATACTGACACATGGGAGTGAAGTGTTAGAGACTTCACAATAAAATTTCTCAGCTTTTTTGAGAAAGGGTAACTGGTTCCCTTCTTCACTGCCTTTGCCTTCCCTAACTCAAGAGCAGAGTCACGTACCCATTTACAGCTGGGTAGATTGGAGCATGACACAATCTGAAAATATGCATGGTCAATAACAGTAGTTAAACATTGGGTTACTCCAATTTAAAGTGTCTAAACACAATTTCAGTTTATAACACCGTACAATAAAACAACAGTTACTCTCACAAATCCATCATAACATGCAGGGTATAACACAATACAAGGAAGCCATCTTTGACCACCGTATAGGCTACTCAAAATCCAACACATCCGCAGTTGCTGCTACCACAAAACTGACACTACCCTGCAAACGTATGACCCACTTGATCAACTATTTAATTAATTCAACATTTAAAAATAAAAGCAAAAAAATCATAGAAGTATTATTGCATCACAGATGGGGGTATTAAATTTCTTAAGTCTTTAAGCAAGATTTTTTTTTTTTTTTTTTTTTTTAACAAGCGTTGGAGCACAAACACTAGCAACACCGACCCTTGAAACATAAAGAATGCAAGCACAATGAATACTTACATACACACATACTCTGTACAGACTCCTACAGGGATTTATCACATACTCTTAAATGAATAAAAATTCATATATTTAACGAAAATAACAGTATTAAACCTTTACTAAAAATACTGTGACACTTCCCAACTTAAAAAAAATTATAAAAATCCAAATATATAAACATATTTCATTATCTGTATTTGGGGAAAAGAATACTATATTAAAACTGTCTGATTTAAAAAACTATTCTCTCGTTTTTAAAACTATTCTATCTTTGTCAATATAAACTACTTTCTGTCGTTGTGAGAAACATTTCTTAGAAGATGTTATGTTACAGAGGAGGATAACAACAACAAAAATAAGCGTGAATGTTAAAATAAAAACACATACAGACAAAAAAAAAAAAAAGTAAAGTTATTGATTTCAGATGCTAACATAAGTGTAAAGTTGTCTAACACTAGGCAGCATGAAGCAGTCATCCAGCCACAATGAGTTAATGCTGCATGGCTGTAACACCATCATCATCATTACCTTTAAGCTGCCCAAGGAGCATACCAAGTCTTCTTGTCCCGTGCCGTCTGCTCAAGGTCTTTACATGTCTTCTTTTTCACCTGCATCATTTCTGTCGCCAGTTCTACAAGTGTTTTTTGGTCTCTCTATATGGGGGGGGGGGGGGGGGGGGGGGGAGGATATGCAATGAATTTTTGTGACATGCCATAATGTCAATATCTAGGTATTATAGAAATAGTGGTTTTCGCACTATTTTTAAGTGGGGGGAAAAAGTATCTTATGAAGTGCTGGTTAATTCAATCAACAACTTTTAACTCTCCAAGGAGCATAGTCCTTCAACAACACATGCCAAATCCTCCTGTCGTGCACCATCAGCTCTTGTTCTTTTCATGTCTTCCTTCCTCCATCACTTTCACTTCTGTCTCCAGAATATGCGTATAGTCATTTTTTTTTAAAAAACATTTTCTATACTGACAGATTCCTTTGAGTTGCAATATAAATATTTTTTTGTCAAGAATTTTCTTCTTGGTTGTAAACTTTCTGATCTAAGATGTTAATACAATCAGCAAAAACTGTGCATTACTGATGGCTTGACGCAGTTCATTACTTAACATCATTTTGAGCATTTGTGAAAAGCAGCAGTTAGCCTTTTGCATGAAAAAATACGTTCTGAATACAAATTTAATTCCCAGACACATATATTTTAGCTTCTCTTATCGCAAAGCAAACAATAAATGCCCTTGATTCCTCTGGATGTATAGACTGGTAATAATGCTTCTGTTAATAACTGTTTTTCAGGTCTATCTTCTACCCCTCAGTTCTAGTTCACCCCCCCCCAATCTTCTTCAGTGTTTTAGCAAGCTCTTATGGTCTGTCCCAAAATTATTCACTTATGAATACCTGCATGCCTAAAAAAAAAGTCACATGATTTGCATTTAAAACTTTAAATTTTAGCATTTTCTTGCTTCGCTCTTCTAGATTTCAGACATTTCTCCTTGCTAAAAACAAAATGGGAGACAGAAAAGAGAGTCAAAGACAGAGAGAGACAAAGACAGTCAAAGACAGAAAGAAAGAGGGTCATGTGGTGGTTTGTCCTGATTTTTCCAACTCATATTATTTGTCCTCAATATGTCACACGCAGTACATTTTTAAAAATGCATTTTCCCCAAGACTACAAATAATAAATATATGTTCAAATAAAAATTGCAATAGGCCAGATATAAATACATATAGTACAAAATAAGCCACAACTTGTATTTGAAAGTATGATTAACATTTTTGTTGAATTTAAAAAAAAAAAACCAATATAATCTGTAACCTACAACATAAGCCAGTTTTCTAACTTTATTCAGCTACATACAATACAAGCACTCTCTTAATCTGTCACCCAGAAAACTGCATACTTCCATTCTGTCAGCCACAAAAAGTCTTTCACATAAAAAAATCATCACAGAAAACAGCAACATAGTTTGTCACTTGTAGAAATATGTTCATAGCAAACAACAAAGTACTTGGCAAAGAAACAAATCCACTTTTGTGAACTTTGGTCTGTTTACCACACAAATGTATCAAGATCCTACCATTGTGGTTCAAAGTACCACTTTAGGTGTCACTAGGGAAAGTCTTCCTTCTTTTAGAAGTAGTCCAGTTTTAGCTCCGTGCACTTGATGAAAATGAATCGTCTGGGACAATAATTCCTCAATTCTTCAATGCTGGCTACTGTAGGACTACGCTGAGAAGGTAAGTTGGATGTTGATTTAATAAACATACTTATGCTAAAAAAAACTTTGAAGTGCAAAGTAAGTTTACAACTTCTGAGGGTTTAAAAAAAACAAAACGACACAAATTATGTTCCTCCCTTCTTTCAACTTTCACAAACCGAGTGTGTTAGTGGAATCAGACTAGTTACCACAGCTTTTATCTTGTGACTTGTTCTCAGAAGTCCAACCTGTGTCCAGCTGTCCTTGACCACCACAACAGCTGGTCCAATTTGTTCACAACCTCCGCGGTGTCATTCTGAAGACCTGAAAACGATGTGTTAGAATAACTTTAAATGTATCATAACTTACACCCCTCCTTTCTCCACTGCTTCTTGTGGGTAATCTTATCTTTAGTAATCATACAGTTAACTGGACAATACTGGATGTCTACCACCACATTTTACCACTGAAGAACACCTGGTTAGAATCTAGGGGTAACTGCCTCAGTTGAGAAAGACAAGGTCAAGGCAAGTTAATATCTCACACAGTTTTCAAGGCCAGAACAAGCCATTTAGCCTTAGGTTTCAACAATGCTGAATTACTACATTCCTGGCTCGTGTATCTGACTATTGTGACGGTAAACTTTAAAGTGAGATATAGGCAGTAATTATGACCAACTATGCCTTTATGCTGACTGCTTTAAAGCTGGCAGTCTTTGAGGTGACTGTTGTTGTTAAATATGGCTGCACAGCTTGTCGCTCTTTCGCAGCCAATGGCAAGTCGAAGGATCCTTAGGATATCAACATTATGGATCTAGGCTTTTCCTGTGGCATTTCTGGCACTCTGAAATTTGCTGAGTTGGAGTTTATAAGTTCCAGTTGCTTTCCGCGATTATTCTATCCTGGCTTGGGTTTTCAACATGTTCTACCACTGTGGAATCATGATGCTGGGCCATTCTGGTGTGGCTACCAGTTTCCAGGATGCACCACGTAAAGGTACTTCAGGTTCTTGGTTAGGTCTCACTCTGGAATTCATGGGAGAGCAGTGTGAATCCTTTGCATCCCCGAGGTGACAGTAAAACTTGTCTGGAGGAAGTTCAAAACAATGCTGACACAACACTCCAAGGGCAAAGTTTCAACTTACCTCGAGACAGTAAATTAATCTCTGTGTACCATTTAATTCTTGTGCATCATGTATCAAGTAGAAAATATGGCCACAGAAGTATACAGCAAAAAGAATTATAAAACTTCTTCCTAGTTTTGTAGATATCAGTGGCTAGCTACAGAGCTTTGTTGTATACACACTCCAACCATGGGGGAATCATCCCCTCTGTCTGAGGCACTATGGGTTCTTTGGATGGTGGTTGGCTCTTGACCCACAGGCGTGGTAGTGGCTGTGACACTGAAAGGATAGGCAGCACCAACGGCATGCTGTGGCCAATTCTGCTGAGTAAAGGCTGTGTACTGGGTTGGGTATCCTGACAGAGCTATGCCCACTGGCTGAGCACTTGCAGTGATAAGGTCAGTAGGGATCCCCACACCAATCTGGGACAAAGGTATGCCAGAGGAGGATCCCATGAGCAGTGTAGGGCTTGTGATCAGTATAGGCAGTTGGATGTGAGGGTGGTGGTGACTGTTTTGGCTGGCTACAGATACAAGGCTCTGGGTGGAGTCACTGTGAAGTGTTACCAGATTGGACAAGTCCACAGGTAGGTTGGAAGACGAGAGAGACGATGAAGATGAGGACAATAATACTTGTTGTGGTTCATAATGTGGCACACAGCGCTGTACTGATAATGGTACAGTGGATGTGTCATATGCTGCTCCACCAATGATCACAGTGGAGGATGTAGGGGACACTATCCCAGCATGATGAATGGACGAGGAAGAGGAAGTGGAGGATGAAGGGGGCCTGGGGTGTCGGGTCAAATACGAGTGCCCAGATGGCTGGCTGAGGATGACCCCTCCTAAGACAACCCCTGAGTTTGACGGCAAGCTGGCCTGCTGGGTTCCGCCTGATACATGTCGTGGCAAACCAGAATTAGTCCTACCCCAACTTGGCAGGCTGTGCTGCTGCTGGTAATGTGATGGCTGGTGGTGGTGTTGTGACTGCTGCTGATGCAGCGAGGCTAGACGGATACCACTAGTGACATGCTGTGATGTACCACCATTACCGCTGCGTGACTGGTGAGCTGGGGGAGGGTGGCACTGGCCTAATGCTGCAGATGCAGGACTCTCACACTCCATGGTTGCAAAGAGAGATGAGGGAAGCCCAGTGGCCCCATTCTCCTCAGGCAGCAATGACTGCTGCTGGTGCAGCCCATGGCCACTGGCTGTTGCTGTGCTTTTGTTTCCTAAACCAGAGCCCATGTGGGGGTGAGACAACAAATGACTATGGTGCTGGTGGGTAGGGTCTGACCGAGCTCGCCCGCTGGACTGACCTGCTGTGAGGAATAGATAAATGGAAGACAAAGAAATGATTAGTCTTGCTTTGAATGAGGGAATACCAGATGCATGATAGTTCCATTGTCAAAATCTGAACAAAACGTTATGTGAATTCATGATTATGAAGAGGTCACACATCTAATGCAAGTCCCTACAGTCGATCACATCTGACATCAATGAGCTTTAAGTATAGCTAATATATACAGCATTAATTTTTTTTTTTGCTCTTGTCCTTAAGCTGCTGTCCCAGGTAAATTACTTCTACCAAGTTCCTTTCTATTGTGTTCAACTTACTTTTATAATCAGTGTTGAAAAAAAATTGAAATCCCTAGCAAGAATAACATGGAAATACACTGGGGAAATTTAATTTGGCGACAATAAAATGAGCTGTATGTGTGCATGTGTGATGCTGGTGTTTTGGTTGGAGGGAATCAAGTCCACAAAAAAAAAAAAAAATTACAGCTGACAAAAACATAATACAGAAAATCTTATGGCAAAAGCACTGCAGCTGTCAGCAATAAGACCGCAAGATCATTGAAGAAATTTCACAGCAATATGAGTATTGTTATTGGATCATGTAGAACACTGTTCTGATCCAGTGTATACAGAAATGAAAACAGATACTCTTTTTACACATTTTTTTTAAAACGTGGGTGGCTTTATGCTGCATATTCCTGAGGGAGGATTTTAATTTTGTTCCTCCGTTATGAGTCTGGAGAAGTTAAGATTAATTTGCAGGAGTAATTAAGAACAAGGATGCAGAGAATGTGAGGTAGGAAAGAGGGAGAAACTATTTCTGCCATGGAAGAATAAGATAAATACACATATTACACTAGCTCTGTGGCAAAGAAAAGCGTGCAATAAATAAATCAAGTTCAAACTAATATAATGGGGTTACAAATTTGCAAGCCCACTTAATATATATCTGGAAAATATAAAAATAAGCAAAGCTGGGATCAACCAAAAAAAAAAAAAAAAAAAGTCCCTAAAGGTCAATCATTAGTGAAAAAGAACACAATAAATTCGGAGAGTTAAAATACCAGACAAAGCAAGTAATAAATAAACAGAAACGTTAGCCATATACTGAATTCTTTAATGTTTTTACATGGTGATGATGTCAGTTGGAATGGTAGTTTACATTTCACATACAATACACAAAAAATGATCATTTATCTGTCAGCCCCTAAGGTTCCTCAAACATCTAAATGCCCACATCAACAAAATCTTTTCTGCGAATGAACCAGTCAAACAATAAATATCTTAAAGATGAATGATTGCCTCTAGGTCAAAAGGATGGTTGGGGAAATGATTGAGAAGGAAGTACCTACGTTTTTACAGATTTTGGCTGTGCCCCAGCAAGATTTGTTCCCCCTACTGAGCGCGGTGCCTAGAGAAAGAGTCACTTTGTCTCGGGGGTTGTGATGGGTGGAACAGGGCATCTATGAATAGACAAAGATGGAGTTGGAATTATGGGATTGTCTTGACTCACTGAGAAGCCAGCCAACAGACTGAAAAAAATAATAATAAAACACTGCTTGCTTATCAACTATCCATAATGTGGTAAAGGCACCCAGCAAACATTTCTGACCATTGTGATCTTATTAGTACTGGCAAAATTTAAAAAATAAAAAGGCCGCGGAATTCATGTCAGAAGCATACGAAGACAGTGACAATTCTCTCCCTTCCCAATAGCAACAAGCAAATGCTGAATACTAAACAAGCTGTCTCGTCTCATTTTTCATAGTTATTTAAATAAATGTTTAGTACAAACAGGCTTTTTTTTTTTTTTTTGTTTAATTGCAATAATTACTATGCATGAATTATATGGAAATATTTAGTATGAACATTGGGGGTGGGGGTGGGGTTGTTTGTTATAACAATCTGCTGAGCAAGGAGACTATTAACAAAATGTTAAGTATAAAAAACAAGCTTTGTATGTCAAAACATTTGCTTATGCACAAACCACAATTAACAGTACATTCTTAAAGCAACTAAATATGCTTCTTTTTTCCCCTCAGACGTTAACTTGTCAGAACCAAATGTTCTCCATTTAGGAATCAGCAATTGGGAACCTGTGCTCCCTGGACAGATGTAGGCTTATGATAAATGGAGAACTCAAATGCTACCTGCCTTTCTCCTCACTAATCACTTCCTCTTATCCACCTTTTTTTGTTTTCGTAATTAGTTGTTGCTGTATTCTCACTCTTGATCCTCCTTGAATGTAGCAGCCATCTTGCGTACACACCGCAGCAAAACCAGAGATGTTAATCTATTGGTTGCATCATTTTAAAATTTAGTTGTCACGTTTTAACATGGTTCTTGCTTTCTTTCCCTTCTGTTTTCGTTTGTCTGTCCCTGACAAAGGCCTTGTGCCTGTAATGTAGATAATTTTCTTTGCCCTAGTAAGACATATTACTCTATTTTAGTGTACCCAACCTATCTGCAGGTTCACATTGACACTGAAAATTCTTACATTTTGGTTGACCAATGATTAAACTTAAAATCTATATTTTAATCTGTATTTGACAGTGTTATAAGCTAAATTGACCTAAACTAAACAGTTTTTAGCAGTCGCTTTTTTATAAACAGAATTAACCTACAACCTGCAGCGCAGCTGTAATTATTTTAAATATTGATATGTTGTTGTTTAACTACGGCTGCTGAGCTTCTCACTTTTTTGAAGCCAACACCAAGTTGAAGACTCCTTGGTATTATCTACACTGTAGATCTAGGCTTTTCCGCCATTCTGAAACATGTCAAGCTGAAGTCATGAGCTCAAGTTTCTCCAACTTGGCTTACATTTAAAGGATCATCACATCTGATCTCACGCTAAGAGTAAGAAGCAGGTGGCATACTGTGCATTCCCTGCCATCCAATGGGGCTCTCCAACTATGCAGAGCTAAATTTGTGCTCTGGTTGTGGGCTTTCCCAAGGAATTGTCACGTCCTGTACAGAGCCACTTCTCAGCTCCCCCTGCCTATCACTGGGTCCATAGTCAGATCCTCCTCCTACATGCAGTCAAGCCAAAGACTTCAAGTGATTTCTCCAAGTTTAGTGTGCAATGCTGGGTTCTCAACAAGTTTCACCACAGAAGGAATTCCTGGAAGTGTGTTGATGATTTCAAGAGTCAATGAGGATATAATTAGCCTCACAGACAGAGGTTCACTTCTACATCTGTATACTAGAGTATTGTACTTAGCTGGTGGTGATATAAGGATGACTCCAGGTATGCCTCTATGCAATAGAAACTGATATAACTAATAACAAACTTTGTTATTTATTCTAAAATTGTGGTCTGTATCTGATAGTGCTTTTAAGCAAAACTAATCTAAAATGTCTATTTTGCTATCAGTCACTTTCCTATGACCTGAATTAGGCTGCGATGTGCAATGTGTAACTGTTACTTCCTTAAAACCTGAAATAACAAATAAACATTTTGTTTGTTATTTTTATGTTTACTACCTCCTAGCAAACAGAATTAACTCTACACACTTGTTTTCTTAAATCAGACTGAACCTAAGGTTGTATTAAGCGCTTTCTCATTAAAAAAAAAGTAATCTATAATTATCTTAGACACCTTATCAACCTAAATGTTTACATGATAAACTAAATTCTTTCTTACAAACAGGAACAGCCTGTATGTTAGATTTTAATATAAATATTTATGTTAAATAATTTCTTATAAACAGAACAGGGCTACTAAGCCTGTATGTTAGATTTTAATATAAATATTTATGTTAAATAATTTCTTACAAACAGAACAGGGCTAAGCCTGTATTTTAGATTTTAATATAAATATTTATGTTAAATACTTTCTTACAAACAGAACAGAGCTAAGCCTGTATTTTAGATTTTAATATAAATATTTATGTTAAATACTTTCTTACAAACAGAACAGAGCTAAGCCTGTATTTTATATTTTAATATAAATATTTATGTTAAATAATTTCTTACAAACAGAACAGGGGTATGCCTGAAGTTTAGATTTTAATATACATATTTGTGTTAAATATTTTCTTACAAACAGAACAAGGCTTTGCCTGTATTTTAGATTTTAATATAAATATTTATGTTAAACAATTTCTTACAAACAGAAATGCCTGTATTTTAGATTTTAATACAAACACTTCCTCACATATATAACAAATCATAAACACACACACACATATATATATATATATATAAAAGCATGCATTTTGTCACTGCCCTTATCCCCTCAAAGATCAGGCAGAAAAAGGACATCATATGCACTTGCAAGCATTTCTGCTCTCCACAGGCAAATATAAAAGCAAATGTTTTTGTTGTTACTGTACACATTTTATGTTTAAATTTTTTTTTAGTAAATTTTAATATCTTATAAGGTAAACATTTTTTCTTTCTTCAAAGTATGTAGCATAACCATCATCATCATGTTCCCCTTTTACGCTCCTTATAGACCTCGGCGCCACCACTGCAGCTGGACCCTTTTGCAGGAAGCCTGCACTAAAGCATTCATGTACTCATGAAGCGGTTGTTTCTGCAGCAAGGTTTTACATGATGAGGTTGCCAGCCCCATCCACACCACCTCATATTTGCCGCCTCTTACGACATTCCTGAGGAAGCAGAAGTCCTTTTCTTTGTTAGTACATTTAATATGCATACATTATGTGTTGTCTGCTAGCATCGTGGTTTAAATTCAGTTTATTTCATTCATATAAGTTCGTTAAACATAATGATCATAACTGTAAAACATTATTTTTTTTTTTTTTTTTAAACGTTTACTCTCCGTCTTGGCTGCTTGTACAACTCTAATGACATGCCCTGGAGTGTGATTTGTCTAGAACAGGGGTTCTCAACCTCGTTTTTGCTCATGGCGCCCCCTTCTGAGCCTCATTTACCTCTATGGTCCCCCTCATAGCCACTGTTAGCTGAAAATAAGGTACTTTACCATCTTCTTCTTTGATCCATAACCACCAACCGTCAAAGCAGTCAGCGGCCATCACGCCTGGTGGCGTCTTGTAGGGCAGCAACAAATTGATTCCACTTTGCTCAGTCGGCGGCCATCCTTCGCACAGTACCCCAACTGTGGTTCATTCTTTGCATTTCAGCTTCCACAGTTCTCCGCCAAGTTGTTTTTGGTCGGCCTCTCTTTCGCCTTCCCTCGGGGGTCCATAGCATAGCTGTTCATGCGATGGTATCAGGGTCCCTTCTGAGGACATGGCCAACCCAACTCCAGCGTCTGCCAGCTATGATGGTGTGCATCTCCTCCTGGTTACTCCGAATAAGTAGTTCTTGGTTGCTGATGGTGTTTGGCCAAAAGATTCTGAGAATTTTCCTTACACAGATTGTGTGGAAGGAGGACAGTTTCGACATTTCCTTCTCTGTTACTCTCCAATATTCTGCACCATAGAGAAGCACAGAAAGTACACAGCTCTCATACAGTCTTAATTTGGTGTTTGTGCTGTACTGGGAAGACTTCCAAATGTTGTTGAGAACAGCAAAGGCTGTTCTTGCTTTATTCATTCTGTTGTTAATGTCCTTGCTTGTTCCGCCGTCAGGTGTTACTATGCTTCCTAGGTAAGTAAATGTGTCTGTCTGTTCTAACTTCTGGTTCCTTACTGTTATTGGCTCAGGATTGCCCACATTTAGTGTCATGACCTATGTCTTCTTCAAATTGATGTTCAGGCCAACCTGCTGGCCATACTTATTCAGTCTATCAGTTTTGTCTTGAATGTGCTGATGTGAATGCGCGAACAGTGCAATGTCATCTGCATATTCCAGGTCTTCCAGTGTAGAAAACGTTGTCCATCTAATTCCTCTTGGACTGCCCTCCGTTGCATCTTACTGTGGTCCTCTAGAAATATAGCTTGGTCCACGTTGAGAACCACTGCTCTAGAACAAATGGTGGCTGGGAAATTTTAACCTCTACTCAGAGTAGACCTATCATACTGGAAGTCTAAAACACTGGATTACAGTGGTGTGCATTAAAAAAAAATATTAAAAAGTCTTGCTGGGGCACATAGAGGTACAGTGGAAATGTAAGAACTGCAAGCAAGCACAGCTATAGACACCAGCGCTGAGAAACAATGGGGGGGGGGGGGGGGGGGGGGGGGGGTGGGGGGGGGAAGAAGAAACATTGAATAAAGTCACACAAAGGCATCTGGAATGAAGGCTGGTGTGAACAGCAGGATATACATCATCATTGTTTTCCCTTTAGTTTCTTGTGGAGCATCGAGCCACTACCGCAATTGAAACACCCTCCCCCCCCCCCCCCCCCCCCCCTCCCCCCCAGGAGGAAGCCAGTACATAGCAAATTATACGCTTCTGCAGTAGCGGTTTGTGTAGCAATTTGTTTTACACGATGAGGTTGCCAGCCCTCATGCACAACCTCATATTAGAATATGTTTTTCCTGAGGGGGCAGTTGTCCTGTTCTTTGTCATATTAGGAGACTCCTCAGAACTACATGTGGCAGGACAAATATACAACATGTGAACAGTACATACCGCCCTATGAAGCACCCAGTGTTAAAAAGCTTACTAGCTGGCAGTTGCACCCTGATAACAAAGGTCACGCTAAATACTTTCTTCTTAAGATCTAATTTAGTATCATCTTAAATGTCTACAGAATATAATTAAAATAATTTCAAAATGAAGAAACAAATAAATTTTACTTCTAACGGCTTAAACTATCTCTCTATAGAATATTCATTATTGTTCACATGTAGGAAATAGCTGTGATCTTATTTTAACGTGCTTGCCCACTGGCTTAAAGGTTTGTCTCCTGTATCTCATCTTTATCTAATTTATTCCAAATTTAATGAGTTTTAACCACAAGAAACAGCTATGATCTTACTATAAAATGGATGCTAACTACTTCTATAGTTTGTCTCCTGTATCTCATCTTTATCTTATTTATCCCCAATTTTTTTTATAAATTTTAAACACAAGATATAGCTATGATCTTTCAATTATGTGGATCCTCACTGGCTTAAGCACTTGTTTCCTCTATTTCATGTTCTTCTTAATTTATCCTCAATTTTTAAAATGAGTTTTAACGACAAGAAATAGCTATGACCTTATTATATAGGATGCTCATTAGTTCAAGGATTTGTCTCCTTTACCCTGTTACTTTATCCTCAATTTTTAAAAGTTTAAAAAAAAAGATGGCTAGAAATAAGACACAGTGGAGCACAAAGCATTTTTCCATTATACTCTCTTGTGCCACGGCAAACAGGCAGCGACAAGCCACTCAAAATATTGATACAATAATAAAAAGTCCACCATATAGCAATAACTGAAGCTAGGGTTTAAGCATTGTCATAAGTGAACCCAAAGGGCTGTAACAGAAATAACCAAAACTAGATCTTTAACTTAACTATAAGTGAGGCTTAAAATTATTCATAACAGTAACACAACTGAAGCCAAAACAAAATGTTATAAATATTGGGGGGGGGGGGGGGGGGGAGAAGAGAAACAGTTCCACCTTTCATCTATTACAAACTAGTGCTATGTCCAAGCAGCAAAATAAATATATATATATATGTAGCATTTCTAAGAATTAAGCAAATGGCAAGATGTCTTTTTAGCATAGCCAGAAAATTCTCTGCCTGCTTGTATAATGAGGTCTTGGAAGATTTCAAAAAATCAAAACATCTAAAGTTTCTGCAAACTTGGTATAACATTTATTTACTGTTAAATTCAGGGGTGTGGAGTTGGCACACACAAAAAAAAAACTCTCAGACTCTTTAAATTTTAGAAGTCCGGCTACATTTTTTAACTAGTCGTTTGGAATAAAATTGCCTTAGTTAAAACTACACAATTTATTTATCTTTTCCTTAACAAAAGTTACGTTATGTTTACACAGATAAAGTTCTTTAGCATTACTATGGAGAAATATATTTATCTTTCTGATAGCACAAGTTCCCGTCTTATTTTTTTTTAAAAAGACATAGAAAGACACATGGATGGTACAGGACAAGAAGGCTTGTCATAAATGGGCTGAAGGGTAATGATGACAGTAAAAGTTATAAACTCTTAAATTAATGACGGGCATTGACTTTACTTTCTCTCCTAATGCCAAAATCTTTAAAATTACTATGACAAAATTTATGTATTCCGCTTCATCTTACACGCCCAGTCTGTTCAAAAAAAGGTCAAGGTAGTCCCATAGCAGATACTGCCATAGGGGAGTGAAGTGTTAGAGACTTCACTATACTAGGTCCAGCATTGAGAGTTGGGGGTGACCAGTTTCCTACCTCACTGCCCTTTCCTCCCCTAACTCAAAGTCAGGTACCCCATTTACATCTGGGTTGACTGGAGCATGTCAGTACCGAGATCTGAACCAGGCACCTGTGCTGCGAGAGACCAGCGGTCTAACCACTCTGTGTCAATTTGGACGCTCATTCAAGAAAAGCAGAACAAATTTTTATGAACCTTTCGAAATAATAAAAATGACCAGAAAAAAAAAAAATTCCTATAAAAGGAACTTTACTTGATTTAATTGCTTTTACAATAAGGCCATGTAAACTAAACAAGCACTCAACTATTTCAAACAAGGATCACAAATAATGACATTCTTTTTTCCTTTAAAAAAAAAAAATGAGCATAAATGTGATGTGGAACTGTTTTTCAAAGAAAGAGCTGACCACAAGAGGGAAAAAAAAAAGTTTGTCAACTTAAAATTCGTGGAAACAAATTACCATGACACATCCACATTAGGCAGAACTAAAAAAAACAAACAGAAGCAGCTACAAGGAATTATGGGACTTTTCTGGCTTTGGCTGTGTTTCTGAAAAGAACATGTAACAGGGCTGGACTACATGGCACAGACAGGAAGTTGACATAAACAGAAAATGTGGCATTAATATCCCAGTGTGTACAACAAAAGCAAAAGAAGCAATTAATGCTAGCCCAGTGTGCCAAAGGATATCACAGTCAGTGGTAAATGAGCACACCAGATTCATCCATTTATAACGTTGGCATTTATTAGCACATTTTAAACATTGCAAGAATTCTTAGGGCATGATCTTCCAAATTCATCAGAAGGACTGTACTTAAACTGATTCACTCTCCAGGAATACTTACTTCTCCTTTTGTTTTTTTTTTTGAGATTGTCATCATCATTTTTCGTTATGCTCCTTACAAAGCATGGAGCCACCCACTGTAGCTGGTCCCCTTGCACCAACCAATCACATGCTCTTGCAGCTGTAGCAATTAGTTTAACATGATGAGGTTGCCAGCCCCATATATTAGTCTCATATGACATGTCTGGTGGTCCTAATCTTTCTTTGTATCTTCAAAAACACAGCCCCTCCCCCCCCCCTCCCCCAGAACTACACGGTGCATTTTTTGACATGTAACGACCACCATAACTGCCAGTTACAAGGATCCCTGGTGGGCTTGAGGGTCAGGCAAGCAAAATGGTGTTAGGGACAGACTGGCGTTTTATCACTTGATTTTATTCTTACTTTCTCCGAGCAATTATTTCTTTGTTTACAAATGTTATAACCATTACATAACATCAAACATGTTCTGTCACTGTGTATTACAGTAAAACCCAGTGCTGTTGGTGATGGTCTGGTATTTTATCACCTGCTTTACCTTTTTTGTTTTCTGAGTATTTAATTCTTTAAAACATTTTAACTGTTACATAATATCAAATATGTACTATCACTGTTAAATATATTACATTAAAATCCCTGCCAGGTTGGGGATGGACCAACATCATCACCTGCTTTATTTTTGCTTTCTTTCAGTACAAAATTCTTGATTTTAAAAAGTTTAAAGTTGTTACATAATATCAACTACTGTTAAATGTAATTGGCATAAATTAAGATATACCGTGACTGGTGGCCTTTAAAGGCCATGGTTTAAAATAAATAAATAATAGTGTTCAAGAATTACTGACATGTGAAATGATCTTGTATATTCAAAGCATGCCGTTCTAAATAAATGCACACAGCCGCATGGTGCAACCAATGGAGGTGGTCCAATCGCAAGATGCCTGCACCAAGTAATCAGTGGCAATTTCTGTAGCTATTTGTTTGACATGATGAGGTTGCCAACCCCCTGCACAACCTCATGTCAGTCTCCGTCTACGACATATCTTAGGGATCAGTTGTCATATTCTTTCTGTGTCTCAATGGCCTTCATGCTACGTTATATTCTCATTTAAAACTTTTTTTTCTTCTTTCTTAATCGGAACCTCTTCTACCCCGTAAACAGGGTGTAGAGGTGACCCAAAGAGCACAAGGCTCCTGGGCAAAACATGCAATTAAAATGTTTGACAAACAGGTGATTAGCCCATTGTGCCTGAACTTGCCCTCAAGATTGCATTTAATCACTATGAAACCATCGATCCTTCCTGGTTAAGTCCAGCTAATTTAAAACCACTCGTTTTAATTATTACATGCACAATGCTAGAAAAGACAACAAAAAGTTATTTAAAGTTAACTCAAGATCTGAACAGAATAATATTGTGTCACTTTTTGCATCTTTTTTTTTTTTTTTTTTTTGGTAAAAATAAAAAAAATAAAAAATAAGAACATGAAGCAGAGATGGACTGGAAATAAATAAATATATAAATTTAAAAAATAAAATGGTATGGAATCAGTTTTACAAATTAATGGTACACAGGAAACACTGGACGTTTCGGTCTCGCCCTTTGTCAAACACAGTTACAAACTGGCGACTAGGACAAGAACTATAGACAGGTCAAAGAAAAGTACTACAAACATAATAGGATGAGAAACACAGACAAAAGCTTCCTCGTTTATCGACATAAGAGAGATGGACTGGCCAAACTCAGAGAAAGCTAACCTTTGAGTGTATTAGTAACTGATACTGAGCCCTCAAGATAACAAGGAAAGGCTTGGGGACACATGAAGCACAGGCGTGTTTTGAGGATACAAAACAAATGGGCAGGTGGCCAACGGGAATGGAAGCTTCTGGTCATTGGTGCATGCATACAAACCAACCAATGGGTGAACTGATTTACTTAATTTTATTTCCAGAAAAAAAAAAAAACCTATGAGGATTTGTTAATTGATTTCTTCTTATTCTTTAATCTTTTTCATTCCTTCTTATACTTTAAAAAAAAAATGTAGTAATTGGATGTTACAAAATAAACTCAAGAGTTGTAATGTGTCAATTAAAATAACAATGTATTAAAATTAAAATGTATCTTAATCAATCTCTGGACAGATTAAATTGATGACCATTCGGTAAAATTACCAAGTGTGGCACCGTGATCACCTCTGTTAGTGTGTATCTCACCTGTTGGGCTGCCTGCACTTGTCTCCATGGCCGGACTGGTGGAGGTGCTATTGCTTGTGTTGGTGCTCTCATCTGATGTCTTCTTGAAGAAGTTATGCTGAAGAGCGTAGTATGGTGTAATCCGCGTTTTGGGGTCATACTCCAGCATTCGCAAGATAAGGTCCTTGAACTTAAGGTAGTCGGCTATCCCATGGCCCACCTCCCCTGCCCTTCGACCTCCAGGCCCACCTGCTTCTGCTCCTATTATGTCGTGAAGTTTTCTTGAATGTGGAGACTTGTACTATACAGAGAGATATGGAGGATTTTTAAAAATTTGTTGCATCATTCATATATAATGATTGAAAAAGCACACCTTGTAAAAGATTAACGAGAAAAGACAAAATACTTCAAGTGACATAAATATACAATAAGCCCTCAAATACATAACATATGTACCGATGCAAGTTGTTTTGTTAACAAAAAAGTTTTTGTTTTTAAACTGCTGTATACAAGCCATTGTCGCATTCCTATTTCTTTCACTATTTATGCTACATTTTTTTGTTATATTACTCCAGTCTCAGCAATGTCCGCAAATTGGTGGTGGGGAATGACCTGCCAGCTGTGGCCAAAAAGATTGCTATGGGAGAAAATTAAGCATTACTGAAGTATTTATTTACTGTATTCATGCACTTATATGTGGTGCATGATGATTTGCTATTGGTTTCTTTATAATGTAATATCAAAGTAAATGGAACAGTTTTAAAACAGGTCAACAGATTCAAATACTTGGGTACATTAATAACAACGGATGGATCTCAGAAGTGAAGAGCAGAATAGACCAGGCCAAAACAGCATTCTATAAAATGAACAGCATTTTATGCAACAGTTCTTTGTCAATAGAAGTAAGAAAGAGAGTTCTTCAGTGTTATATAAAACCAATTCTGACGTATGGTAGTGAGCCATGGATAGTTAATAAAAAGTGGGGAAAGCACTAGAGGCCACAGACACGTGGTTTTATAGAATAATGTAAAAATACGATGGACAACCAAAAAGAGTAATGAGGATGTCCTGAAAGAGGCCAATGCGCAAAGGAAACTCACTTCACAAGTTAGAAAGAAGCAATCCCCTTTTTTTGGGCATGTATTGAGAAAAGGAAAGCTGGAATCTAACGTAACAAAAGGTAAGATTGAAGGAAAAAGAGACAAAGGAAGACAAAGAGAGCAAATACTGGATAGTCTGACATCATGGCATGGAATGAGGTCAACAACAGAATTGATAAATTGTCTTGGAGACAGGAATTTGTGGAGAGACATGATCTCCTACACCACTTGGTATGGTACTTGAAGAAGAAAAAGATGGTTTTCTATTGTACATTTTATAAGTTAAGTACTTTATCTACTTATGTTTCATGGAACATACTTCTCTGACAACAGGAGGAGAGAGTATGTAACGTATAGGACTTTCTTTTCAGTTATTTGTGTCACATTTTTGGCAAGACTTGTGACTGTTAGACGTTCTGTACAAGTCTATTACTTGTGTCATATTTTTGACAAGACTTGTGACTGTTAGACGTTCTGTACAAATCTATTATTTGTGTCACATTTTTGACAAGACTTGTGACTGTTAGATGTTCTGTACAAATCTATTATTTGTGTCACATTTTTGACAAGACTTGTGACTGTTAGACGTTCTGTACAAATCTATCTGGTATAATATAACTTTCCATCTATCACCCGTGTCAAGTTAACCATGTCTTTGAACGGTGTCAACATTTTATTATTCCTTTTTTTCTTCTCATCGTGGCTTAATGGAGGCTTTGTGTTACAGAATTATTTAATACAGCATTTTTCTCAGATCCTGCATATCTATCACCAATTCTTTGTCTCCAAAATCTGGAGGTTCAGCGTTATAATCTCCATCCTTCTCCTTCCTACACTTTCAGACGCCAACTTCAATACGGGTATTTAAAGAAAGCTGTGGTCAGCCTGAGATTGTTGGTGCCTCAACAGAATGTGTCCATGAATGTACTTTCTCAGTTCCTCATATGTTGGGCATTTTTTGCAGATGTTCAGAAGTCACTTTATCAGTGTCACAATAACACTCATCAGTAGTTTCTATCTTTAACATGTTGAACAAATGGTAGCTCAATCTTTTATGATGTGTGGAGGCTGACGATTACCACTTGTTCACGTCTGTTGAGCTGGCAATATGCATTAGTTTTCTGGTGACCTGGATGCTGTTTCCCATCTGTTCCTGTATTTGCTTCTGACAAAACTCTTAGCCTCTTCATAAGTTAATAATCTCTATCCATTTTTATTACTGTTTCAATTACGCACATGTCAAAGTATTCCTCCCTTTTTTATGTGTTACACATACCACTGTTTTTAATTCTACTGCGGTCATTGTTGTATTCAAGTTAACAACTTTTATCAACGCTTAACAACAGACTAAAATATGCTTAACTCTTTGACTCCGGAACAACGCTCAGAGCGTTGGTCAGATTTCACACCTGTGCCAAAACAACTCTCTGAGCGCTGTTTTTAGTCTATGATGAATTAAAGTTACGGCACAGGGTGGAAAATAATTGTGGAGTCAAAGAGTTAACTTGTGTCTATTAAAATAAGTACATCTACCCACAAGCATGTTCAGCTATACATTCTTTGTCCTTGAGATGCCCAAGGTGAACACAGGACTTAAGTAAATTACCCTGTCCTGTGCCATCTGTTCAAGGTCCTTCCTGTCTTCTTTACCTCTTTAATTCTGTATCCAGCTCTCTTATACGTGTTGTCTGGGTCTCCCTTTTCCCTGGGGATGTCAGGGTGAAGGACTCCCCCCTTGTAATACTGTTAACAGGTTGTCCCCAGCATGTGGCCTATCCAATATCTTCTCATCTCGTTTCACTTGTTCTTGTTCTCAGTTCCACATTGATGACCTTGGCATACCACTTCAATCCTTCTATTCTACGCAAAACTGACATGTCAGTCAAAGATTCTGATTATTGTGTTGGGCTTGATTTCTTATGATTTTCATATATTTCCTAAAGCAATGAATGCTCCTCTTACTTGGTGCATTCTTATTTGGCCATACAGTATAATTCTAAAAATAGATACAGAAAAAAGATCAGTAGAATGGAATTGTCTAGTAAAAAAAACAAAGACAATGAATGTCTGATGGATGTCTAAATATTTCAGGCATTTTTGTTACCTTCTTGTTATCTTTAGACTTGCGCGGGACATATGAGCCATCTGGTAGCAGTTCAAAATACTTGCGGGTTTTCTGGGCTTGGTCCAGTAAATGTTTTGGAGGCATACCCAAAACTTCCACAATTTTCATCATCTGGTCAAACTGTTGGGGGGAAGGAACAAAAAGAATCTTATTCATAATTATTTCCCTTTTTACGGCGCATACAGCCACTACTGCCAGCCTGTTCTCCCCTTGCAGGAAGGATGAAGCAAAGCACTCACATGTTCTTGTAATGGTGACATGTTCTTATAATGGTGGTGTCTGTAGCAATTTGTTTTCAAGATGAAATTGTCAGCCTCATGCAGACCCTCATGTTAATCTCCACATACATCATGCATGAGGCAGCAGTTGTCCTACTATTTACTCATTGTCTCAGAGGCCCCATTGGGAACTTACATGGGACAAAAAGTATCTTCTGAGAATCTCTGAGTGACTCTAAACCAGGGCTTCTTAACCTGTGGACACCTTGGAGGTCCGTGAATGGATTCTAGAGGGTCAATGTACATAACCTAAAATTTAAAATTTTTTTTATTATGCTTATATGTATATGTGTTCCCAAGATGGGGTCCATAGAAGTTATTGGACAAAGGGGTCCACAGCCTTATCGGACAATCGAAGGGGTCCACAACCTATACTTGACAATCAAAGGGGTCAAGCTGGCAGATACAAAGAAATTCAAATTAAAGGCGATAGGCCTGAATATAGCAAATCTAAGTAAGGCTTTTCTCTCATGAGAATCTGGCCAGTTAAGGCACATAGTAACTTTCCTAAGGTCTAATGTGTTGAGGTCTGCTGTCTTGTATTAAGTTTGGTCAAAGCTACATTGAACAACGTGAGACAGATACTAACATCAAAACAACTAACTCACAAATTCAAAATGAGAATCATCAAATGCTATATATTCATCATTACTGCATGGTGTACAAACATAGACAATGAACAAGCAATTAGAAGAAAGAATTGTGGCCTTTGAGGATAGAATATATAGAAGAATGGGGTATGTCTCACTGAAAGAGAAGAAGAAAAGTAAAGAGGTCCTAGAAAACCTACAAATGAAAAGAGAATTAATGGAGATCACATAAGACAGTTAAAATATACTACTGGACAAAAATTAAGGGCCGCCATTCAGTTTAGACAAGGTTTATATAATTGATTGACAAACTGTAAAGACAAGTGAAAATGTCATTAAAACTGAGCTCAGAGAAATGTGTATACATTTCTGTGTGCACTAGGTTAATTTTTTTTTTTTAATGTCCAAAAACTGGGTCACTTTAACCCGCATGTGAAAATTGCCATTGTTGCTGCAAAAACTCGTGGTTTTTGCAACACGCCCCACTAGTTCAAAAGTTGAATTTGAATGCACGTGGAAAATGATCATCGGTAAACAGTGTTCACCAAAGTGGTTGAAATGATCACTGCATTAGCCGTGCCACCAAGGAGAAGTCTCAGCACTGTAGACCGTGGTCGAGCCATGGCATGGATTCAGGATGGTCAATCTGTTCGTCATGTTGCAAGACGTTTAGCAGTGTCCCACTCTACCATTCAGAGACTTCTTGGGAGATTTTAAGCTACCGGACATTTGGAAAATCGACCCTGCTCAGGAAGAATTATATAAACCTTGTCTAAACTGAATGGTGGCACTTAACTTTTGTCCAGTAGTATATTTTAGCCGTGTAACATGACATAACACCTTACTGAAGTTAACAACAGAAAAAGTGAGAAAAAGACTGTCTCATTGCAGGTACAGTCATAGGGGAGTGAAGTGTTTGAGCCTTCACTATACTAGGTCTTAGCTTTATGAGGTGGCGTAATTGATTCCCTCCCTTGCTGCTTTTGCCTACCATTAACTTATGAGCAGAGTTAGGTACCCATATTCAGCTAGGTCAACTGGAGCTTGGCGCTACCAGGTTTTGAACCTAATAACTTTCTCAAAGAAAAAACAAGCACGCTCCCTGCAGGAATTTACTGCACTGAAAAAAAAAACATCATTATCACCTCCATGCCACCAATCTGACAACAATGATGACCAGCTTACCTCATTAGAACCAGCAAATAAAGGTTCCCCTGTATGCATCTCCACCAGAATGCAGCCTAGGCTCCACATGTCTATGGCCAGGTCATAGGGAATCCCTAACAAAACTTCTGGCGACCGGTAAAACCGGGACTGGATGTACTGATAGATCTGTATGACAACACATTAAAGAAATGTTACAAGTAAGTCAATGGAATAACAACTGTAACTGTTTTTATTTTAAATGTCAGAAGATACATGCTTCCACACCTTGACCACTTTAGAATCTTGAATAAGTACTCAGTATGTACAGTAGGGCCCCGCTCATACAGGGAAGGGTGTGTGTGCACATTGAGAATGTATAAAAAGTACCTTTAATTTTGGAGATATTGCACCATTAAATGCCAGTGAACCGGGTTAGTCAAAATTTCACTAGCTTTAAACATTATTCTATTTTTCTCCTCCATCACTAAGAGATCTACCAAATCATCCCTTGTGATCTACTGGTAGAACCTGATTGACCACTTGCTGATCTCTGGTCAACCTTTTGGCATTATAAGTTAACCGGCATCTGCTGCGCTGGGTTTTGAATCAATGATCTAGTTCATCACTTGACGTGACAGGTGTAGAAAATGGGATCAATCATAATTTCAATAACATAACATTAATGATACTTGAGCATAGAAAGCCACAAGGGTTATTTATGGTGCTGGCTTCTCAAGGCAAAGTTACTGGGTTCAACATCAAGTAGCTTTGCGCTCCAGTCCACCCATCTGCAAATGGGTACCGGACTGCTCTAGCATTAGGGAAGGCAAAGGCAGTGAGGAATAGAAAAAGTCATCCCACCTAATAAAGCTGAGATCTAGTATAGTTTAGTCTCTAACACTTGACTCCTCTACAACAATTTCTGCTATGGGACTACAGTAACCTTTTTAATGGTGCTTATCAAGTGTGTGTCACAACTACACATTACTAACTGCCTCTCCCCATGATTGTTCACAAGTACTTCAAAAGGCAACTTCAAATCATATCTGTGCTGAAATATCAAATGGCCAAGAAGTTTATCAAAGGCTCCTTTCAACACGTGAGGATTTTAACAATACAGCTTATCAATTTTACCACATGACCAGAGTAAAAAAAAAAAATTTACCAGATGGTATAAACAAACAGATATGACACTGTAGTTAAGTACTGCTGTTTTGTAGTGAAGCTGTCTGACAACCAATCATTACCCTACTTCTGCCCAACAAAACACACACACAAGCCAAGTCCTCCTGTCCTGTGCCATCCGCTCAAGGTCTTTCCATGTCTGCCTCATCTCTTTCATTTCTATCTCCCATTATCTTCTTCACGTGCTTTTTGGTCTCCCCCTCTCTTACCCAGATTATTCCATAACATGGACTGGCTTGTAAAGCTATCAACAGATTTCCTCAATGTTTTCAGCAATTCTACATACTAGAAATATTTTACTGCGGGTATTTGTGTAAATTAAGAAAAATGGAGGCAGAAATGTGAAGGTGAAAGAAGACACAAAACATCCTGGATCAAACAGTCCTGAACAAGACAGCTTGGAGAAATCCAGTTAAAGACCCATGAATAAACTTTTGGCAAATTTCAGGGGTGGAAAAAAGAGAAGGGAAGGGATGGAGAAGTGGGGTGGAGAAAGGGGCTTAGATCAGCTGTAAATTTGAAGGTAAGATTCAACTTAAAATACTGACATGAATAAATAATGCAAGGACATTCTATAGGAATCTGCTTCACACACGCCCTGACTGAAGTTGCATCACTATTTTTATCTGCACTATACTTAAACAAGACAGCCAGATCATATGTTTTCAATTCTTCAAGGGTACAATACATCTGCCGTGTCACACACTTAAGTCACAACTTACTTACAAAGGTAGATGTGAATTTGTCTAATCTATCTGGATGACATTTCACATTACTGTGTATCCTTTAATTTACAACCAACAGTTGAGGGAATAAAAACAAAAATTTAAATTTAGAGAGGAGAGTAAGGAATGTATAAAATATTATCATACACTCTTAAAGGAGATAAAATATATCATATTTATTACTTTATAATAGTTATCTAGCTTTTCCTCTCATACATTATAAAAATGTTAATTACAAACAAGTAATCTACAAGTAACACTCTATACACAACATTTACAAGTACCATTAAACAGAAACAATACTTCCACAAGTACCATTAAACAGTAACAAGGCATCCACAAGTACCAATAAACCAAAATAAGACATCCACAAGTACAACTAAACAGAAACAAGACATCTACAAGTACTACTAAACAGAAACAAGAAATCCAAAAATACCACTAAACAGAAACAAGAAATCCACAAGTACCATTAAACCAAAATAAGACATCCACAAGTACCACTAAACAGAAACAAGACATCCACAAGTACCACTAAACAGAAACAATGCATCCACAAGTACCACTAAACCAACACAAGACATCCACAAGTACCACTAAACAGAAACAAGACATACACAAGTACCACTAAACCAAAATAAGACATCCACAAGTACAACTAAACAGAAACAAGACACCTGCAAGTATCATTAATTATAAATGAGACATCTAAAGGTATCACAAAACAGAAACAAAAAATCCACAAGTACCACTAAACCAAAATAAGACATCCACAAGTACCACTAAACAGAAACAATGCATCCGCAAGTACCACTAAACAGAAATAAGACACAAGGCATCCGCAAGTACCACTAAACAGAAATAAGACACAAGATATCCACAAGTACCACTAAACAGTAATAAGACGCAAGACATCCACAAGTACCACTAAACAGAAACAAGGCATTCACAAGTACCACTAAACAGAAACAAGGCATCCATAAGTACCACTAAACAGAAACAAGACATCCAAAAGAACCACTAAACCAAAATAAGACATCAACAAGTACCACTAAACAGAAAAAAGATATCTTCAAGTACCACTAAACCAACACAAGACATCCACAAGTACCACTAAACAGAAACAAGACATCTACAAGTACTACTAAACAGAAACAAGAAATCCAAAAATACCACTAAACAGAAACAAGAAATCCACAAGTACCATTAAACCAAAATAAGACATCCACAAGTACCACTAAACAGAAACAAGACATCCACAAGTACCACTAAACAGAAACAATGCATCCACAAGTACCACTAAACCAACACAAGACATCCACAAGTACCACTAAACAGAAACAAGACATACACAAGTACCACTAAACCAAAATAAGACATCCACAAGTACAACTAAACAGAAACAAGACACCTGCAAGTATCACTAATTATAAATGAGACATCTAAAGGCATCACAAAACAGAAACAAAAAATCCACAAGTACCACTAAACCAAAATAAGACATCCACAAGTACCACTAAACAGAAACAATGCATCCGCAAGTACCACTAAACAGAAATAAGACACAAGGCATCCGCAAGTACCACTAAACAGAAATAAGACACAAGATATCCACAAGTACCACTAAACAGAAATAAGACGCAAGACATCCACAAGTACCACTAAACAGAAACAAGGCATTCACAAGTACCACTAAACAGAAACAAGGCATCCATAAGTACCACTAAACAGAAACAAGACATCCAAAAGTACCACTAAACCAAAATAAGACATCAACAAGTACCACTAAACAGAAAAAAGACATCTTCAAGTACCACTAAACCAACACAAGACATCCACAAGTACCACTAAACAGAAACAAGACATACACAAGTACCACAAAATCAAAATAAGACATCCACAAGTACCACTAAACAGAAATAAGACACCTGCAAGTATCACTAATTATAAATGAGACATCTAAAAGTATCACTAAACAGATACAATAAATCCACAAGTACTATTAAACAGAAACAAGAAATCCACAAGTAAAACTAAACAGAAACAAGACACCCACAAGTACCACTAAACAGAAAAAAGACACAAGACATCCACAAGTACCACTAAACAGAAACAAGGCATCTATAAGTACCACAAAACCAAAATAAGACATCCACAAGTACTACTAAACAGAAACAAGAAATCCACAAGTACCACTTAACAGAAACAAGACATCTAAAAGTATCGCTAAACAGAAACAAGATACCTAAAAGTATCGCTAAACAGAAACAAGACGCCTACAAGTATCACTAAACAGAAACAAGATGCCTAAAAGAATCACTAAACAGAAACAAGACATCAACAAGTACTACTAAACAGAAACAAGACATCTACAAGTACTACTAAACAGAAACAAGACATCTACAAGTATTACTAAACAGAAACAAGACATCTAAAAGTACTGCTAAACATAAACAAGACATCTACAAGTACTGCTAAATGTAAACAAGATATCTACAAGTACTACTAAACAGAAACAAGACATCTACAAGTGATACTAAACAGAAACAAGACATCTATAAGTACTACTAAACAGAAACAAGACATCTACAAGTACAACTAAACAAAAAAGAAGTACTGCTAAACATAAACAAGACATCTATAAGTACTACTAAACAGAAACAAGACATCTACAAGTACTAATAAATGTAAACAAGACATCTACAAGCACTGCTTAACAGAAACAAGACATCTTCAAGTACTACTAAACAGAAACAAGAAATCCACAAGTAACACTTAACAGAAACAAGACATCTTCAAGTACTACTAAACAGAAACAAGAAATCCACAAGTAACACTTAACAGAAACAAGAAGTACTACTAAACCTAAACATGACATCTACAAGTACAACTAAACAGAAACATGACATCTACAAGTACAACTAAACTGAAACAAGACATCTAAAAGTACAACTGAATAAACACAAGACACCAACAAATACTACTAAGAGAAAGAAGACTTCATCAAGTGCTACTCAAAAGAAACAAGATGTCGACAAGTAAAATTAAATAGAAATTAGACATCAACAAATACTACTAGACAGAAACAAGAAATACACAAACGCTAGGGAAAAGAAACAAGACATCTTTACAAACCACTAAATAAAAACATATTATATTTTAAAATATCACCATATGATTTACACAGATTAGATTAAAGTTTCTGCTGGCATTTTGTCTTAACGTGGAATATCTACAGGGCCACAGCATTGCTCAACATCTAACTTACAAACAAACGAATGCCACAGAATACTCACCCTCTGTCCTATCTGGCAGGAACTGCCAAAGTCGACAATCTTGATCGCACTTCGTTTTGGATTGCACAAGAGTATGTTTTCTGGCTTTAAATCACAGTGGATAATGTTCAGTTCTGGGGTGGCTAAAAACAACAGCGCTGTGCACAATTGCTGTGCAAATTTCCGAGTCAAATTGAGAGAGACCCCTCGAAAGTTGGTATTCCGTAGCAGGTCATAGAGATTATAGGATAACAATTCAAACACAAGGCACAAGTGATTACGGAACATAAAGTTCCTCTTCAGACGAACTGAAAGATAAAATTACAAACACAAGGGTAATATAAGGGTAACTAATTCTTTAGTTGCAAAGCTGTAGAATGATGCATTTAATATACACATTCAAAGGTTCTCTGAATCAGAGTGTATTTATATGATTAATAGCAACTATTAATTATGTGCTCCATCAATTTTCCAACACAGCTAAGTAGACTGATAGGTCTGTAGCCATTTGGTTCAGTCAGATCTTTGTCTTCGGTATTGGAATCAGTACATTGTCTTTCCATGCCTGTGATACTATTCCTCTTTTTCAGCTGCAGTTTAGGATGGACAGAAGTTTCTTTTTTGCCTTTGTACCTAGGTCTGTTAGCATTTCTTTTTTTTTTTTCGTACGCCCGCTAATACTCGAGGCGAAATCTCAGGTTATTATTAATGTCTAACCTGACATTGATTTTACGTGAGTATCCCTTTTTTCTTGTACAGAGACAGGTGTCCCTCGCCATTCAGGCAAATATTCGCCGATTTCGGAGGTACCCATTAGAGCTGGGTCGGCTCAGGAGCCGCCAATCCCTGGTCGACGACACTCCTTCAAATGTTCTCGCCAGGTCTCGAGTTAATCCAGTCCACATCCCGGTCGACGAAAAATTCTCAAATGCCGTCGCCCGGGTTTGATCCTGAATCATCCGGTCCCCAGAGCGGTGTGGTAACCACTACGCTAGCGCGGCTCCCTTATGTTAGCATTTCATTCGTTGTCCCATCTTTTCCTGGTGATTTCTTTTTCTTTAGTGACCTCATTGCCTCTTCCATTTCTTACTTTGCCAGCATGTGCTCTTCTGGTGCAAACTCTCTGTTTTTATGACTCCTTTGTTCATCACTGGCATTTTTCCTGTCTCTCGGGACATCAATGATGACATTTTTCCTGTCTACCCGGACATCAATGCCGTTTGCACTAGCATAGTGTTCCATGAGTGCATTTGCAGCTCTAAAGTAACCCGTCAAGAAATGATGGCAAAGAACTATGGTGTGCAATTTGTCTCGTGTCATGTCCTGTGAACAGCACCATTTCTCCTGTATTCAATTTCTTATTTTCCATTTTCTTCCACCTTTTGCCTTTCCACTGAGCAAGTAAACCCATCAACACACAGAGACATTTCTAAACTATAATTAATACAGAAATATGCTTTTAAAAACAGCGACAATGAGAGGGAGGAACAGAAAGTGTACACAAAAATGTTTTTCCTTTTCGCTCTTTATAGAGAATGGACCACCACTGTAGCAGGGTACCCTCGCAGGAAACTGGCATCAAAGCATTAATGTGCTCTTGCAGTAGTGGTTTCTGTAGAAATGTGTTGTACACAATGAGGATGCCACTCCCATGCACAACCTCAAATCAGTCACCTCTTACGACATGCCTGGGGGAACTGTAGTCCTAATGTTTCTTCATCTCCACCAAGACCCCCAGGAACTACAGGGTGGAAAAAATCTGGTGCTAAACTCACCAAAAATAGAGAAGATACGGGATGGTGTAAAGGCTGGCCATATAACAGTAATGAAGGAAGGCTGCTTGCAACCAAAAAACTTAAGAAAGACTATGACAGACAAGGAGACATGATGCCACTATCAACATTGGCAACTGAACATAATATTTGGATATGGAGACATTATATATCCTAATTATAACCCATCAGAGGTTGGACAAGATATTTTCCATCATCAAAAAAAAAAAAAGGGACATGAAATGTGATAAACATATTTTTTTTGTATGGGTATTCTTCCAAAGACTTATTCCATTACTGTCTTACCTATATAGTATTTGTTCTCTTTGTCGTTAGAATTCATCAGCTCCAGGAGTTTGACCTCAATCTGGGCCTGGTTCAAGAAGGGCTTTTTGTTCTTTATTATCTTGATGGCCACATGCTCTTGATCAACATGGTCAAAGGCTTTCACCACCTGATAAACAGACATAAGAAAACACTGGAATAAAAGGAGCAATGCTGATGGCTTGTTTCTAGTGAACCATAAATGCTGGACTTGGGGCGTATGTGAAATACCCAAATGGCAGCACACTAGAAATATATGAACCGTGTGGAGAATTCTGTACCAACTACCAAGCAGAGATTACAGCAATAACACTAGTCAACAACCAAAATGTACCAGAAATGAAAATAGCTGATCTTAACTAATTTTGGTGTGCTGAAAACGAAAATGACATTACAAAATATTGATTGGCTCTAGTTTTCAAGATATATGCTACTAGTTTATTTAATGACGGTCAATTTATATATATATGACGCAACTGTTGTGGGCGATTGCATAATTTTTTCTAATGACCAATAAAAATGTAATTAGAATTGATGATGCAATCCTACCTATGATTACATCACCTTTGTGTATAAATATCTTATCTTTGATAAAATTTTGCCATTAGTTAGTGCATTTGTCCTTATCAAAAGTATCGTAGTTAGAAATGCCTAGGACATGTGTGAACAGTGCTAATAATTTCTGTTATATATGTGGTGAGCTGACATTTGTATCACAAAAACGAAATATAACTAAAGTGATTAAGAAGACGTACAGTTTGTATTTGGGCTGCAGAATAGGAGATCAAGATAAGAGCTGGGCGCCACACATCTGCTGCAATACATGTGCAGCAAATCTTAAACTGTGGTTGACTGGCAAAAGGCAAGCTATGTCTTTTGCAGTCCCAATGATTTGGAGAGAGCCCACTGATCATCTCAACAACTGTTACTTTTGCATGGTCCCTCCAATTGGGAAAGGCATATCAAAGAAGAAAATATGGACTCTGGAATATCCAAACATCCCCTCTGCAATACGTCCGGTACCACATGGCGATGACCTACCAGTTCCCAAAGTGCCAGAATCATTTTCAGCTGCCTCCACTGATGAAGAAGAGGACATTGGTGGTCCTGAACCATCAACCTCAAGCGACCCAGATTTTGAGCAAACTACATCCACTAAACCACACTTAATAACCCAAGGTGAACTGAATGATTTTGTAAGAGATCTGAATTTACCGAAGAACAAGGCGGAGCTTTTGGGTTCCAGATTGCAACAGTGGAATCTCCTGGCAGAAGATGTTACAATTTCTGTGTAGGAACCGCCAGAAGCCGCTTATTACATTCTTTTTCAAAGAGGGTGACCTTTCTGCGTGCCACAACATTTCTGGTTTAATGGCAGCCCTCAAAATCAGTTACTTACCGGAAGAGTGGAGGCTTTTCATTGATTCATCCAAGACGAGTCTTAAAGCTGCTTTGTTGAATAATGGTAATGTGTTACCGTCAATTCCAGTTGGTCACGCAGTTCATATGAAAACATTAAGCAGCTTTTGAAGTGTATAAACTACGATCATCATCATTGGTCACTTTGCGGTGACTTAAAAGTGGTCGCTCTTTTGCTTGGACTACAGGGTGGATACACCAAGTACTGTTGCTTTCTCTGTGAGTGGGATAGCCATGCACGAAGGGACCATTACATCAGAAGACATTAGCCAATCAGGCAGTCATTGCAGCCTGGCAGTAAGAACGTTGAGAACCCAGCACTTGTCGACACCAGCAAGATTTTGTTGCCACCCTTGCACATTAAGCTGGGTCTCATGAAAAACTTTGTCAAGGCAATGGAGAAAACAGATGAGGCTTTCAAATACCTCATCAGAAAATTTCCAAGACTGAGTGAAGCTAAAATAAGAGAGTGAGTATTTGTTGGTCCGCAAATTCGAAAACTTCTTCATGATGACGAGTTTCTTTGCGTGTTGCATGGCAAGGAAAAAGCAGCATGGCTAGCATTTAAGTCAGTGGTGGACAATTTTCTTGGAAACAACAGATCTGATAATTACAATGAAATTGTAGAAAATCTCCTTCTGAAGTATAAGAGTCTTGGCTGCAACATGTCTTTGAAAATTCATTTTCTGGATTCTCATCTGGATTTCTTTACGTCAAACTGTGGAGCGGTCAGTGATGAGCATGGTGAACGATTTCACCAGGACATTGCTGCTATGGAGACAAGGTATCAAGGCAATTGGAGCCCTTCAATGCTTGCTGATTACTGTTGGACTGTGACAAGAGACACCTCATCGATTGACTACAAGAAGCAAGCAAAGAGAGCTCGAACAGCTATTGAATAATGACGGAATGGGTTCAAATGTGCCTTTTTAAAACATGATATGTGAACTTTAAATAATGTTTTTATTTTTTCTATCATTTTATGTTGAAAATATCAATTAATTGAGTATGTAACCACAATTTTTATAATGCTAAAGTAGAAAGACTAGCTGTTTACTCCAGAGAATTAAAATAGGATACATTATTTGTATTACTGTAATGTAAATTCGTCATTTAAAAAAAAAACAGAGCCAATTGGTGAATTTGATTATGATATTTGAAATCAGCATGTCAAAATCAATAAGAAATGGTATATTTAATTTCTGGTACAAATAACTTTTGAAAATTTGTTGACTAGTGTAATCACCACACTCACAGCAATAGATAGCCAATTCAAACAAGAAGTCCATATGCCCGCAGATATCATAATCTTCACTGATTCAAAATCAGCACTTCAGGCTTTAGAAGAATACCTCCAAACTGAAAATAAAGAAATAATACAGCTGGCCGAAACAATTGACAGTCTGCTAACAAAATACGACATCCGAGTCACTCTCCAGTGGATACCAGGGCACACAGACATACCAGGCAACGATAAAGCAGAAAGACTAGCAAAACTAGGAGCAAGCACGGTCCAAACAAGCACTCCAGCAAACATGCAGACAGCTAAACGAATACTCCAAAACAACTTCAAAGAGGAATGGCTGAACAGATGGGCAAAAGGGTCTACAGGACGTGCCTTTTATAAAGAAATGGCCCATCCCAACAAAAATTACAACATTAATAACCTACGACGTAAGGAGCAGAGCACAATCTTCCAACTAAGAACACACCAGACTCAACAAGCACTTAAACAAATTAAACCCCACACATGAGCCTAATTGCCACAACTGTACCTATCCGTATGAGACAGTTCAGCATGTGCTGCTCACTTGCCCAGGACTCTCCACAGAAAGACAACAGCTATTGCCAGGCTCCCCAACAAACACAAACACTCTATACAGCACCACTCAACAGTTACAGAACACATGCAGGTTCTTCAGCTTGGCACTGAATGCTAAAGAGTGACGAGCTCAGCAGCCCTAGTTAATCAACAACTCCCAATCTTCAGTCGTAAAATTTATTTATTTATTTGTTCATTATTTATAACAGTATAGTAAGGTAAAGGTAGTCCCATTGCAGATTCTGCCACAGGGGAGTGAAGTGTTAGAGATTTCACCAAACTAGGTCCAGCATCAAAAGGTGGGGGGGGTGGCCAGCTCCCTTCCTTGTTGCCTTTTCCTTCCCTAACTCAAAGAGCAGAGTCAGGTGCCCATTTACAGATGGGTAGATTGGAGTGTGTCGGTACCGTGATTCAAACCTGGCTCCTTTGTTACGAGAGACCAGCGCTTTAACCACCCTGTCAATCGGACTCTCAACAGTATAGTACTACACAGCAAAGTAATTTTATGTTATAATTTGTACATTTTAACACTCGGGCATGTAAAAATATCTTCATGGTCTATACTGTATAAAGTGATGTTTGACATATGACTATTTAGACTTATGGAACCCCATCGTAAGTCAAGGATGGTCTGTACTTAAAAAAAAAAACCATGATTCTTCATCTTCTTAGACTTCTCTCATATAACCACATCTATCTCTCTCAATGCTGGTGGACCATTCCACAGAAACAAGACATCTATGGGTATCACTAAACAGAACAGAAACAAGACATCTACAAGCACCTCTAAACCATCAAGTAACAATCTACAAGTACCACTCAACCACCAAGTAACAATCTTCAAATACCACTAAACAGAAACAAGACATCTACCAGTACCACTAAACTACCAAGTATCAATCTACAAGTACCACTAAACAGAAACAAGACATCTACAAGTACCCCTAAACCACCAAGTATCAATCTACAAGTACCACTAAACAGAAACAAGACATCTACAATTACCACTAAACAGAATCAAGACATCTACGGGTACCACTAAACAGAAACAAGACATCTACAAGTACCTCTAAACCACCAAGTATCAATCTACAAGTACATCAAACAGAAACAAGACATCCATAAGTACCACTAAGCCACCAAGTATCAATCTACAAGTACCACTAAACAGAAACAAGACATCTACAAGGACCACTAAACAGAAACAAGACACCTACAAGTACCACTAAACAGAAACAAGACATCTACGAGTACCACTAAACAGAAACAAGACATCTATAAGTACCACTAAGCATCAATCTTTAACCTTTAGCACGCTGCATTCTTTGGCGAAAATTGTCGCCTACAGCTGCATTCTTTTTCACAGCGTCCCGTTTTTATAGTGGGTGACTTGTAATGTCTATAGTTTTTGTGTTTCTTGGTCAAGTGCTATAATTTTTGGAATTTTTATAAATAAATGAATGATGAATCTGATGATATAAAATTTGTTTGTGTACATGTTAGATGTGATAGGAAGAGAGGAAAGGAAAGATGAAAAAAACGAAAAAAAATGTAAAAAAAAATAAAAAATTTTTTTTAAATTTTAAAATTAAAAAAAAAAATTAAAAAAAATAACCAACACACGAAGAGTCCATTTCCCTTGCATCTCAATGAAAGTCATTTGACCAATAGACCAATACAAATCAAATGACGATCTTTTCGTTACACCCATCATCAGTAGCAAAGGAATAAACGCTCTCGTCAGCCGTGATATTCGATCGTAACCCTAAACCTTTCCGACACACTTAATCCTAACCCCTAAAAAAATACATACCAGGAAAGCCATTCTACTTTCGTTTCCATCTCAGCCATCAAACATATTCTGAGAACCGATATCAGCGCTTATAAAGACAAAAATGTCATCCTTACCTCATGGCGTCAGAATCCAATAGAATTATAGCAAAAATGGCCGCTTGTTCGATGCCGATTCATTTCGATTTTAAAAATTTACAAAAAATAAACGCGGATACACCCATCACTTTTGTAAGATCGGAAATGGAAGCTAACTCTCTTGCAAATAAAAAAAAAAAAAAGGTAAAGGAACCCGTTACACGCCCATTGAGGCATATTGGGAATATGGTGTTAGGCCCATATTATCTTGACCGTCGGCACACGAGGGGTGATGTGGTCGGCATCACGCCGGCCGCCTTAACCTTCCCAGAGTAGCTCTGGTACCCATTTGGGGCTGGGTCGACCCAGGAGCCGTTTGTGGCCTAAAAATTTTCCGCCTCATCTGGGGATCGAACCATAGACCACTGCGCTAGGAAGCCAGTGCACTAACCACTATGCTACCGCGGCTTCTTGCAAATAAAGTTACAACTTAACATCCGGGGCTGAAAATTACGTGTACACAAGTCATGTGCTAGAAAACGATGATAAACGCTGTCGACATATGTTGACAACAGCTGGGAGAACATAGGTTGCCTTCGTCGACATATGTCGACGGCAGCGTGCTAAAGGTTAAGTACCATTAAAGAGAAACAAGACATCTACAAGTACCACTAAACCACCAAGTATCAATCTACAAGTACCACTAAACAGAAACAAGATGTCTACAAGTACCACTAAGCCACCAAGTATCAATCTACAAGTACCAGTAAACATAAACAAGACATCTATGAGTACCAATAAACAGAAACAAGACATCTACAAGTACCACTAAACAAGAAAAAAGACATCTACAAGTGCCACTTAAAGAAACAAGACATCTACGAGTACCAGTAAACAGAAACAAGACATCTACAAGTACCACTAAGCCACCAAGTATCAATCTACAAGTACCACTAAACAGAAACAAGACATCTACAAGTACCACCAAGTTTCAATCTACAAGTACCACTAAACAGAAACAAGACGTCTACAAGTACCACTAAGCCACCAAGTATCAATCTACAAGTACCACTAATAGAAACAAGACACCAAGTAAAGTATCAATCTCTCAATGCCATAGTTTCTCACTCATTCTGTCAACCTACTCCTCTTCCGGAGTTGAAAGCCTTGGAGGACAGGCTCTGGCTCCCTTTGTTCACAAATCACGCTCCACGAATGAATATAACAAACACAGATATTTAAGTAATACTGTGCATTTTGTCATATTTTTCTAATAATTATTCATTTATACATGAAGTCAGTCATTATAACTGATAAACTTATTCTGCCAGTGAGAAATTTCATGCTCAGTAAAACTGTTCCTTATAGCTAACCTGTCCAAATGACCCTTTTCCAATGAGGGAGTCAATCTCATAGCGGTCCATCCACTTCTCTCCTGGATTGACGATATAGTCATGGTTGGAGTCATCGTAACCATCATTATAAATGTGGGCATTCACCTTTCCCTTCTTGTTACCGGTCTCATCCCCTTGTGCCGCACCCACTGCTCGCCGCTTCTTCTTCGCATAGTAAACCTGAGATAAAAGGGAGAAAACACACTGTTAGCTGTGAACAACATACATGACTTGTCAATTTAAACTCTATCAAATATTAACAATCTTACTCCACACTTGGAACAAATGCATATAAAATAAATATTAATAGTGATGGAGAGCCAAAAATAAAGCAGAGCTAAGTAACTTAAGAGCAATACTCTACAAACAATATCAGTAATTCAACAGCCGTGATACAGTGGACCTAATCTCATTGCAACACACCTGGCTATGAAGAGGGGCTGACTTACTGGCCAAGGAAGGTGGAAAGTTACCTCAACCTGATATTACGAGGGGAAGTTAGTAAGTAGGTTACAAACTGATATGGTGAAGCTGAAAATGGTATTTGGTAGTTTCTAAAGGTGTCATTAGGCGACAGTATCATCCAGCTTTATTAGCTTAGGTAGCAGACTGCTAGGTGTCGCATGCGCATAGCAGATAAAAATGGCGACCGTGCTCGTGGAGTGTACAGATGAAGAACAGCGTGCTGTTCTGCGGTTTTTTTTTGGCAAAAGGACTTCCTGCAAAGGATATTCATAAGGAAATGTTTCCTGTTTACGATGTGAAGTGTTTGTCGCGACAAGCCAAGCGGTACATAACTGGGTCGATAAATCCTCTCAAGGACGCAAAAAATTGTTGATGAAGACCGACCTGGTCGTCCCGTTGAGACTGCGACAGAAGAATGTGTGCGGCGGGTGGAGGAGATGATTCGAGCTGACAGGCAAATAACGATAGACAGTGTAGCAGCTGCAATAGGATGTTCTCATGGCTTTGGTTCACTAAAAGCTCACCTTGGCGGTAAACATTTCGTCGGTGATGCAGAGGTTGAACATGAGGTGCGAATGTGGCTGAGACAGCAGAGCACGCACTTCTATGCTGCAGGTTTTGAAGCACTAATACAGCGATGGGATAAGTATATCAATGTTGATGGAGATTATGTTGAGAAATAAAGGGGAAATGTAAGTGCAATAATACATGGTGTTCAAGTTCGTATCTCATTTATTTATTTTTTCATAACCATTTGTAACTTACTTACTGACTTCCCCTCGTAGCATACTACTTATGATGAACAAGCAGAGAATCTTATTAAGAGTAGATATAGGAACAAGTGGGAAGCAGACCACCAGAAAAATGATGCATATTACCAGCTCAGCAGAAGTGAACAACTGGTAATCTTCAGACTCTTCATAGGCCACAACAGATTGAGATACCGTCTCTCCAACAAGCTAAAGATAGGAACTACTAATAAGTGTCACTGATAAAATGACAACTGAGTGTGCTGCAAAAATTCCCAAAATAAATATGGAACAGAAAAAGCACATATGGTTGTCACCATTACAATTCCTGGACAAACTCTATGGAAATACCAACCACCTCAGGTTTATCACTGCTTTCTTTAAACACATTCATGTTGACATCTGAAAGTGTACAAACAAGAAGATCATCCTATTCATAGAGACATTAGAGGGAACTTTAAGATGCAACTAGAATATTCATGACTTCCCTATGAATTAATAACTTTTTGAGCTGTATTTATTTTATTCAAGTGGGACTGTTCCTCTTTATATAGCCTATCCCATTTCCTTAAAACTGTTGTATATTCATTATCTCAAAAGTTTTAATTTTAAATGCATTAAGGGCTTTATATTTCATATTTTTAAAAACACGGTTTAAAAACATGTTCTTCTCCCTCGTTCGTCTTCAGATTTCACATTAATAACTCTTATAAAGGTGTTGTCAGCTCAAGGTCCCTGACATCTACAAACAGTTTTTAAACATATCTTATTTAGTGTTCCACATTACAAAGTTTAAAAAACATATCTTATTCAGTGTTCCAAATTACAAAGAAAAGCCGCTTATTAAAATGAATTGGGGGTGGGGGGAGAGTAGGAAAGAAGCATTCTAGATAGCATATTCCTCATCTGTGATAAAATGGCTGCAACATTTTTTTGCTACATGAAAGTAAAATACCAGAAGAGCCAAGGGGGAGTGAGCAAGAACGTTTGACTGATGTTGTACTTACAAGCCATATCCCAACAACAGGACATGTTTCTGGCTTGGTTAGTCTTCCTGCTTTCTGTTGTTTCCCTTTCTGACTTTGTTTTTATTTGCCCATTTTGAACTGAACTTTTAAATTTTACTTTGAGAATGACTATGAGAATATCCTAACCCTTTCATAAATGGTGTCCTAGAGCTGACAGCTTTCTTTGTGATCTAGAGCAGAGGTTCTCAACCTTGTTTTTTGCTCATGGCCCCCTTCTGAGCCTCACTTACCTCTATATATATATAGCCACTGTTAGCTGGAAAAGGTACTTTACCATCTTACTGTGGCCCATTTTGAGAACCACTTATCTAAAATGTGACTGCGATTACCATAGTAACCTATATAAGTTATACTTTACTTGTATATTTAAAAGAATTAACCTTTCTGGCAAATATATCTGCCATTTATAATAACTCTCCTGCTACTAATATTAAATATATTATTTAAAACAAAATAATAATAAAAAAAACCACTTAGCAGACAAATAAAGAATGAAAGAAAGACAGAAAAGTGCGATAATTGGCAGCACCTAATAAAAATCAGTACCACAAAAAAAAAAAAAAAGAAGGAAAAGAATATAACAGTGCGTGACATAGACATCTAAGAGGAGCTGCTATGTCATAAGACAAACATGAGCAATGAAGGTACAGGGAACTGTGAGACCAGTGATACAGGCTTCACCCTACACTAGATCTGTATGAGGTAAGTTGACCGGTTCCCTTCCTCACTGCTTTTGTCTTCCCTAACTCAAGATAACTTTGCCTCAAGAAGCAAGCGGCCATGCATTAACTAATGTTAATGTTGGTCAGCTCTATTGCTCCAAGGCTCGATGAAAAGCAGCAACATTTTCAACAGCTGGAAATCAGGCATCTCCAAATAGACATCTGAAGGCTAGTGTGAAGGAAGACTCTTAAACTAAACTGCTACTATGGCCATTAACATCTCTCCAAGCTAAGCATCCCTTTTTATACAGCGCTGGCTTCTCGAGTAAATAAATAAATAAACACAGGTAATTAATAAGCACTCATTGGACATAATGGATGACACCAGACAAAGAGACTGGTCCTAAAGCAGGTCACGTTCGGCTCTCGCCTACCTAGCTGTAAAAATGGGTACTTAACTCTATTCTTGAGTTTGGGAAGGCAAAGGCAAAAAGAGAGGGGACTGGTCACCCTAACTCATAAAGCTGAGACCTAGTGTAAGTGAAGTCTCAAACACTTACCTCCTCTATGATAGTACCTGCTATTGGAGTACCGTTAAATCTTACGTGTTTTTAAAACCACCCTTTATTAATTTTTCTGACAGACTTAAGTGAAACGTTATCCAATTTTGTTTGTTTTTGTGATTTTTTTTGTGTGTGGTTAAAAACACTGATAGTTCTGTTACTGCAGTTATCAAAGGACTGCTATAATTGGTGTGGTCATGAAGGCCACTGCCCTCAAGTCAACTTATTACTCTCAGTCACAACTACAACCACCTGTAAGTCTTACTGTGGCCTAAAGGGGGAGCAAATAATATTAACACTGTAAACTACATGCAGTCGTAAGCAGGGCTGGATTAAACCGAGAAGGGCCTATAGGCTTTTTGGTGTTTGAGCCTCCCTTTACCTCATAGGCAATAGTTTAAATATTTTTTTTTTCAAACTCCTCAGCATGGTAATGGTATATACTAGAATTACTAACAGACTGGTATGTTAGTTTGTTAGTATTGCTTACCTCTTGTTTTATTAATATTTATTAGTATTATTTATATGATTATTAAGCTAAACTTACCTCTACACCTCACGGTAGAAGAGGAACGACTAAATAAGTAAGTAGTAAGTATTAAGCTAAACACAATAAATACACTTTATTGAAATATCTATGCATTAAAAATTTTTTTTTAAACTTATGCGCGGGCCCCCCCAAGAGCTTCGGCCTACTTAGCTTAATGGATAATCTGGCCCTGGTCATAAAAGGGCACTAAGGAGGGTTGGGCATGGTGCCGGCTATTTCATCCTGTAGATACTTAAGCCATAAAAACTTTCAACTACAAAGGTTTAGTTCCCTGCAGTCTCTTTTGAGACAAAGAAAGAATAGAACTAACTGCACCAGGCAACTCTCCTGCATAATCTCATATGGCTGGCAACCTCACCATGTAAAACAAATAGCCACAGAAACCACTACTCCCGGGACATCATCGCCTCAGTACTGCTTGATTCCATCTCCATTTCAGCTTGTTTAGAGAAAAAACATGTTCAGAGTTTTTGGATTACTAGTTGAAATGAAGGAGGTATCACATTAAGATGAAATTTTGATTGATGATCTAAACCAGTGGTGGCCAAGCTAAGGTTGGCCGAGGGCCAGATTATGGTAAAGGGTAACACCCGAGGGCCAGACCTATAAAATCCTTAAAAAATAACGTTCTGATATATATATATATATATATATATATATATATATATATATATATATATATATATATATATATATATATATATATATTCATATATATATAATGAACCACGTACAGAAAGCAACGGCAAACTACTGTACTGCACATCTGCCAAGACATGTACCGTATACCAGTCTTCGAACTGAAATTACTGTTTAAAAAAATATAATGAATCTGATGTTTTAATTTGTTTTGTAATTTGTAATTTGACATGTAATTATTTATTTCAAACATACATTTGTGTGTTATTTCATTGTGAAGAGTGTGGCTTCAATCAACAATAAGAGGCCGACCAAAACAGGTTGGCGGGCCGGTCAAAACATGTTGGCGGGCCGGATCTGGCCCGCGGGCCGTAGTTTGGCCACCGCTGATCTAAACTGTTAACTGTAAGATACTGTGTAGGATGATAGATTAGATTATCTGACACCGATATATGACCCCATGTCAATGTTTTGCCAGAAATGAAGATTAAATAAAGCAGTACTATGGCGACGACATGTATGCTCGGTGCAGGCTTCCTGCAAGTGGACCAACTACAGTGGCAGCTCAATGCTCCGTAAGGAGCGCAAAGGAAAATGATGATGACAATGGACAGGAGAAGGGGGAACCTGGAGACAGAAATGGAAAGGATGACGTGACATGGAAAGACATGGAACTGATGACACAAGAGAGGATGACGTGACATGGAACTGATGATACAAGAGAGGATGACGTGACATGGAAAGACATGGAACTGATGACACAAGAGAGGATGACATGACATGGAACTGATGACACAAGAGAGGATGACGTGACATGGAAAGACATGGAACTGATGACACAAGAGAGGATGACGTGACATTGCCTTGTTGAAAGCCTGTGATCCTTAGGGAGCAGATAGACAATGTAGATGAGGGTAATGTAGATGAGGGCAATTTAGATGAGGGGGCAATGAAGATGAGGGCAATGTAGATGAGGGGGCAATGAAGATGAGGGCAATGTAGATGAAGGGGCAATGTAGATGAGGGCAATGTAGAAGGGCAATGTAGATGAGGGGGCAATGAAGATGAGGGCAATGTAGATGAGGGGGCAATGAAGATGAGGGCAATGAAAATGAAGACAACTACCCCAAAAAAAACAAAAACTTATACACACTCGTTAGATTGTACAAACCCAGGTCACACTCTACTCACTTCATTTATATGTTTGTAAGTTTTTATTAAATCCACACTGAGCTTTCTCAGTGGAGCCGTAGATGCGTCTCTGAATGCGTTTGGGACTTTCGTCTGCATGGCTACCACATCAACCAGCGGTTGCTGCTGGGCAGGGTGGTGATGGTGCTGTAGCTGTTGGTGGGGGTCCGACATGTCAGCGTCGCCCCCAAGAACCCCCGCAACTACCAGACATGAGGAAGTGGGGGGCCCAACTGCATGGCGGGCACGTTCAAGCTGACCTGTTGAGGAAAAAAAAAACAAAGATGTAAAGGCACAGCTGACATTTTGAAAAAATTTCTCTAAAGTAATATCCAACGCACTTGTATAATAGGGTTTGCTTTCCTGTTTACTGACAAGAGCAGAGCTAGAAAAGGCAAGTCTTATGACTACGGTCAGACTAACAATTTGGGTGCTACAACAAAACAGATTTCGGTCACCCGCCTCAAATAACTAGCCATCAGCAGTAACCAGAAAACTGGAAATGTTGCACCCTGACAAGAAGCAATGACACAGGCCCTTTGGCTCAACGAATATAGCTAAACAAAGAAATGTGTTGTTCAGAGAAGAGGTTCCAAACTGCTGCGTTACAACAAGCTGTATGTATCTCATCAGGGACCATGAAGTGTGTAGCCTGGTTCCAATTTCTTCTTTCTAAAAAGTCAAGTACTAATAATAACCCTATGTATGTGTTGGTTCACAAAATTGTGCAAAGATTTGATGAGGTGTGTCATCACAAAAAAACAAACAATAAAACTAGAGAAACTCTGGTTTAGCATAACAAAGAACTGGGTAGTATCTCATCAGGGACCATGAAGTATATAACAAGGTTTCAATTTCTACTTTCTAAAACGTAAAGTACCAATAATAACCCTATTTCACAAGATTATGCAGGTCTGATGAAGTTTGTTGTCATAAAAAAAAAGCTAAAGAAATGTTGGTTTAGGGCAGAGGTTTTCAAACTCTGCGTCGCGGCTCCCAGGGGCGTCGCGGCCCTCGGCTAAGGGCGTTGCGGTGGCTTGGGAAAAGTGTTGGGCTCAATATTATGAGCCAAGGTCCATCAATAAATATAGATCTTCTTAGTATAGAGAGGAGCCGCGGTGATTTATGCACAGATCAAGGGAGCCACGGACCAAAACAGTTTGAAAACCTCTGGTTTAGGGCATAGTCTATTAACTTTTGTGTGTGTGTGGCATGGACCCTTTGTTTGACCAGCGAAGGCTATGATCCCTTCTTAAAACAAACTTAAATGCATAATTAAAAGTGTTACATTAAAACATTTTAGGTTATGTACACGGACCACAGGTTAAGAAGCCCTGGTTTTGGGTACATATGGTCTTCTTTCACAATCTCCACATGGAAGATTATGCATACAGCTCCAGAAACTTAAACACTGATAGGCGTAACAAAGATACAACAAAACATTAGCATAACTGGTAGGTACAGCACCTGGTCATAGTTGGAACGCAAATTTACATTTGTGAGCACAGGCCCATACCTTTTCTCAATACTGTACAGCAGTAAGAAGCAGTGGTAGCACAGTGGTTAGTGCACTGGCTTCTTAGCTCAGTAGTCCATGGTTCGATCCCCAGTTGAGGTGGGATTTTTTAGACTGCAAATGGCTCCAGGGTCGACCCAGCCTCATGAATTGGTTACCAGAGCAACACTGGGAAGGTTAAGGCGGCTGACATGATGCTAAACACATCACCTCTAGTGTGCTGATGGTCATGAAAATATGGGCCTAACACCATATTCCCAATATGCCTCAATGGGCGGGAAACGGGATCCCTATGGCAGTAAGGACTGAAGTGATAGGACAAGACCACCAATGTGAATCTGGCAACCAGAACCAAACAGGTGCTAGAACAGGAGATTAGAAGAAGGATGTGGTGACGGACAGAAACATACATTTAGGAAACCTGTTGACAGCATTACAAGGCAGTTTGTTCTGGAATCCCCAGGGTAACAGAGGGAGACCAACAAAAAACATGGAGAAGTGAACTGGAGACAGAAATGAAAAAGATTAGTAGGACATGAAAAGACCTTCAGTGGATGGTACAGGAAGGAGGACCTGGCATAAATTTGTTGAAGGCCTATGCTCTTTGGACAGCTTAAAGCAGGGGTTCCCAACCTTTTCTATGCCCCGCACCCCTAGGAAATGTTTGATTAATGTTCGCACCCCCCTACAAAAGTAATATCACATTTGAAGATGAATAAGTCAAATTGAGACTCTTGACCTTAGGCTTCTTTATCACACCCACTGAAATGCCATCTCGCACTCCCTAGGATCTCCTGGCTTAAAGGGTAATAATGCCAGTCAAGCTGGAGAAACTGGAGCTCATGACTTCAACTGAACACATTTCAGAAAGGCAGAAAAGCCACTAGACAAGCCTAGATCTACAGTGTAGATAATACCAAACAGTCTTCAACTTAGTATTGGCTACAAAAGAGTGAGAGGTTCAGCAGTCGTAGTTAAACAACACCACCACTAAAATCAAGCAATACATCAATACACACTAATGCATACTGACTAATAACAATGCAGGTCCTTCTCTTCCCTATAATATGTATTACTTTTCCCCCCTATAATATGTATTACTTTTTCCCCCACTCGGTTTTCCAGTCCTTGTTTTCATTATTTTTTGTTTATAGTTTCAAGGTACTATTCACTTCCAGTTTCCGGTTCAGTAGCCGCCATTTTCGCTCTGACGTGTGACATTATCAGGGAGTATTTGTCTCTTATTCCTATAGTTTCATGTTTTCCACTTAATTCTCAATTTCTTTCCCTGCCTTTTGTTTGTCTGTCCCTGACGAAGGCCTTGTGGCAGCAACATAGGTTGCCTTGTCCTGTCTCTTAGTAAGACGTATTACTTTTTGTGTTCTTGTTTGTTTTTTTCCCATTCTCTTCCCTATAAGTGTAGTTTTACACAACTTAGCACCAAAAATAGATCATTCTAAAGAGAATTACTTATTTACTGTTCTACAGTTTTATTTTGGTTTTTTTTGCCTTTTGTTTACCATCACCACATCATTCCAACTAGCAACAGATTAACAGTTATCTACAGTGGTACCTGATATTACCGGGCGTCAAGTTTGCAGAAAGAAGCTGTTTTCCTCAGAAACGATACCAGTAATATAAAACTGACTACACAAAACATGAGGTACAACCAGTATGTAATGGTTGAACGTTTTCATGAGTATGTTAGACCAATCAAAATAGAATAACCAATTTAGTCTTTGCTAAAGCTCCACCCCCCCTGCAACTGAGCATTCATGTGAGACAGTCCTTCCTGTGTCTGCAATATATACCTGTCTAGTACACTGAGTGTCTGAGTAGTCAGAGCATTTTCTTCTTCAGGCAAAGGGGAATGGTTTGAAACTAGACTGCTTTGCAATGCAGTCTACCCAGCTGTAAACATGGGAAACCGACTCTGCTCTGAGGTAGGGAAGGCAATGACAGTGAAGAAGGGAACTGGTCACCAAAACTCATGAAGATGAGACCTAGTAGAAGTGAAGTCCCTTATACTTTCACTCCCCTACTGCAGTATCTGCTCTAGGACTATCTATAGTTAGTTGCTTATCCTTTACAGGACGTGGCAATCAACCCCAGCTTTTATTGGCTGTTTGTGATTTTTCTAGGCAATTTTTTCATTCAGTAGTTTGCCATTGCTTTCTGAACGGTACGGCGCTTAGACCATTGTTAAAAATCCACACAAAGCGATCTGCTACCAAACCGCCTGCAGCAGGTTTCGAACCTGGTATATCTGGATTATGAAACTGCGTTCATATCCATTAGGCCACAGACGCCGATAGGACTATCTATACCTGTTCGAAAACGATCCTCCAGGGAACAGTCGAAGGTAAACGGAGAAGAGGAAGGCAAAGAAAATCCTGGGCTGATAACATCAAAGAATGGGCAGGACACAATTTTTCCACACTTGTACGCATTGCTGAGGATAGAGAGCAGTGGAGGACCCTGTCTGCTGATGCTTCCACCATGGCACCCCTACGACCCATGGCGGGTTACGGGTTGAGATGATGATGATACCTGTTACCCAGTTATGTTGCTTATTATAATTACCAAGAGTCGCGTATCACCAAAGAAAAGATTTTCAGCATTATAGAACTTCAAATATCACAACTTGAAAGTTTTGCAAATGAGGAAATAATGCACCTGAAACTGAATTCTTGTATGCACAGACAACCCATAAAGATGTTTAAGTATTGGAGTTTTGTGAAGCTTACATTAAAAAAACAAAAAAGAGACAAAACAAAAATGATTAAGAAAAAAATGGTCAGAAGTAAAAATACTGACTCAAATTTAAAGGAAGTAAAATAATCATACATACTCTCATGCATAAAACAACAGCATACTGTTTAGCATGTTAATGTGTACCCTACGAAAAATCATGCCAGAACATGATCAGTTTCTCACAGCAAATTAACACAACAGGCACCCCACAGACAACGGCAGTATGTGGGGGGACCTCTATTGATTCCCCTTTGTCTGGACCAATTTCTTCCATTTCCCACGGACTCACCGATTTTACTGATCACATTCGATCTGTCAGCCATGACAGCTATTAGTGAAATATGAACAAGCTCAAAACCTAGTCACACACAAACTCAGCAAACAAAAGAAAAAACAATCTAACAGTCCTACATAACACTGACAACCACAGCCATTCTCAAAAGTACAACACAAAAGTCTTGCAGAAAATCATGGAATTTTTTCAAATTATAAAACTGTAAATTCATTTGCAGGAAATCAAGACAAATGGGGATGATGAAGAATTACTTGGCTTGTTCTACACAGCAAAGTCTTAATTCCTTTCTTTATATGAAAATGTACACTGTTCAAGGCAAGCTTAATGCTTTCAAAAAACAAAAAAAGGGTCTGAGATGACTCTGAAATAAAACTATCTGTAACAAAGTCTATGATAACAGCACACCTGTAACTCTACTAGGTACTTATATCTATGTACAACAATGCTCATCCAAAACTTGAGTGCTTGATAACAGCAATTTATTCACTTCACAACACAGCTCAGGAAAGAAACTACTGCAGAATTAAAACAAATGTTCACATTACTGAACTGCCTGATCCCATACTACAGAGCTTTTCAATTTTTAATCCTTCCTGGACAACTAAATCAGAGATTCTTAACCTTTTTTTAATGCCATGAACCCTGCTGAATGTCCAGTGAGGGCTAAGGACCCTTTCTAAGAAAAAAATGTACAAAAACGAAGTTACAAATTTTATATTTTAAATTTAGGACCCTCTAGAATCCATTCACAGACACGCAAAGGATCGGTGGACCACACATTAAGACGCCCTCAGATAAATATATTCTGTGTCTACCTACTGTCATGGACTGAAGATATTAATAATGTGCAGCACAAACTTTTTCCTGCAAAAAATTTAAAGCTACCTAACTGTATATAATTTTTGGTTAATAATTTAACAAAGATAACTCTACGCAGTCACACTTCATTAGAAAACTTTTGATTGAGTTAAAAGCTGCCTCAACTTTGACTGCTATGAGGAAGGGCAGGGGTGGCACTGCATTTTAAGTCAAAATAAAAACAAACAAAATTTAAATTGGAACCAGTCTATTATCTGGTAATTTATTATCACCTGAATCTAAATATGTCAAAATCTTTTGTCAGAACACATTCTAATCTTCACATTTTGACTTTGAAATTTTTGTTTTCTTAAGAAGTTCTGTTTACTTAAATTTTTGTTTTCTTAAGAAGTTCTGTTTACTTATGAAGTTAACCATGAATTTTTCAGTAACGTTTTTTTATTATACTAATTGTCATCTAACCTGCATATTTATTCATCGTTCTACCGATATTTGGCACTTAACTCTTTGACTTTGCAATTATTTTCCACCCTGTGCAGTAATTTTAATTCGTGATAGACTAAAAACAACGCTCAGAGAGTTGTTTTGGCACAGGTGTCAAATCTGACCAACGCTCTGAGCGTTGTTCCGGAGTGAAAGAGTTAAATTAATTTCTCACTGAACGATACAACTTTTTTCCCCCCGCTCAGATTGTTTATATCAATTACAAAATTTGCATTTTTGTAACAAATAATTGTAAAATTTTACCAAATTTGTTACTATTTTAAAATGTCAATCTTAAAATTCTATAGCTCTGGCACGACTCAAGCTATCTTTGTCACTTCACAAGCACCTTAACTCCTTCATAAACACTTGGACGAAGACAGTGTGTAGGGAGAAACTCCTACCTGTCATGTGTTGGGTGTCCCAAACCAGTAAGATCTGACACCACATATGCTATAGGTGTGCTTAGCTTACCTAAACAACTAACCCCATTATCTCTCGCCCTCCCCCAACAATCTGGGTTCGTTCATTCACAGTTTTATTTTTAACGCTACCAAAGGATTGACTGGCTGTAAGGTACGCAGTGAACTATTCCCAACAATGTAAAAGTGTTAGTGAAAGAGACTAAATGTGGGCATGTGTGTTTGTGTGGGATAGATGGATTGATAGAGAGATAATCTTTTCAGGGTAAGAAAAGGCCTGAGCTTCGAGTGACAGAGTCGATACAGCGCCCGTTTCTCAATGCAAAGTTACCGGGGTCCAAATCTGATAGCTTCAGCCTACTCAGCTGTAAATGGGTATCTGACTCCGCTCGAATCAGGGAAGGCAAAGGCAGCGAGAAAGGGACCTTAGTCACCATACCTCACGAAGCTGTGACCTGGTATTAGTGAAGTCTCTAACACTTCACTGCATTAGGCCTACCTTTATCCTTTTTTTTTAAAGAACATGCTTGCCGCGTTTCACAATTCTGCCTGGGCAAGATATTTATATGTGGCGAAGGAAAGGGTGGAAGAAAAGGGAAAACAAATTACAGCCAGAAAGAGCGGGAAATGAAAGGGCCCATTTAAGCTGCGCGAGGCGAAGGGGTAAACTTTAATGATATAATAACTGCATAAAGTTGTACAGTAAATACCCGACTGCCGAGTTCAATACATACATTTATGTGCAGCAGAAGAAACGGAGACGCGTTGTCGGGCCATTCATACCCGTGTGACGGGACTTGCTCCACTTTGACGATGGCACGGCTCAGGTAAGGTACATACAGCCCTACAACTGTAAGACTGGCATTTAAACCAACAATGCGACCCATTTTATTTGGTCGTTAAAAAAAAAACTACATACGTTACAACATAAACACGTCGTTACTTCCAAAAGTTATGGGGGGAGAAATTATAACTTAGAATTTCACATACTTCTTGATGTGAATTCCTGTAACACTGTTGGGGGGGAGGAGAGAATAGATAGAAAGAAAGAGGAACAGGGTTTCGACGTTTCACAGACTTGATTAGAATTTTTTTTATATTTTCTTTGAGGTTTTTGCCTTCTTGTGGCGAGACTTGTTCCTTTCGCCAATGCTGAAGTTCACGCAAATGCCATTCAAAAATAAGCGACCTCTGTCAACTAAAGTACAGTGTTGGTAAATACCACGCCATAAAAAAGACTAACTGTGTCTATCAGCCAGCATGGCCTAAAAAGGGTTAGTCTCTGCAGTGTTGATAAACACTAAGTCCTGAAAAGGACTATATTAACTAGACGCATCTATCGGCTAGCACGATGAAGACTTATAAGGGCTAGTTGTGAAAAGGACTGAAAGCTACGCCGACGCTGCTAATACTACGATGCGATGTGATACGATGTGTTAGTGAACTGATCGAATGAGTAGTTTATATACATTTTGGAATACATGTACTAAGAATAAGGAATACCATATTTCACCTTCAAAAAGCTACAGAATGTAATAAATTGGTGCTTGCGTAGAATAGAAAGATTGAAGTGGCATGAAAGATCACTAATGGGGACCCCATGACGTGAACTGGACAAGTGCCAGTGGAACCAGAGATGACAAGATCACTAATTTGGAACTGATGACACGAAATTGACAAGTGCCAGTGGAACAAACACGATCACTAATTTGGAACTGATGATACGAACTTGACAAGTGCCAGTGGAACAAACAAGATCACTAATTTGGAACTGATGATACGAACTTGACAAGTGCCAGTGGAACAAACAAGATCCCTAATTTGGAACTGATGCCACGAACTGGACAAGTGCCAGTGGAACAAACAAGTTCACTAATTTGGAACTGATGCCACGAACTTGACACATGCCAGTGGAACAAGAGATGACAAGATCACTAATTTGGAACTGATGACACGAACTTGACAAGTGCCAATGGAATAAGAGATGACAAGATCACTAATTTGGAACTGATGCCACGAACTGGACAAATGCCAGTGGAACAAACAAGATCACTAATTTGGAACTGATGACACGAACTTGATAAGTGCCAGTGGAACAAGAGATGACAAGATCACTAATTTGGAACTGATGACACGAACTGGACAAATGCCAGTGGAACACACAAGATCACTAATTTGGAACTGATGACACGAACTGGACAAATGCCAGTGGAACACACAAGATCACTAATTTGGAACTGATGACACGAACTGGACAAATGCCAGTGGAACTAGAGATGACAAGATGATGCCGGAGATGAAGAGGACCCCCACATACCCACACTGAGGAAACTTGCAGATAGCATTACCAGGCACTTCTTGTTCTGGAATGCCCAGGGTAAGAGAGACCAACGAACACATGGAGAAGAGAGCTGAAGACAGATATGAAGAGGATGGAAAGACCGTGAGCTGATGGCATAGGACCGGACTTGGCAGGTGTTTGTTAAAGGCCTATGCTCCGTAGGAAGCTTAATGGTGGTGATGATGATGTTTCATCTTGTGAGAAGCAACAATTTTAGAAGGTTAAAGGTCAGCGACTCATAAAATGTCTTCATCATTGGAACTAATGATGAGTGTAACTGCGGCACCGACTTAAAAAAAATGACTGCTGAACATCTGCTGCACAAGTGTCCAACACATTAGAAACAGCACAGTACACATGGCCGTCACCCGCACCATTCCTGTACAAACAATGGAGACGTCAACAACCTCAGGCTGACAACTGGTATGTTTTAATCATATTCAAGTTGACGCCTGAAAGTGTAAGAAGAAGTAAAAAGGAGCAGAAAGTCAAGTCCAGTGCTCTAACTACGCCACATTATGCTAATTGGCATAACCCACCTACAGCCTTGAGGTTACAGCCGGTACGGACAACAAAAACAAAATGCTAATCGATGCGGGCCGTTATTTTGTCAGCGGCTCGTCCAATCAGGTCAACCGGCTATGGCCAGACGTGACCAATCCTAGCCGTGCATGAGTGTGTGTGTGTGTGTATTCGCATAGTCCCAGACAATCCGGAAGAAGAAAATAATTTGAACACGGCTTCGCAAATGAGGCGATTTGCGATGAGGAAGGAAAAGTCATTCTAAAAATGGCACGCAGACGCCAATACAAACAGCAAGAAGGAACATAAACCTGGCTTCTAAACACTGTCGTTACCGATGGCCCGTCGTTGCATCAATCAATCAGTTACTACTCTTTAGCTCCTGGGGGAGCATAGGCCTTCAGCAAACAAACGCCAAGTCCCCCTGTTGCGTGTCATCAACTCAAGGTCTTTCCATATCATCCTCATCACTCCCATTTCTATCTCCCGCTCTATTCCCCATGTGTCCTTCAATCTGCCTCTTCTCCTAAACTGCGGGTTCCAGAACAAGGACTGCCTGGTAACTGACTTGTCCATGTTTGTTCAAGACTTTGTGGCTTAATTTTTCTAAAGGATGGAGTAGCTGGTCCCACGCCCAATCATCCTTAGTCGCTTGCTTACGATATGCTTGGCAGGTTACAGACGTTATTTCTTCGTTCACTTTCAGACGTCAACTTGAATATGTGAAAAAGAAAGCAGTGGTCAGCTTGAGACTGTTGGTATCTCCGCAGTTTTTTTGTTCTTCCCTAGGAATGGTACTGGTGATGGCCATATCCGCTTTGCTGTTCTTCATTTGTTGGGCACCTTTGAAGTATATGTTCAGCAGACGTTACAGACTGGGGTGGTCACATATGTTCCATGTCCTACTGTTTTGTTCTATTTGTATTATAAGATAGTCTTCCCCACATCGCTTATACTGGTATGTCCTGTTTATACTACAGACCTCCCCCATTACTACCTTTTAGCTCCCCGTGGAGTACAGGTCCTCAATAAAATCATGCCACGCCCACCTGTCCTGTGCCATCCGTTCAAGGTCTTTCCACATCTTCTTTATTCATATCATGCATGTCTCCATACATTTGTCTGTGTGTTTTGAGCCTCTATCTATTTCTCTTACTTTGGGGATTCCATAATATAAACTTCCCTGTAAAGCTATTAACTGGTTTTCTTAATACATTTTCCCAATTAGTGTACGTTTATTTCTCCAATCTGGAAGTATTTGAACTGCATAATTCATGCACGAATACACAATAGAGGAGGCGGGAACGCTGGCTAGAGATCGAGAATCTTTCAGGCGGGCTGTGATGAGAGCGACGTTCTGCAAAGGACATGCTACATGATGAATTCATGCACTCTTTACGGCAGATTATACGAAGCACTTTGTGGATACAGACAACTTTATGAAACTCTATATAGTACTACAATATGGTATTGCATTAGCATAGACTAACGAAAATATGTAACACATTTGCAAGTATTCAACATGGACAAGAAAGACAGGGAACAATAACATAACAATCACAACACCATGAGAAGAGAACTGGAGACATGACACAAAGGTGATATAGAAAGACCTAGAGCTGATGGCACGACACAGGAAGACTTGGCGTAAGTTTTTTTTAAAGGCTTATGCTCCTTAGGGAGCTGGTGGGTTATGATGATGATGAAAAGAATAATGCGATAACGGCTAATTGGCTTCCCCATGGTCAAAGGGATGAAGTATAACACAACCATTTAAACAACAACAAAATATGCTCTCCCAGTGTGTACATGACTGCGTGTATGAGTGATAGGACACCAGCTAGAACCATTGGCTCACTAATGCTTTCCTGTGGTGAGAAAACCCCAAATTATAAAACGATGATCTGATGCTATCTCATGGTATATCTGGGTGTGATTTAAACACAGCCATCGCTATAGCAATGTAGATTTTCCCCTTTGATGGGAACCTCCTTTGGGGCGCGAGAAAAAGCAAACTTTGTTTTCATTAGATGAATCTTGCTGACAACAGTATAAACAACATATAGCTTACTTGTCAAATAGGTTTCATATAAAACTATTCGCCCCAATAATATTTCAGTTTCATCTTTCAGATCCTCCACTGGTTGTTGGTGTTGTTTTTTTTTTTTATTATAAATTAGTCTAAACATCAGTTCACATTTAAAAATCAAGCAATCTTAAATGCGGGACAGAAAAATATATTTCTTCCCAAAGAAATATGCACATCTCAGAACAATAGCGATTCTGTAAAGGTCAAGGTAGTCGAAATGCAGATACTGCTATAGGGGAGTGAAGTCTTAACTTCACTGTCTTGTCTTTGATCCACAATCACTGAGCGTCAGCTCTTGGTGACTTTGATGCCATGTGAAAATGCGGTTCTAATTAGTTGTTCAGGTCTACAATATAGGATATGTTCATTGGTTGAGTTCGTTAACTTTATTATATTAGGTCAGCTTTATCAGGTGGGAGTACACAGTTCTCTTCCTTGTTGTCTTTGTCCTCATAACTCAAGAACAGAGTGGGGGTACCCATTACGATTTTGCCATGGTCAGGAACAAGAGCTGCGCATGCTTTCTGATTACAGCATTCTAGGACGATGAAAATTCCATATTTTGCTCGTGCAATGTAAGCTGAAAAAAAAAAATGCATTTACATTTTTTTGGGACGGATGCTACTTTTTTTTCTATTAAAAAAAATAAAAAAAATAAAAGGGTGAATGCGTCACATTGTCACCTGTCTATGGACAATAAAACAGAACTTTCCAGTTAACATTAAACTAACGACCTCAAGAAAACAATTTAATGTTATGGAAAGTCCAAGAATAGGCTACACGAAAGCTTATATAGGGACAAGTTAACAACCAGTCTCCTATTTCACAAAAGGCCTACTCATCACACTCATCTACAACGCTGTTTGAAAATCCCTGAAGTTTATAAGTCGGACAAAGTAGAATAAAGAAGCGAGTTGCATAAGCTGATGAACTTAAGAATGGGCAAAGAAAATGGGTGCCAATTCTACATTTTTAAATAAACAAAATTCGTCTCTCTCTACTGAAAAGCGATTACATTTTCCAGATAAATGCATTAAACAATTTTACACTTACTTACCAAATATGTCAACTTAAAAAACGAACAAACTAGCAACTATTAAGTCTTCATCCAGTGAAAACAAAGTGCACTTCATAAAAATTTTAGAACCAAATAAAATCGAAAACTCAACAGCAAGTTTTAAACGAAGGCACGCAAACGCGAAAGCTAAAGCAAACATTTCAATACAAATGTAACAATGAACTTTATCAGGCCTGGCTGATACGATGAGTTCAACAAATCAGTGATACGAAGAAAAAACCACAGTGTGCTTGTACTGTTAAACCACTATAACAAAACAGCCAGGCCGCACGTAAAGATAACAAAATCTCAATAACATATCCATGCTATATTACAAAGCTACACAATACCGGTAGGCCTACTTATATTTCAAAACAGAATGGTAAACCAACTTTGGGAGAACAAGAAAAAAAAGGAAACATGAACATATATTTGTGTTAAAAAAAAGGGGGGGGGGGGGGGGGGTGAAGAGTAAGATAACAAAAAAGTAATTAGGCTACTAACTTGTTTTAGTTTACGGCTTAATTCACTCAAAATGAAAAGTAACCGTGTCCAAGAAAGCAATAATCTGCAGCGAATCAAAACTGTGATGGTTTACTGATAAGAAAATAAAATACATTTTACAGCGCGAACAATGTAAACCCAACTGTTTAGCCTACATTGCAAACTACAAAACTAAATAAGACCATCATAACAAGTGAAGCACAGACTATCTTACGAATAGTGATGGAAAGTTGGGGTGCTGCTGAACGATAAAAGTTGCCGTTCGATTGACAGTAACTGTCAGGCTGTTCCTATAAACAACTACATCGTGACAGTAATATTATGGCGCTTGTGCCAAACAAGATCCAACACGAGCCAGTCTATGTTTACAAACATACAGGGAGTTCTCCGACCCAGTCAACGACGGACAGATCAAAGAGAGGGGATTTCCAGCTAATAAGATTTCTGCGCACGCGCGGCGTGAAAGATGGCGACCGGTTATTAACGAATAGTACAGACTCAAAATACTGCCGAAAGTGAGATATGCTCAAGACAAACCACGCTACCAAAGAGTAATTTATCCTTGCTACGCTAAAACTCACGCAATCGTGGCATTCCTTGTTTTGTATGATTATCGTATAAGACTAGTTTAATAATGGTACTACCACAACCTACCTGAAGTATCCAATGGGAACCCGCCTATCAACGCAAGCATTCCATGGACGAACAGTGCTCAATGACATCCTCCGTTTTCCGTGTGCATTCGACAACATTAGGTATTTTCTTGAGTTAAGAAGCACATTAATAATCCAAGAAAAGTAGTAAGTGAACAGGTATTTCAAATATTCAGTAAAATACTTTAAAACAAGCACAAAATAATAGAAAGTTCGTCGTCGGGGAAATACACGTGTGATCCAGGTGGCAATGTTTATGTCACATGACTATCATGATTCAGCTTGCAACGCCCTTGACACTCAGCGAAAGCAGCCAATCAGCGGCCGTAATGTCAGGTCACGAAGGTTGTTGCTGGGGCGCGTTGCTAAAAATACAACAGTCGGAAGCAGAGCGTCAATACAAGGCGGTTGCAACACGCGCATGATTACTACACAGCTAATTTTTTTTCCCCATCACACCTAACAGCAACCAGTAGACACGAACTCAAAGTTACTAGGACAAATGTACACACACAGATAATAGTGGCTTTGTGCTTTTGCGATTCGATAAGTATTGAAATAGGAAACATTGATCGCTCGTTCTCTGCGCCGTGACCTAGTTATCCCCTCTGCCCATCACTAGGCGCTTACCCAATCATCAGTCGCCTGCAGAGACTGCCCATTCCTCCCCCCTCCCTGCTAGTAGTATCGTGCCTTTGCATAACTTTGGATGTCACAAGGATAGTTGAGAAGGAAAAACATTGTTTTCCCCCAATTCGTCTGGGCTATCTTGTTTTGTTTCCTCTCTCTCTTCCCCCTTCTCAAACAAATAAGGAACATTAGGCAGACTAGCAACCCTCCCAGGAATTTGCAAAACAAAAAGAAAGAAAGATGTCTTCCTGCTCTGAATGTAAAAGTTGGACTGAAAGTCGGTCAGCATCTTTTCCGTGTCTCACCTTCCAAATGCAATATAATTTGTATTTTATTAATTAAAGCCCTTAATGTACTTTGTTAATTCCATTGTGTAGATTTTTATAATTCTTAAAGAGAAAAAAATCGCATTGCTGTTGAAAGAATGCGCTGCAAACATAACAGCAAGAATACACTGAAAACAAAAAAATATAGGTGAAAATATTACATACGTTTCAAACGAAGTGCCAGCACAAATGTCTCTTGCTCGCGTTTCAGCCAAAGTGTGCGATGTGAGAGCCCACTGACAATTGCACACACATTCTCAAAGTCACAGGTCTATATTGTTTGTTTTTTTTTCACCCATTCATCCAGGTGCTTAAGGGGAAACAAATCCTGCTTGTTTTTTCTGCAAACACATTTTTTAACATAATAAACTTCACGTCACAAGAATACATGACATGTACGGTCATCCAGAAAGCATAATTTTAACGCTACAGCAACTTAGGTTAAAATCTTCAGCGTTTGTCTATGTTTGTATTTACCGGCGTTTGTCTATGTTTGTATTAACCAATCTATGCTCATATAAATAAAGCACTCCATAGACATCACCAGCAGTGCATCACATAGTTAATGACGAATTTAATTAAAGAGTCAACAAGAAAAAAATAAATTCAACTACAAACAATATGACAGATCCAGAATGCCTAGCTTTGTGGAAACAACGAAACTTAAAATAAATTAAATAATGTAAAAATAAAAATTTCAAACAAAATTAGTCTTACGAGTCTTGTGACCAAGACATTAAGAGTGACCACGACCAGATTAGAAGTAAAATAAAACCAGAAATTGATGGCGACGTGTGATGATCTTTTGAAGGTGAAGACACAAACAACGCCAAATATATTATAAGAACATTAACAGAAAGAGTTAAAAAGTAACTTTTGCTCTAAACTTATGCTTTGTAGACTACACTAAGGCATTTAACGAGGTGAAATGCGTTAAAGCTAGCAGATATATGAATGGATACAACGACTGATCAAAATTGTGTTTTCTTTCCCACAGGGGCAGTGGATGTTAAACAGGTAAAGGCAGTCCCATAGCAGATACTGCTGTAGGTGAGTGAAGTTGTGACACAACGGGGCGGCCCCTATCGATCTTTGTTTCTCTCCGGCAGTATCGGTGCATTTGAGGTACTGATTTTTATTATGTGCTGTCAATTATCGCACTTTTCTTTCTTTTTCTGCTTGTGTGGCAAATAGTTTGTATGTTCAGACATTTGTAACACTCCTTGCAGATAATGGTTATCCCAGCCTGCGAGAAGCAACTAGATAAGATAGTCACCGGCGTGTTTAGATCGAACCATTGATAAGACGACTCGTCTGGTAACCCAGATGGGCAGACACGGGGTCTTGCGTACTCATACGACAGATAACGAGATTACTGTCTGTGTGACACATGTGGGCAGACAAGTGTGACATAATCGCTACCGGGCCAACTTGTTACGACAACATTACTTTCTAATAAAGTAATAAGTATTACATCTTACGCATGTTGTCATGTGAGTTCCCCGATCTGTCTGTAAGTTTGTTCACAAGGGTATCGGACATCATATTACCATATATGGGAGACGTGACCTTTGCAAAATGTTTCCATGTCGGAAATATTTTGAAAGTACCACACCCGATCTGTTTGAATATTATTGGAGCGTTTATTTAACTCCATAACAAACGAACGCTTGGGAAGATAGGAATATAGTCTGACAATTTCGCAGTTTTATTTCACTGTGAATTTCACGCTCGCCAAGACAACATCAAACCTCGCCAGAGCGAAGACTAGATTCATAATTCCTGTTATCGAACTGGACCTTTTATCAGAGTATTCCAAAAGGACTTATTATTAAAAAAAAAAAAAACCCAGGAAATCTCTAGCATTGTAACAAGGAAAACCAGGACTAAGGAAAACTGAAGCAACCATGGAGTAAGAGAGGGAATCTATTGTAAAATTAAAGACCAAGACGCGTGTAAGAGACAGACTAGTCTCTTTTATTCAGATGAGCAATAAGTCTGTAGCCAAGATTGGCGTAAGTAGCGCATTTTCATTCTATGTTTTATTACTAACATGCGAACTAATATATATATATATATATATATATATATATATATATATATATATATATATATATATATATATATATATATATATATATATATATATATATATATATATATATATATTACCATGTGAATTTTAATATGTGAAACTCGCTACTGGATGTCAAAGTCATTTGAGGCTGGCAACCTCAGCGTACAGAATGACGATTCATGAACCACCACTGCACGGGCTGGTGATTGCTTTATTGATAGTTTCGTAAAGAGAACTAAAAAGCATAAAGTAGTTCCAAGTTCCCTGTGGAGCAGGGAGGGAAAGATGAAAGAAATGATGTACATTCTAAGAATAATACTTACGGTTTCAAAGCTTTTCACTCAGTGTAAATGTAAACGAAAAAACAAATTCATGTTAACATTAATAGAAGTTTCAAACTCTTCAACAAGTGTAAATATAAATGAAACATACATGAATTTATATTGTGAACACTTTTCAAACAGTGGAGATGTAAATGTAAAACATATTATTTCTGTACATTTAACCTTTTCATTTAAATGTAATGTAAAGCTAAAGCTATTCAGTTTAAATGTAAAGAAAGTTTTATCCAGAGGGATTAAATTTAATTCTCATCGAGGGTAAATTATGACATGGGATGGTAGAATAGAAGGGGGAGGGTGGCACATAACTATGTGTCGGAAAACGCCATACCCAGAAGAGCGTTTCGTTTCTATTTCTTACTTACTTAGTCGTTCCCCTTCTACCGTGAGGTGTAGAGGTTTGGAAGAGAGAGCGCCAGACTATCCTATCGGCTGTCTTCCTCCTGGCCTGGTTCCATTCTAGTCCTCGATCCTTCAAAGATTGTCTAATGTTGCCCTCCCAGCGGACTCTGGGTCGTCCTCGGGGTCTGGATCCTTGGCTCTTTGTTTCCCATGCTTGTCGTGGTATCCGATCTTCTCCCATTCTGCAGACATGGCCAAACCATCTTAATTGGGACTGTTCTACTTGGGTCTGCAGGGGGTAGGATTTAAGGCCTTGACGTATCGTCTGGTTGCGTACCATGTCTCTTCTTGTTACTTCAACCACCTTCCTCAGATACCTCATTTCTGAGGTTTGGATCTGGCTTTTATGGGTTGTAGTCATTGCCCATGACTCGCATCCGTATGTCAAGACTGGGACATAGGTGGAGCGGTATACAGCCATCTTTGTTTTCTTACCAACCTCTCTCTTGCTGAGGAATCCTCGATTTATGGCCTGAAAAAAGTCTCCCAGCTGCTGCTTTTCGAGTGGCCAACTCTTCTTTGATGCCTCCCTTTCGGTCTATAATAGCTCCGAGGTATTTAAAGTGGTCGACCTGCTCCAGGACCTGTTCTCCCAGCTTAATCTGATGTTTTCTTTCTTCTCGTGATATCACCATGGATTTTGTTTTAGAGCTGCTTATGACCATCCCTCTCTTCTCCAGCTCTTCCTTCCAGACTTGCAGGTTGGATTGGAGATGTGCCTCTGATTTAGCAATCAAGGCGACATCATCAGCAAATGCCAGCTCCGAAATATAGACCTGTCTCATCTTCCAGTACCCCACTGAATACTTTCTTGTTCTCTCCTTACATGCCTTGATGACATCGTCCATAAGGAGTATGAAGAGGTAAAGTGATAGGATATCACCTTGTCTTACACCAGTGGTGGTCCTGAACTCTTCCGACTTATGGTTTGCTGTCCTCACATAATTTCTGCAAGACTTGTAGAAGCTCTGTATAGCATGAATAAGAGGTGCTGGAATATTCTTCCTTGCCAAACAGTCCCAAAGTTTGCTCCAGGGGACCCTGTCAAACGCCTTTTCCAGATCTATGAAACAAAGATGCATCTCACTCTTATACTCAAGGGCCTTTTCACTCAGCTGTCTGAGTGTGAAGATTAGGTCTTGAGTACTTCGGTTTGCTCGGAATCCGCACTGGACCTCATCCAATTGTGGCTCAGCTAGGCGTCGGAGTCTCTGCTCTAGGATTCTAGAGTAGATTTTACCAGGGACACTGAGAAGGGATATGCCTCTATGGTTTCCACACTGTCGATTGTCACCCTTTTTGAAAATTGGTGTTATGATGGCAATCTCCCAATCCTTTGGTATGGCCTTGTTGTACCACGCTGCCTGTAAAACTCTTAAGAGTAATAGGTCGCCTGATGCTCCCATGAACTTAACCATTTCTGGTGTTATACCATCATGCCCTGCTGCTTTGCCCATCTTGATTTTCTCCAGTGCTGCCTTCAGTTCTTCCATCTTTATGTCATCTTCACCATCATTGGTTTTCTCTTCTGTGCTAGTGTTTATCATTTCTGATGCTTCTCCATGCTCACCATCCAGGAGTTCTGAGAAATATTCTTTCCATCTTCCCATTACTTCCTTCGGGGCAGTAAGCAATTTGCCTTGCTTGTCCTTTATAAATTTGAGAGGGCATTGTTTTTCCTTCCTCATGTTCTTTAGGGTCTTATAGAACAATTTCTGGTTTTCTTGTGCATCTTTTTCTAGCTTTTCTCCAAATTCTTCCCAGGACTTCTGTTTTGCTGCTAGCACTTTGTTCTTTGCTTCTGTTCTGAGTGTCACATATTCTCTATATTTTTCCATTTGTCCTGTTGTGTTTTTAGCTCCTAAGTATTGTTTCCATGCCATTTTCTTCTCTCTTATTTTCTCTTTGACTTCCTCTGTCCACCAAGTTGTCCTCTTTCTCTTGTTCCCAAGTCGGACTTCACCGCATGCTTCTGCAGCAGCTGTCTTTATGATATCCTTGAATTTAATCCAGAGGGTTTCCAAGTCATCAGGTCGTTCTTCTGAGTTGCTCACCGCTGCAGCAATAAGCCCCTGATATCTGGTCTTAATTTCTGGCTCTCTCAGCTCGTAGGTCCTAATGCTCATTTCTCCTGCTCGTTTACTTGGTTTCTTGCGTGATGTTGGGCAGTTCCTAGGCTGAGCAACTCTTTCAGTTGTTCTTTTGATTGTTAGCAGGTAGTGATCACTTCCAATCTCTGGCCCCCTCCAGACTCTAGCATCTCGGACATATTTGAATGAGCTTCTCCGAACAATGGCATAGTCGATCACTGACTTCTCATCCTTTGTTGGTTCACATCTAGTGTATGCATGTATGCGCTTATGGGGGAACTTTGTGTTTGTAATGATCAGATTCTGCTCACTGCAGAATCTAAGGAGTCGCTTTCCATTGTCATTGAGAATATCTTCTCCATATCTTCCGATAACTCCACCCCATCTAGCATGGTCATTTCCAACTCTGGCATTAAAATCTCCGAGCATGATAACTTCATCTAGGCAGTCATCCACTGTCCTTTGAAGCAGCTCGAAGAATTCCTCCTTGACCTCTGCGCTCTCATCCTCATTTGGCCCATACACTATGACCAGGTTGACTATGGTTTCTCCTTCTTTTAGTTTAACAACCATAATGCGCTCCGAGACAAAGTTCCATCCCTTGATACTATCTTTTTGATTTTGGGCCACAATGCAACCCACGCCCCCTTTAGCTCTTTCAGACATGGGTACACCACTGTAGAGCAGCGTGTTGCCATCGAGATCCATGACTCCTTGTCCTTTTTTCTTTGTTTCCGTTATAGCCAGGATTTCTAGTTTTGCTTTCCTCATCTCTTCCACCAGCTCCTCTTCCTTCCCATGTATACTTCTTGTGTTCCAAGTTCCATAAGTCGTAGTCCGTTCCAGTTCGTCGCCTTTAGAATCAGTCCAGTTTTCTCTCTTGTGTTGCTAGTAATCGTGATTTAAAGCAAACAGGTGATTGGCCTGTTGTGCCTTTGCATGGTGGAGGGGCTGCCTCCTTACGGCCTCCATGCAGGCCGCCCTCCTCCTTTTTCATCCGGGCTTGGGACCGGAGTTTCTATTTCTATTACCAGTTATTGGTGGTACCAGCAGAAAGTACTATCTCTGGAACCAAGTGAAGGTAGAAGTGGACTGACGTTGTGCGAGACGCCATCATAAGAGGGTCTTATAGACAGACGCAGGACCAGCTTGGCCGTTACTCCTTGACGTTCTGGGAACGTGCGGCGCCTGAACTTTGACCAGAGACGAGTGACAGCAGTGTACAGAAAACCTACCCATCAGGAGGAGGATTAGAATCACAATTGGCAGCTAAGTTAAGCTATATGCTGCAACTTGAACTTTTAATAAAAAACCATCACCAGAGTGATGAAAACTTTATTTTGTAACTAACTATTATTCCTTTCTTTTAAACTGTTAAACTTAAGGTGATTATTAAATTTTGTTATTTGTAATTATACCAATTTAACTTCGATTCAATCATTTTAAATGTACTAATTGTTTGTCTCAGTCAAAGTTACTAAACACACACTATAAACAGAGCTATATTATAATAATAATTCCACTGATTAACTCAGCGGTGGGGGCTTAACGAGCTAGAATAAACCATTGCTTAAATTCTCCATAAAAGGTGTCGGCAGATTACAGAATTAACGTGCTCAGCAACAGCCAGCATTGTTTTCGCTCATCTGAATATCTTGTGAAGACTCCCGTGTGATAGAAGCTTTACTACTCTTCTATGTACATTTCTGCCAAGAGTAATCTTGTGTAAAGATATACTCCATTGAAGCCTATAATAGAAGCTCTTGAGTATTGGCCACTGTTGGACCACTACTGCAAACCAGGGGAGGCAATACCATCACAGAAGTGTTAGAGACTTGAACATACTAGGTCCAGCATCGAGAGGTGGGGGGGGGGGTGTGACCAGTTTCCTTCCTCACTGGCTTTTCCTTCCCTAACTCAAACAGCAGAGTTAGGTTCCCATTTACAGCTGGGTAGACTGAAGCGTGTCGGTACCGTGATTCGAACCCGGCACCTTTGCCATGAGAGATCAGCGCTCTACCCACTGTGTCAATCAGACGCTCACAGTGGAGTCACCGCACGGTGCAGGTTTCCCCGCAAGGCGGCCTGGCCAGTTGTGGCCCCACGCTCTGTCAGGAAAATGATGATGATTATATGAAAATTCTGCTTTATAAAGATGTCTTGATAATTATGTGTAAACCCTATCTTATTTTATGCATGTGAGGCATGGGCAATAAACAGTTAAAGAAATAAAATAGGGACAGCAGAGATGTGGTTCCGAAGTGGGACACCACGGAGACCAAGGGCAGACAGAAACTCATAATTCGTAAGAGAAACAGAAGAAAGCTGTCAATTACGGAATAGGATAATGCGAAGAAGATGAAGAAGAAGGACAGAGAGAGTGAGAGAGCTCGACAAAATCACCACATGACATGAGAAGAGAATGAAAATACAGCTGACTGAAGGCACTGGAGACGAGAGGAATTGGAGAGATATGATATCAGCGTCAATTGTAGGGCACGCGATGAATGACAAGAGTGCGCAAAGTGACAAGAAACCTATTCTCCATATCGATATTTGACTCAGTCCATATCCGACTCGTGCCCGGGGTTTGCCTCTGTTGCTCCAGGAAAGGGGGGGGGTGTCTCTAATGAGCCAAAGGGAAAAAAAGGACTACTGCACCAGTCCCCTGCACAACCTTATATTAGTTGCCTTTTACGACATGCTAGATGGATCAGTAGTCCCAATCTTTGTCACCCCAGGGGACTACACGGGGCACAACAGGAAATACTGAAGGAACAATAGGTAGAGGAAGATACAGACGGTCAGGACTGATACAGGACAGTGTGGCATCATAGCACGGGAAAGACGTCAACAACAGAACCGATAAACAGTACATGAGGCATGATCACCTGCGCCACCAGGCAAAGTTCTTAGAGGAAGAAGAATATCAGTGCGACAGGTAACGACTGTGTAGCTGAAGCCCATAGCGACCGCTGTTTATCTCTGGTATCCACTCAACTTGGTAGGATATGACTAAGCTCCCGGACGAGAGCCCGCTCGCCCAATCAACAGCCATCAACAAGTGGTGCTCTCAAACCCTGGACGATAACAGTAGATAAAGAACACGCCAGTTAATTCTGTTAACTAGCTTTTAATACACTATACCTGGATAGTGACGCACTTCTACGCATACTTCTGGAGTATTAAAAACAAGTTAGAAGTGCAAAAAAAAAAAAAAAATGGTTTTATAAACACAAATATATATTCTTCTTCGTCATAAACTTTTATACGTCAACTTAAATATGCTCAAAGAAAGCAGTGGTCAGCCAGGGGTTGTTGATATTTCCACAGAGTTTGTTCAGAAATGGTACTGGTGACGGCCACATGTACTTTCGCTGTGCCTCATATGCTGGGCACCTTTGCAGGAGACGTTCAGCAGTCAATTTACTGGTGCCACAGCTGCACTCATCAGTAGTTAACATCATTAGCGCATGCGTCTAAAATGTTGGAACAATATGCACATGTCAATGTCACCCGACAGGAATTAGACACTGGAGGCAATAACAAAAAAAGTATAAATTTAAAAAAAAAAAAAACAAAGAGTTTGTGACTTGCTTGTTATATCTATCTTTGAGTGTCGAGTGGCTAGAGGACTTGCTTGTTATATCTGTCTTAGAGTGTAGAGTGGCTAGAGGACTTGCTTGTTATATCTGTCTTAGAGTGTCGAGTGGCTAGAGGACTTGCTTGTTATATCTGTCTTTGAGTGTCGAGTGGCTAGAGGACTTGCTTCTTGAGGCAGGGTTACCGAACTCAAAACCTGGTAGCGTCACGCTCAAATACCCAAGAGTAAATGAGAACATGGCTCTGCTCTGAGTTAGGGATGGCAACGCCAGAGAGGAATGCATCTGGTCACCCCACATCATAATAGCTGAATCTAATTTAGTAAAGCTTCTAACGTTTAACTTCTCTATGACAGTATCTGCTATGGGACTACATTTACCTCAACAACCTAAAGCAGATATAACAACACCCAAAATAACATTTTGAGTACTGGGTTATAAATAACAACACCCAAGATAAAACTGTGAGTACTCGGTTATAAATACAACACCCAAGATACAATTTTGAGTACTGGGTTATAAATACAACACCCAAGATAAAACTGTGAGTACTCGGTTATAAATACAACACCCAAGATAAAATTTTGAGTAGTGTTATAAATACAACACCCAAGATAAAACTGCGAGTACTCAGTTATAAATACAACACCCAAGATAAAATACTGAGTTATAAATACAACACCCAAGATAAAACTGTGAGTACTCGGTTATAAATACAACAAACCTAAGGCAGATATAACAGCACCCAAGATAAAATTTTGAGTACTCGGTTATAAATACTCTCTATTACTGTCTGGTACCGAAATGTTCACATAGAAGTATGGGGCGCATCTCACTGGAACAGAAGAAACTAATTGAGTCGTAAAACATTTTTTTTTAAATTGAGAAACTCTGTAACAGAGACTGAAGTTAAAAAACTAAAATATGTTGACCATATACAGACATATAAGACTTTTTTTTCCCCAGAGCCATAATAGAAGGTAGAAAAGTCACAAACGATAGCCAGATTGTAATGGATGATACATCCTTATAAGCAATGGAAACATACATCGTGGTAGGAATATAGGCACGATAAGGCAAGGCCTCAAAACCCAGACCCTGCAGACCCAAGTAGAACAGTTCCAGCTACGATGGTTTGACCATGTCTGCAGAATGGAAGAAGATCGGCTACCACGACAAGTATGGGAAACTAAGAGCTGAGGATCCAGACCTGGACGACCCAGAGTCCGCTGGGAGGACAACATTAGGCAATCGCTGAAGGACCGAGAACTACATTGGAACCAGGCCAGAAGGAAGACAGCCGATAGGATAGTATGGCGCTCCCTCCTGCAAACCTCTACATCTCACGGTAGAAGAGGGATCACTAAGTAAGCAAGTAAGTAAGGAATATAGACAAAATTGGAGGAATAGACAATGATTTCTAAATAATAAAACAAAAGGCTTTCACTGCATTGTGAAATATATGCAAATCCAAAGCAATCAAGAGCAACACAAAGATAGGAATCTTCAACTGAGGTGTCAAGTCAGCCATACTGTATGGCTTTGAAACATGGGAGAACTACAAAAACAACAACCAAGAAGTGACAGACTTTCATAAATGGGAGCATGCGTAAAATAGAAGAATTGACATGGTAAGACAAAGACCACCTATGTGGAACTGATGGAAATAACCAGACAAACCCCAGTAGAACAGGAGGTGAAGACAAGACGCTGGCGTTGGCTTTAAGGACGCATGCTGAGAAAACACGCTGATAACAACATCACAAGACAGTTCGTATTCTGGAACCCCCGTGCTAAAGTAAATACAGAGAGACCAAACAACACGCGGTGAAGAGAGCTGGAAACAGACACGATTCGGATAAAGAATACATGGACAGACCTTGAACGGATGGTACAGAACAGGAAGCCAGGCTATATGTGGATCGATGATATGTGCTCCACGAGTAGCTGAAAAGTAATGAGTGAATAAATTATGGTTCTCTCCAAGCAGCAATATTACCAGTGTTGATGACTGACTTCTATATGGTAGCGAGACATGGACAACCTATGCTAAGCAAGAAAGAAGGTTCAATACCTTCCATCTACGGAGTCTACGCCACATCCTCGGTATTTCGTGGAAGGACAAACTGAAAAAATGTCGAGGTGTTGTCACGTGCTGGCCTTCAAAGCATGTACACTGCTTAGACAGCGCAGACTACGCTGGCTTGGGGTAAGATAGTTGCATCCCGAAAGATATCTTCTACGGACAACTGGCAGACGGCAAAAGAACAGTTGGGCGCTCGCAGCTGAGGTTCAAAGATGTGTGCAACAGAGGCATGATGGCACTGGACATAAATCCAGCAGCCTGAGAGGATGAAGCTGCCGATAGCAATAAGTAGCGATGCTCTCTACGGCGCCACCTCAGATTGGGCGAAAAGAAGCTCTCACGACAAGCAGAAGAAAACGGAAAACGTCGAAAGGAACACCAGCAAAATAAGCAGCGGAGATCTGCCACACCAGAGGCGCATTCCCATAGTCAGTTATGACTGGATGGGCTATTATTAAATTATTAATTTGTAAATACTCCCATAAGAGGTACAGACGTAAGTTAGTCACGTGTTACAGATTAGGTCCAGCTAAAGTGGGGTGAGCAGTTCCCTTCCTCGCTGCTTTTGCCTTCTCTAACTCAGCAACAGAGCCAGGTACCCATTTTTTTACAGCTGGGTAGACTGACGCGTGACGCTACCAGGCTTTGATCCCGGAACCCGGTAATCTGCCGCGAGAGACAAGCGCGACTCTGGACAGTGGCCGACTTAAAACTGCTCATATTACGTAACTCAGCTAAGGCGCTGTACAACTGTAGGTGTAATAAGCAGTAAACGTGTATGTTATAGTGATTTCAATAATAGCTTTAAACAGGACTTCATGATACTTTATTTGCATGCTTATGTAAAGGAAAAAAAAAACAACAACAACATAAGATGCTATTAGCTTTCTTTCTTTTAATTTTGTTGACAGTTCCCAATTAATGTGAACAGTGAATTTCTTCTGCTACGTCGTTCGTTTTCATATCACCATATCTATATCTCCCACAACACCGGCGACCTCTTCAGACTTCTATAATCACCATACAGTTTATCTCTACAAGTGGCTGTTGAAAGATCATTCCGCCAACATGCTCCTCCAGTGGGGGGCGAACATTCTCGGAGGACATATTCTACTGACTGCCTTTTCTCTCCATGTGGACACATATCTGCTTTTGTTTTTTTCCCCAATTGTTAATTTGTTGAACAGGTATTTTGAATCTACAGTCGCCGGTTTAGTCTAAAGATGATCCTCTGTCTAGCTTTTCTTGGAATAGAAGTATATTCAGTCATTACCTTTGAGATCTCCAAATGGCACAGGCCGTCAACAAAGGTACAGTACACCTAATCCTGCTGTCTTGTGCCATCCGTTCAAGATCTTTTCATATCTTCTTTCTCCTTACATTTATGTCCAGTTATCTTCATTTATTTTTCTCTGTCTTCCTCTACCTCTCGTATCCGGTGGATTCCAGAAAAAGAACTGCCTAGTAACGCTATCAACAGGTTTCCTCAATGCTTATCCTATCCATCGTCGGCGTTTTCTTCTTATTTCCTGTTCCACTGGCACTTGTCTGGGAGGAGTCGTTAGCTTCTTTTATATCAGAGTATGGGGGAGCCGCGCTGGTGTGATGGTTACCACATTGCGCTGGCGATCAGGTGTTCAAGGTTCAGGCGTGGGCATTTGAAGCAGTGTCATCGACCATGATTTTGACTGAATAACCTGAACGGCTCCTGAGATAAACCATCTGTGACTAGGCTGGAAAGAAAGTCCACAGGCTCTCCAGCCTCGCAATGGCATGTCATTGGGCCGAAGGGCTGAATGCCCAAGTGCCGCTGGGTAAGAAAAAAAAATATCAGAGTATGGACGTTCTTACTTACTTACTTAGTCGTTCTTTTTCTACCGTGAAGTGTAGAGGTTTGGAAGAGAGAGAGAGCGCCAGACTATCCTTATCGGCTGTCTTCCTCCTGGCCTGGTTCCATTCTAGTCCTCGGTGCTTCAAAGTTTGTCTAATGTTGTCCTCCCAGCGGACTCTGTGGCGTCCTGGGGGTCTGGATCCCTGGCTCTTTGTTTCCCATGCTTGTCGTAGCAGCCGATCTTCTCCCATTCTGCAGACATGGCCAAACCATCTTAGTTGGGACTGTTCTACTTGGGTCTGCATGGTGGAATTTTAGGCCTTGACGTATCGTCTGGTTGCGGACCATGTCTCTTCTTGTTACTTCAACCACCTTCCTCAGATACCTCATTTCTGAGGTTTTGATCTGGCTTTTGTGGTTTGTAGTCATTGCCCATGACTCGTATCCATGTCAAGACTGGGACATAGGTGGAGCGGTATACAGCCATCTTCGTTTTCTTACCAACCTCTCTCTTGCTGAACAATCCTCGATTTATGGCCTGAAAAAGTCTCCCAGCTGCTGCTTTTCGAGTGGCCAACTCTTCTTTGATGCCCCCCTTTCGGTCTATAATAGCTCCGAGGTATTTAAAGTGGTCGACCTGCTCCAGGACCTGTTCTCCCAGCTTAATCTGATTTCTTTCTTCTCGTGATATCACCATGGATTTTGCCATAAGCAGCTCTAAAACATGGACGCTCTCATGCCATTAAACAAAAAAAAAAACCTGTTTCTCACTATAGCTTACATCTCTTCGTCTGTTGTACTGTCCTCAGTTTGGATGCTGCTATTTGTCTTTTCCTTTCTATATTATCTTCAAGTGAGCACAAATCCATTGTGCTGGAACTTTGCTGAATTTGTAGCTGACCTACATGGCTGCTTCTGATAGGACGCTGTTCATGCGGCTGCCTGGGGCAGTTATGAGTGGCAGGGAATCTGCGACGGACACTATCTTGGCTTTAGCATTATCACTGTTTTCATGCGATGTTATTCCAACACTTGTTAGTGCCTCTGCCGCAGCTTTGAAGCTGTTTGACAACTTTAATGTGATTTATCTATTTCCTCTCCATTCCTTAGTTTCGATTAGCTCTACTTGCTGATCCACTTCCATATATACGAGGCTTTTAAACTTGCATGCCGCCAGTAGCGCTCTGTAGTCTCTTATGTCATTGGTGAGTTGTAGTTTTCATAATCTAGTTCCTTTGTTGTGGCTGTCACGGATTGCCTCCCCTTAGCTCTGCAGTATTGGTCCACCAGTGGCCAACACTCAAGAGTATCTAATATGGGTCTTCAAAGGTGTCTACCTTCGCACAAGATTACTCTTGGCAGAGTTGTAGATAGAAGGATAATGATGCTTCTATCTAAGGGAGTGTGAACAAGATATTTTCAGAAGTCAAGAACAATGCTGCTTACGGCCGAGCACTATTAACGTATATCTGATACGTCGCCTTTTGTGAAGAATTAAGCAATGGTTTTAGCCCGTTCAAGCCCCCAGCGAATTTTTTTTACAAGTATTTGCTCTATAGATGTAAATATATGTCTATATGTATATATATTAAAGAGTCTTGCTCATACGTTTGCTTTCATGCCTATAATAACTGAATCAACCATGATTGTTTTGTTTTAAAATAACATGTAACAAATTTAATAATCTGTTCTAGTGAAGTTGGATTATGAAGCAGTTGCCGAGCCTGGGATTTCATACTCCAGAGTCGGTCTAAAATGTCCTGCATACAACAACTTCAGTAGCTGAAGGTCTGCGGTCCAAGCAGTTCCTGTTAGTTTACTCAACAGGGTCATTAGCTGTCTAGCTCATCGCTGGAACTTGTCAACTTTAACATTTCCATATTACGCTGCTGTCCAATGTAATTTCAAGACACGTCGATTGCTTTTCTTCTGGCGCCTAATGTCCATTCAGCTTCAGTAAAAAACCGTGCTCCTTGTTTTAGAGTGTGAAATGGTGTATTCTGTTTTCTTCTCATTTAGTTGTATTAACCATTCATTCGTCCTTTTATCTAGCTTCTGTAAGGCTTCATGTTTGCTGTTTTCAATTTTTCTTCTGCTACCCACAGTTCTAGGTTATCGGTCTATGGCGAGCTGATGATCCTCCTTGTTATTTCGTCCACTATATCCTAGACAAGGTAAAGTGCAGATCATCACTCTGTCTCGGGATACACATTGTTCTGCCTAACTTCATTCCACGACTTATATGTCCTTCTGTCTGCAATCTGGCTTGTCTATTACGAGCGAAGTGGTTTATCCGCATGAACACAAGTCCACAGACTCCATAGTTGGAACAGTTGTTGCCTTATCCCTGCTCTTCACAATGTATCGAATGCTTCTTCCATGTCTACATAGACTGCCAGTATGTTCCTTGTCCTAGAAAACGTCTTAAACTTCATGAACGATATAATATATTATTCGGTTCCCAGTTGACCTGTCTGAAACCAGTCTTTTGGGGGATAATCGACTTCTGCCTGTCTAGGTGCTACCACATAAATTTTCGTATTGACTAGTCTCGTAAATACCTGAGACACGAGAGATGCGAACTGCTCTTCTATTTGTATTATACATTCTGCACTTCACCCCTTTCTAATATAACGTCGATGATGCCACATGCCGCCGCAATTTTTAAAGATTTCCCACTCTCCTCTCAACCCCACCACCCTCCTGAGGCCCAGTTCTCGAATCACGTTGTTCCATCTCAAGACACGCTCGCGTTTAAAAATAGTCACTACGTCATTCCAAAAAAAATCAACGCTCGCGCAATCGCCTCGGGCTAGAATGAGCAGTGAACACAGATCTATAAATAGCACGCCAGCTCAGCAACGGGACAACGGGTCCTCTCTCACCGCGACCTTGTATGCTGGTAGCGTAGAAGTAAACGGGGAATGAAGGAAGTGATACAAAAAGGTATGGTGACGACAGGTGTATTGGGACCGGTAGCGAACAAACAAAAAACTTAAGATGTGACAAAGGGGGGCCTTTTCACTTGCGCGTGAGAAACAAGTCCGTATCGCATTACTATTGTGCATACCTAATGAAAATAGGGGGATAATTCAACATAAGAGAGGAAAACAGAGTGAGAAAGAACAGAATGAGAAAGAAGTGTTTGAGAAAGTTAAAACAGCGCTATCGTACAAGGCTGGTTCAGGAAAGACAAGAAATGAGAATATTACAGTTATTCTAGTAAATTAACTACGGTTATCTTTCTTTATCACGCGGGCAGACATCATAATGAAAACTGACAAAACAAGAACACATAATACACTTTACCATAAGAAATAATTTCCGTTTAACTCATTTAGATTCTCTTCTTTTCTTTCAAACATCTTATCTCGTCCACCTTTCCCGTTCGCGTCAGCTCGCAACTTTGTACATCATCACACTGAACTGTGGAAGACGGGTGCCACTTCAGTTACTTCGCTTGACCCGATTCCTGCCTGCTTAGTTCACACTGACGGAATTTGGGTCGTTCCATGACGTCACACAGCCTTCTTATCCAAGTGAACTAGACTCCTCGCTCTGACAAAATACCGAATATTTCCGTTCAATGCTTTGCGTTGTTTGACACCTACATACAAGGGGATTGACATAAGTCTTGGGCCTGACCATGAAGGACATGTCACAGAGAGCTGAAATTTTGTATAGTGTTTATTCCTTTTCAATATAGCCACCGTATGAATTGACACACTTCTGCCATCTCTGCTTGACCTTGAAAAGACCTTGGGAGTAGAACACCCTATTTTTCAAACTAAACCAGTCCTCACATGCCAGTATAACCTCTTCATCGCTGTCAAAATGATGTCCTTTTAGCTGTTTTTTAAGATTTGGGAATAGAAAAAAGTCTGATGGAGCCAAATCTGGAGAATATGGTGGGTGTGGAAGAATTTCAATATTCAAATCGTTGGCTGCTCTTTGTGAGAGTGCGCGTTGTCTTGAAGCAAAGGAAGATTTTGAGTGCGCGTTATCCCTCGTTTCCTGGTCACAACCTTTCTTAGTTTGGTGAGAAGATCTGCATAGTACTGTCCATTAACTGTGTTGCCACGAGGCAGATAATCTTTCAAAAGGACACCTTTGCCGTCCCAAAAAACAGTCAGCATCACTTTTCCTGCAGATTTCTGCGCCCTCGGCTTGACAGGTGTTGGGGAGCCCGGGGTTTTCCATTGCATGCTGGCAACTTTGGATTCGGAGTCATAATGGTGTACCCAAGTCTCATCTACTGTCACCATGGTCTCCAAAAATTTTTTTGACTGACACTTTTTGAGCAACTGTTGATAGCAATTTACCCTCGTTTGCTTCTGTTCACGTGTCAACAGTCGCGGAACCCAGCGTGCACACACTTTTCTCATGTTCAGTCTGTTGTGTAAAATTCTATAAACTGTTCTTTCATTTAGTTTTACTCTACTAGCTATCTCCACAATTGTCATTTTTTCGATCCTGGTCAATGATTTTCTTCACTCTTGTTGCATTTTCATCGTTGCACTCTGAGGCTGGTCTACCAGATCTTGGCAGATCAGCAACATTTGAGCGGCCGTACTTAAACTGTTGACACAAGTTTTTTACCGAAGTATATGAAGGACAAGAATCACGAAACACTGGTTCCATCTCCCTGTGTATTTCTGTAGGTGTTTTTCCCTGAAACATCAGAAATTTTATCACAGCTCTGGCCTCCTTCTTTTCCATTGTTTTGTCAATTCTTTGGAGCAGCAGATCCGGTCAATAGGGTACATTGCGCCGTGCACCGTAGCGGGAAAACCCATTGAAGAAACAAACGCGTACTTCACACATTCAGTGCAAATATGATGAACTTTAAATGTGCCAAGTTTCATCTTCCTCCTGTGACTCCTTCATGGTCAGGCCCAAGACTTATGTCAATCCCCTTGTATGTCGCTGATATTTCCACACGTATTAAAGGGGGAAAAAACCGCTTGCATTAAAAATGTCTAATAAAGTTATATTAAAGAAAAATATGCTAGGGAAAGCTTCCATTTACATCAGTACATGTATTAAGTTGTTTATTCTTCCGTCTACAGCTGTATTAAATTGTCTATAATACATCTGATGAAGCAGAACACGGCGCAAAAGTCGTCCTATTATCAACTGATATAATCCAAGATGTTTAGCTTGTTTTGGTTTTAAGGACTATCTTCATTGCACACGGACAACTCCATCAGTGCTCCGATCTCCTCCCTTAGATCATACAAGGAGGATCTCAGCACAGTGCACGAATTCCGTAGCACCGGCGAGAATCTCAATGTGTGTATATAAGAATCACACATTCTATAAATATTTTTTAATGGTGGGTAGGTTTCTAATTTTTAAATGTTGCCAGGGCAGCGGCCTTACAGCCTATTCTTTACGATTTCCAACTGCCTTGGTATTTTTAACGTGCGCAACTTGCACACGGGCCCTCCTTTTTTTTTCGCCCTTATCCGAGAAGGCTAGTCATCCGATCTGACTACTCAGGCGACCCGGGAGGGGGGGTGGAGAGTATGACATCATTAGGACCACTGGTTCTGATAAAAAAATTTCCATAAATGATATTCCCTCAACTGGGAATCGAACCCGGTACCTCTAGAATTCGAGGCGGACGCCATACCTCTTCGCCACTCCGACCCCAATCCAAGATGTAAGAAGTAATACATGTGTACATATCTCTCACACCGATGATCGCCAATGTCAAGGACTATAATCAATCAATCAATCAATACACTTTAGCTCCCCAAGGAGCACAGGCCTTCAACAAACACATGCCAAGATTTCCTGTCCTGTGCCATCCGCTCAAGTTCTTTCCATGTTTTCCTCATCATTTTTCACATGTTTCCAGTTCTCTTCTCCATGTGTTTTTTGGTCTACCTCTGCCTCTCTTTCCCTGTGAATTCCAGAACAAGGACTGCCTTGTAATGCTATCAACAGGTTTCCTCAATGTGTGTCCTATCCATCGCCAGCTTCTCAACTCTTGTTCCACTGGCACTTGTCTGGTTCTTGTCATCAATTCCACATTTGTGACTTTGTCGTACCATTTCAGTCCTTCTATTCTACGCAAGCACCCGTTTATAAAAGTATATAGCTCTTTGGTTGTTGTTTTTGTTGTTCTCCATGTCTCAGAGCCATACAATAGGACTGACTTCACATTTGAGTTGAAGATTCTTATTTTTGTGTTGGACTTGCTTTTTGTATTCTTATTTTGATATCACTGTATGTCCCTCCAACTTTGTCTATATTACTTCCAAGATATGTGTGTACGATTCTACATCTTTTAGTGGTGTTTCTTCAAGTTCAACCTTGTTATCATTTCTTGCATTTATTCTCATAATCTTTGTCTTTTCCATGTGTATTTTCAAGCCCACTTGCTGTGACCTCTCAATCAGAATTTTCATTTTCTCTTGCATCTGATTATGGTTATGGGACAGAAGAGCCAAGTCATCTGCAAAATCCAGATCATCAAGCTGTTTAGTCAGATTCCACTGGATTCCATTTCTGTTGTGTGATGTCGATGTTTTCATAATTCAATCTATTGGTAGTAAGAAAAGAAATGGAGACAAGAGGTATCCCTGTCTCACTCCCGTTCTAATCCTAAACGGTTCTGTAAGTTGTCCTTCATGAAGAACTCTGCATGTCATGTCTTCGGATGGGTTTGAAAAAAAAATCGAAAAAAGGTGATTCGTCTTACGAGGACAAAAGACAAAGAAAGTAGTCTACGTTACGGCCACAAGGCCTTCGTCAGGAAAAGAAAGACAGTGAAGGCTAGATAGGAGATATAAAAATAAATATAAAACAAAATAAATAAATAAAACCTAGGTACTTCCCTGAAGGCGAAGCATCGAAGTCCTATCACGCTTGGCTGAAAAGGTCTTCAAAGGTCTTCTTTATAAAGTTAATGATCTTCATGGGAACTCCATAATGCCTCATCAATTTCCAAAGCGATTCTCTGTCTACACTGTCAAATGCCTTTTCATAGTCCACGAACCCGATGTATAGCGGTGAATTCCATTCCAGACTTTGTTCAACTATACTACTGGAAAAAAGTTAAGGGCCACCAAGAAAAACTCCACTATGGACCAATTAAATGCAACCAGGTGTATTCTGTGTGTGTGACAGACAACTCAGCCGTCCCTGAATTTGTTAGATGATAGTAAGAACCCTCTCATAACATCGGTACCCCTGAAGTGTTGGATGATATGGTACGACCCTTCGTAACGACCCCTTCCGTTAGCATCAGTGCCCCCGAATATTGTGGTAACTTTTCGTCAAACGGGATTTTTTTTCACCTGGACTCATTAGCTATGCAACCTTTCCACGCAGATGGTCAACGCGTTTGCTGATTAATATGTGGACAGTTTATCTACCGTTCATTCTGGTCATCGCATTGATTTAAGGAGAGGTTAAATCACGCCCACGGATATCTCTTGAGCAATCATATGCAGTTATTTTCAGTAACTTGGCCAGTGGGGGGGGGGGGGGGGGGGGGGGGGGGGGAGGGGGGGCGTTGCCAGCATCAAATGATAGTAGCTACCACGATCTCAGGAAAGACTAGCAGCACGCTATCAAAAAGGCAGTAGTGGTCCCTGAAACGAACGATGCAAGTTTCCTGCCGGTATTTCGCATCTCGGTGTTAACCACAGAACCGATCGCAGTGGGAGCGAACGAGAAAGCAGACGCGGACGCAACGAGCGGAGATACGGAAGACCAGGGGCGGCATATCTCTTTAGTCTGGCGGTCAGATCCCCAAAAGTCTCATGAGATCTAAAAAGGTGTCAAATTTTAACATGTCCCACTCATCTTACATTCTATTTTAGATATATACAGACCATGAAGAAATGCATTTTATCACTCGTTGGCCAGATCTTGACAGAAGCACTAGCTATATTTGAAATTGTGTTAGATTTTCCCCTGGATTTTCATATATATTTACAGTGAATTCTATTCTGTGCAAAACGGTAAAATATAATTGTGTAAAGTGATCAGTGGTCTAGTTCATTCATTCTATTTCACTGGATTTTGTGTTAATTTAAATCTATTAAATTAAACCATCTCAATAGTTCCAGTTGTAAATGTAATGATATATCTATTATATTATTTCAAAAGATAATAGATACTTAAATGCTTAAATTAACTTTTAAAAGTCGCGAAGGAATTTATAACTAATTGAGTTAAGTCATATATATAGATGTGTGTTTTAACCATTTAAACTCGCGAAGTGTCTTCTTAAATATCTAATTAAATATGCGAGTGTATATTATAGTCTTAACGGGAAATTCATCGCGCTTTAGAATGTTATTTGATTTTCGGTATATTACATGTTTTTTTTTCTTTTCATACAGAGTGATCGTAACCTGCGATCCCAGCAATAAAGAAATCATACATCTTAAAACTTCCAGACATATTGATGAAACATTTTAAATTTAATCTTGTGGCGGTCCGATGCGGCCTAGCTATCATAATTACATGAAAGAAAACCTACCCAAGAATATTTAAAAAGAAACCATCAAATTAAATTACAATCTGTAAGATAAACTGGAAGATGAACAGTGCCAGTAGCGATATTTTATTTACTGCCCTACTGTGAGAGAGTACATATTTACCTGAACTGTGACTGGGCCTAGTTTTTCCTCACTGGATTTAAAACCTACCGGTCAGTTGCTATCATCACGCCTTGAAGGAATTTTACCTCCAGCAGCGAAATTAAAGAGATCACTCCATCCTCACCCCTGTGTTGAATTGTGTCAGTGCCATCCCATAGACCCCTTTTTATATAATAAATCACAAGAACTCTTAGGCTTCAAGTCCGGCGATAAGTGGGAATAATTGCTATCAGCAAACCTCGCTACATCTGGGGTGGGACATCGAAGTACCAGACATTTTCATATGTCAAGAGTGTAACTGCTGTTTATATAATTCTATGGATTGTCTGATGCTGCAATCGGTAAGTGTGTGTGAGTATATGAGTGCGGGCCCTCACGTGCGTGCATGAATGACAGGTGATTTAATTTTTCCAAACCATTTGTTAACTTGCCTACCGGGTAATACATTTTTCTGTATACCCTGCATTGTTCCTTTAAGTGGGATATTTTGTTAACTCTGTTTAACCCCCCCCCCCCCCTTCATTTGCTTAGTAAAGGGAAGAACAATTGGGAATAACAGGATTTTTGTCTACCACCCATACCTAATATTGTAACACCTCTTTCAGAGTAATTAAATTCACTGTTGGGTTACATTACCTATGTTCCTGATAACTATCTATCTTTGGACTGGGTTTATCTTTGTCTAATAAGCGGGAAGGGCTTAGTCGATACCAATCTTCTTCACCCCCCCCCTCCCCACCTTGTTATTAGTATTTTCTGTACTTATGATATTTTTCCTGAAACACTTGATATTTGTTTGTGATTTGATTTTTAAGGTTAATAAACAGCCTAAACTTATTTAGTACTGTGTTGGAATACCCAAAGCCCAAAATTTCCCCTATCTGTTTAATATAGTTTGTATTCACTTGCGTCTGTGTGTTTGAAGCACCAAATCGGTGTGATCGCAGGTGTGTGTCTGGAAACTGGCAAATAATTGTTTGACCAGGAGAGTGAAGAGAATATTGAGAGGAACGATTTGTCGTAAATAAGTCTGTCCTTACTCTCCCCAGCACTCTGTGAAGCAACTATTTACTCTCCACATTTTCTATCACTGAGCTTTTCACCACCATTCTCCACTCTAAACAGGACCACTATTTCTAAGACTCTTTCTCTCAAAATAAATTTACGACAGTGTGCACTAGGTTAATTTTTTTTAAATGTCCAAAAACTGGGTCACTTTAACTCTCACGTGAAAATTGCCATTGTTGCTGCAAAAACTCGTGGTTTTTGCAACACGCCCCATTAGTTCAAAAGGTGAAAAAGTGAGTTAATTTCTTTTTGTTAGTAAGTCCCACATTATTAAAAAAAACTTGACTAATCTTTTCCACGGATGAATCAACTTTATTTTGTAATAAATTGTTTACACCTGGTTGCATTTAATTGGTCCATAGTGGAGTTTTTCTTGGTGGCCCTTAACTTTTGTCCAGTAGTATATTATTCTCAATGTGGCTATCTGATCTGTACAGGATCTGTTTTGTCGAAAACCTGCTTGTTCATCTCTCAGTTGCTTGTCTATGGACTCTTTTAATCTCTCAAGGATGATTCTGTTTAATACTTTTCCTGGCACCGAAGTACTATAATGTACTGTGGTGAGATATCCGTGATACACCCAGCCCAAATAAAGAAATACTACAGCGTTTGAACGTTTTCTGGGCCATACAAACAAATCAAGTGCAAAAATATTTAACTAACGATTTGAAATTTTGTCACTACGCCAAGTACATTTACCACCCAGCCCGACATCCGTACCCTACCCCTCTTCTTAGTGTTTATGAACGAACGTCGAGAAAATTGGAAAATATTTGAATATTTCCACTATTACGTTAGAAAACCTGCCACTAAATTCTAGGTGACCTTGGTTTGAAGGCCAATACTACTAGATTGGAAAATAAACAGTGAGAAAATCTATTAATAATTATAGCCTTAGCGACGGTTACTAGGGCCATCGCTTGTCCAAGATTTGAATTAACTAATGCCAAGCGTATGATACCCACCCCCAAAAACCACAAGGCTTTTTGCGTTACCCGTCCTAATATTTAAAACGACCATTAGACAGTTTGGCAGCTGGCCAACGCGTTGTTCGTTTTCTAAGAACGGGCGAGAGAGAGAAAAAAAGGGAGGGGGGGGGGGAATTGACATGGAAAAAATCTAACCTAACTTGTGCACTGTGAAACTGAAACTAGCAAACCAAATGTGTGCAGGGCATAAGGGGGGGGGGGAGGAGGAGAAAAACGATGATAAATAAGTAAATTAAAACATAATGAATAGACAGAGGACAGTTGACTGTTTAATAATCACTTTCAATATTTAAAATCGCCCAAATAATAACAGAGATATCGTAGAAATAAAAATTGGGACAGACAGGCAGACACATTCATAAAACTGCTCAATTTTGAAAGTTACATTTTCCAGACGCGTTTTGAAAAAAAAAGTCAAATTTGCTTGACTTGTTTTTGATTGGGTGAAGCTAGTTTAGGAAGGGGAGAATAAAACTATCGCTTGCCAAGCATAAGCTGCTACTTGAAAATATTTGTGTTCAACAACGTTTGGTTAAGATCAGCTGCAAAGCAGTGCCTTTGCGGTCTGGGCGACGGCGATCTGCATTTGTGCCATTGAAAGCCAGTTAACCTTATGGTTGTATAAATTATTTCATTGATTGCGGTAAGATAAACAATTTTATTGATGTATATATATATTATTATGTAGAGGCCAACCCAGATAGGGCGCCCACAAATTTTGTTTTGTGCGACATTTGCCTTTGTGGAAGCTTGCGACATACTAGGAGCACAGGCATGCCTAAGTAGACTTATGAAGCAAATGAAAGTACATTGTGTTGGAAAATGGTTATATAAAATATTACGACCGTAAGACCAGGAAGCCACTGGCAGTCTTCGGCAGACCTCAGGTTCTAACAAACTTTAAAAATAAATACGATTTCATTATGAAAAGAATTAACAGATCACTAGAAAGAGAAAAAGAAAAGAGTGTATCCCAGCTGAAGATAACGAAGATTTAAAGTGACAGGGGCGTTGAAACCATGTGGGGAGGAGAAGATACTTACTGAGTGAGAAGAAGTCACAATAAAATTAGAGACTGTAGCTATTGGTTAGCACATGTTACTGATCGCAAACTGTTTGATGATGTTTAATTATTAGTCGTGGAGAGATACATATATATATATATATATATATATATATATATATATATATATATATATATATATATATATATATATATATATATATATATTACTTAGGGAGGCCTTGTTCCTCTTGTTGCAGGGTTACATCATATATTACCCAGTGAGCCATAACCTGGAGCTGCAGAATTCTAGGCAACTTGCATGTTGCTTATATTTTGATGAAACTGTAGTAGCTGCCTCCAGAGGACTCTGTTGTGAAAGAGTGCGAAGTAGTTCGAGCAAGCCATCAAGTTTCAACGGGACTATCAGATAAGCCCCATAGTCTGTGGGCATATGACATCACATTATAATTTCTTCTCCACACTACCCATAAACTGTTTTGTGAAATGATGAGAAAACCAGTCTCTCCAAGTAGTGACCCTTCTTAAGACAGTATTGTTTCAGAAAGGGATACACGCATATAAACACTTTAATGCTAATATTTATGGACAAGATGTCCTTCATATTTATTTAATGCTGTACATAAATACACTTCATTTTAAGGTTTAAACTTTCCTGTCCCAAAAAGATATGAGGTACAGGAAATTAAAATTGTAATATAATATTCTAACTTTAACCCCAGTCTTGTTGATTCAATTTTCATTGAGTTAAAGTTGTGTTTGTTTTCTTCAGGCATTTATCACAACAATTGCATTACCCTAGACACGTAGCCATATAAAACATCACAACAATATGTGATGGGCCGGGAAGACACCCCTGAGGCCCCACCCCCACTTCAGTTCAAGGCATGTTTGTCGCCCATATATTTTCGGTCGGCCCACGTGACTGTCAGATCACGTGACGGCGCGAGCCTGGGTTGTGAAAAATCTGAAGTAGAAGATTGATGAAAATGCCATAATAATGCATTTAAATTAAGTTGTGGTGTAGAATTGTGTTATATTAAATAGCTGTAGGTTTTATTTGTGTTTTCGCTATTCCTAAGCGATAATCGCGTGTGATATTTAAGTAGTCAAGATTAATACGCCTAGCGCAGTAAAGTGAGTGATTAGCCTAGTGCCTATAAAAAGAGATAGCGAGCTACCAGCGGACCTTTCCTAGTATCAGCCGCCAGAGAGAACAGACAACAGAGCCAAACTGTAAATGCCTTGAGCACGTGAGTTAATTTAAATTAGAATTAATTTTATATAATTCTAGAATTATATTCAGCACGAGTCTGTTTTAATGTTTAGTGAAATAGATAGATGTGTTTCCAAAGGAAATGTCTTTTTAGGACATTATGATTTAGTCTTGAAGCCCATTGATAGATGAGTGAAAAAATGTTTGACAAATAAAATTAGGCACGCAAAGCCTAAATCCAGATGTGAGAATTTAGTATCAAGTATTTCATCCATCAGACCGGGCACATTTAGTAGGAGAGTGTTTTATACATGAAACTGGACAGAAATGTTATCAGAAAGGCAGATATAGTATGAAGCTATTTCACGGGAATGTAGATAAGATTAACAATAGCAAGATTGTAGCCACGTGGCGAGGACTGTATAAAAAGCGGCGAATAACACGCCCCGCGTGGTAAACCTATAATGTTACACCATGTAACACAGATTGCTACCGAAACACTACTGCCCTAGCATATGAATACTTAATATGGAGGCAAACCACACTGTTGGCCCCATGCTCCCTCAGGAGCGGAGAAGAGAAATATTTACCTTGAAGTGAGCCCACGTGCTCTCACAACCATTCCTCACATAACCATAATTAAATAATCATAAAATGGACATAGAATAATATTCAACTGTATGTACAACAAATACTCTCAGTAATGAGAATAAGCTACTACCTCGTAACTGATCTATCTCAATATTCGTTACTGCATTCTGAAGCATGTCGTATGTGACGACTGGTGCGACTGAGAATCTCATCACACGAAACACATCGTTACCGAAACAAATCACTGCCATAGCATAAAAATGCTTCTTGTCGGCTTGTGATAGACACCAGCCACATTGGTGTTTCCATGCTCCGCCGGGAGCAACCAGAGAAACACATGTCTCAACAAAGGAGTGGCCTCGCGCTCTCCAGAAATCTAAATACATATTCTCACCTCACAGTAACCCATTAAATATACAGTAGAATTATGATAAGTAGGCTATCGTGAAATACACTCAATTACTTTTACATTAGAAAAATAAAATATAATTATTCTCGACTTAAACCAAACTGGAACTAAATACACAACGTGTCACATGGCGTAACATTATAGGTTTACCACGCGGGGCGTGTTATTCGCCGCTTTTTATACAGTCCTCGCCACGTGGCTACAAACTTGCTATTGTTAATCTTATCTACATTCCCGTGAAATAGCTTCATACTATATCTGCCTTTCTGATAACATTTCTGTCAAGTTTCATGTATAAAACACTCTCCTACTAAATGTGCCCGGTCTGATGGATGAAATACTTGATACTAAATTCTCACATCTGGATTTAGGCTTTGCGTGCCTAATAAAACCTATCAAACATTATTTTCACTCATCTATCATTTCTTCAAGACTAAATCATAATGTCCTAAAAAGACATTTCCTTTGGAAACACATCTATCTATTTCACTAAACATTAAAACAGACTCGTGCTGAATATAATTCTAGAATTATATAAAATTAATTCTAATTTAAATTAACTCACGTGCTCAAGGCATTTACAGTTTGGCTCTGTCGTCTGTTCTCTCTGGCGGCTGATACTAGGAAAGGTCCGCTGGTAGCTCGCTATCTCTTTTTATAGGCACTAGGCTAATCACTCACTTTACTGCGCTAGGCGTATTAATCTTGACTACTTAAATATCACACGCGATTATCGCTTAGGAATAGCGAAAACACAAATAAAACCTACAGCTATTTAATATAACACAATTCTACACCACAACTTAATTTAAATGCATTATTATGGCATTTTCATCAATCTTCTACTTCAGATTTTTCACAACCCAGGCTCGCGCCGTCACGTGATCTGACAGTCACGTGGGCCGACCGAAAATATATGGGCGACAAACATGCCTTGAACTGAAGTGGGGGTGGGGCCTCAGGGGTGTCTTCCCGGCCCATCACATATCTCCCTCCTGATTTTGTTGTCGTCCCGACAACATCACTCCCTCTGGCGCTTCAGTTGTAACCTCTCAGATCGTCTCGGGGCAGGACCCTCTATTGGCTGCAGGGCATACCAGCCTGGTTCGGGCATTAGACCATGCACGTCCTCCCCAGGATCTGTCTCATCTGGCGAAGCTGGTGCCTCAGGTAGGCCTAGTGTAGCATCTACCAGATTCGGAGAATCATCTTTGTCCTCACTTCGTCTTAGTTCGTGCGCCGCAACCCTCATCTTCAGATTTTCGTTGCTCGCTGGCCTTATCACATAAGGACCACCGCTTGCTTCTGGAATTGACGATACAATGAATTCGTCGTTGGACCACACGTCTTGTATTTTGGCCCTGTCAGTGTAGTGCACTCTTTTCCGCACTCTTTCACCCACTCTCAATGGTGTGGGGCCTGGAAGCTGATTACTTCTCTCCCTCCTGTCAGCGGCCATTTTCTGCATTCTCTCTGCAGCTTTTTGGTGGGCTATGTGCAACCTCTCTAGGTGACCTTGCAGCCACTCGTCAGTTGTCTCCGGCTCTTCATCTGGGCGCGTGCCTATCATGAAGTCTAGAGGAAGCCTCGGTTCTCTGCCGAAGAGGAGGTAGTATGGTGAGTACCCTGTCGAAGAGTGGGGGGGGTAGAGTTGTAGACCATAACCACCTCCGCTAGATGCTCAGACCACCTTCGCTTCTGGTCGGCTGTCATGGGTCTCAGCAGATCATGCAACGTCTTGTTGAAGCGCTCGCACTGCCCGTTGCCTTTAGGATTGTAAGCTGTAGTGCGGCTCTTGTGGACTCCATATACCTTGCACAGCTCTGCGACTATCGCTGACTCGAAGTTCCGGCCTTGATCAGAGTGTATCCTCTGAGGAGCTCCGAGATACTGGAACCACTTTTCCACCAGGGCCTTGGTGACTGTTGTTGCTTTTTGGTCTCTTGTTGGTATAGCAATGGTGTACTTGCTGAACACATCTGTCAGCACTAATACATTCTCGAACCCTTTGGAATCCCGCTCTAGCAGGGTGAAATCCATTGCTACCACCTCAAGTGGTCTGGAGGCAATCAAGTTTCCCGATGGCCCATGAAACTTCAGTTGAGGTGCCTTGGCAACGTTACATCGGTTGCATCTGCGACAAAAGACGTCAACATCAGCTGTGATGCCTACCCAGAAGCACCTACTTCTCAGCAACTGCAGCATGCGCTCTCTTCCCTGATGGCCCACCCTGTGAGCAGAGTCTAGTATCCGTGGTTTCATGGACTCAGGTATTACCAGTTGTTTTATGCTGGATCCATCTGATCCCTTCACTGTCCGGTATAACAACCCATCTGTCACTTCGAGCCGGTTACTCTGATTAAGTAGTTTCCTTGCAGCCAAGGGGATCTTTCGAGCATCTTTTCCTGCAGGTCTGGTGCCATCCTTTACCATCTTCCTAACCATCGCTACCACATCATCCGCTCCCTGGAGATTTATCAATTCCTCACGCGAATAGGTGGGAAATGCTTGAGTGGTTGCTGGTGCTATGGTTGATTCGGCCGGTACCCTTTCACTGATATCTTTCTGGCTTGTTGCTGTCATCAACCCTATCTCATATGGTATCTGGGTAAACTCTCCGATAACCTCAGCTGTTATGCCACTTATTGCAACATCTGCGTCATCCTCCAGTTCCTCGCCTGCGGTTTCAATAGGAAAACGGGACAAATAATCTGCATTTCCATTGGCTCTTGCTGCCCGATGTCGGATTGTGTAGTTAAACATCGCCATCTGGGCCATCCATCTCTGCTCTATAGCTCCTAGTTTAGCTTTCTCCCAGAAGGCCAGACCCCTATTGTCTGTAAATACCTCTACTTGTGATCCTAGCAGGTAACCTCTGAACTTCTCAGTCATGGCCCACTTAAGACCTAGCAGTTCCAGTCTCATACTGCTTTTTGAGTTTCTTTCAGAGGGTCGAAGTGTGCGACTTGCATATGCCAAGACTTTCTTTGTTCCATCTTGTACTTGCGAGAGAATTGCTCCCAATCCTTCAAATGATGCATCTACCTCCAGGATAAATGGTAGCGAGAAGTTAGGGAACCCTAGTAGCGGTGTGGAGGTTAGTGCCTTTTTCAGTGTCTCAAAGGCTACAGCACACTCTTCTGTCCACAACTCTCCTATGGGTGACTTACTTCGTCTTTTAGTCTGCATGCCTTGATTGAGCGCAGCTACTAAATCATGGAAACACCAATGTGGCTGGTGTCTATCACAAGCCGACAAGAAGCATTTTTATGCTATGGCAGTGATTTGTTTCGGTAACGATGTGTTTCGTGTGATGAGATTCTCAGTCGCACCAGTCGTCACATACGACATGCTTCAGAATGCAGTAACGAATATTGAGATAGATCAGTTACGAGGTAGTAGCTTATTCTCATTACTGAGAGTATTTGTTGTACATACAGTTGAATATTATTCTATGTCCATTTTATGATTATTTAATTATGGTTATGTGAGGAATGGTTGTGAGAGCACGTGGGCTCACTTCAAGGTAAATATTTCTCTTCTCCGCTCCTGAGGGAGCATGGGGCCAACAGTGTGGTTTGCCTCCATATTAAGTATTCATATGCTAGGGCAGTAGTGTTTCGGTAGCAATCTGTGTTACATGGTGAGATTGCCAGCCCCACGCACAACACCTTACTAGTCTCATTGGACGACATGCATGAGTGTGTGTGTCTGTGTGATAGCTGAGTGTGTGCTCTTGCAGTAGTGGTTTTGGTAGCAATCTGTGTTACATGGTGAGGTTGCCAGCCCCATGCACAACACCATACTAGTCGCATTGGACGACATGCATGAGTGTGTGTGTGTGATAGCTGAGTGTGTGCTCTTGCAGTAGTGGTTTCCGTAGCAACCTGTGTTACATGGTGAGATTGCCAGCCCCACGCACAACACCTTACTAGTCGCATTGGATGACACACATGAGTGTGTGTGTGTGTGATAGTTGAGTGTGTCAGGTGGCGGCGTAGGACAGTTTGACAGGTGAGAGCGTGGTGTTTCTCATTCAGTATTATATTATGATTTTAACTATTCTGTGCTTTGTTTGCTTCTTCAGATTAGCATCGGGCACTGTTGGGTGTTTGTTTGGTTTGGTGTTATGTTCGCTAGTTTATTTGTTTAATGTTTGCTTTGTCACTGAATGGGCTGTAAAAATAAATATAGCCCCTGCCTCTAGAATCAAGAGTTTTATTGTTGTTCGGGTCGGTGCGAGTGTAGCAAGAGAGTGATCACACATCACAATATAATCATCATCATTATCTCGCCCACCCTATCACAATATATAAACAAAATATTGCACAGCGTGAGATCTGAGGGAGGTAGCGTTAGGTCCCCTGAGAATTCATCTATACTAGGTTCAACTATTAGACTCAAGGTCTTACATAGCTTGACCTCACGCTGTTGACACTTAGTTTTTCATTTATTTACCATCAATAACCTCCCCGGTGTTAATCCACCACATGTACAAATGTAATGTTTACAAATAGTTACGGCGAACAATTGTAATCAGAAACAAGACTACAATTCATACAGCTGAAGTACTATTCTAGTTTACCAAAAATTAAAATGATAAGGTTGATAAAGTTGGATTTTTATTCCCGTTAATGATATCCACCAAAAGATAGATATAAGTGGATGGAAGCAGACATCATCATCATCATCAGTTGATAAGATCTCTATGGTGTTGTTTGCTCCACTGTAGTGTATGGAATGTCAACTTGACCTACGCAGTGGTGTGTAGACATGGATTGAGTGTACAATGTGCGAATGATGATAAGGGTTCGTGTTGGTGACAAATGTTCTTTTCTCACACTCATGTATGACTGGAAGTCATCGACACCAACGACTGTGTACCTTTTCTAAAGTTTAATTGGACGTACACACTCGACAGCACAGATAGTGACAAATCACAGGTTGGCATAATACATCATAGTACAGTGGATAAATGGTCCTGCAATGTTATGTTACATGGGCACTCATGTAGATTAATATTATAATGGACTGTCAGTAGCCAAGCCCTCAGCATCGCCCATACATATAAATCATCTGACTTCACTGACTGAGCACGTCAGCTTATAAACAATATTTCAGATGGCTTCTAAACCTAATCTCGTTTAGCGACGATTCTCCCACATAATGTTCAGCACATATTTTTTTCATATAATAATATTGAACCGCTAATAACGGGTTCTCATGTGTAGCAGTGATCTCTGGACTAAACAAGCGATAATACGGGCATCCCCTTTCTCTTCTTGAAAGTCGCTACATGTTTTGGTTCCAAGATGGCTTCACTCGTGAACTGTCACTCACGTTTGGATGCAGATAATGAATCTGTCCTAAAGTTAGTCATTCATAAAACATTGCATTGCTCTGTAGATTTGATCATGAACAATTGACTGCATTCTACAGAATATAGTGTTGCTAGGAATCGAAGTCGTTTTCATCGAGTCAAATATATTCTCTTAGACATTCAAATCGTAACTATCGAAAATGGTGGCTTCGATCGAGAGTTCATAAGAGTGTCTTTGATTACCTTGGTAGAGGAAATATGGAACTGCCATTCCTTGGCAATATGAATAAACACTGGGGTAAAGCATGCACGATAGGTCTAGACGACTATCACTTTCCCCACAAATACTGAGATCACTTTTTCCCGGCGACAGGCCGACATAGGAAACACACAGTCCCTATCAGGACGAAGCCAAATCACACCACACTCTAGCGACACATCCGCCGAATAGCCTTTGACCTCTCTAGAGACAACAGAACATATAGTTCGACTTAGATATGTAAAGATATACAGATATAAGACAGACTCGTCCTACTCAGACAAACAATACACATAAATTCAGGCCATAGATATTCTGAAGCAAGAACAATCTATTATTACCCAAACAACGAATAAATCGCAGTAAAATGGATTTATCCGCAGAGTTTGATCGAAGAGATGGCACAACTTTCAAGGGAAGTAACTCAATAATGACTTTCCCTTAAGCACAAAAAAATTACCTATGTATAATATTGTAAGATATCAAAGACTGCACGTAACAGTAGGCCTATTCCTTCTTGGTCTCTCCAGGGTCCTCTCGTGAACTACACGCCGGACAAGCTCACACAACACATCTGACGTGTGTGTCCATGATTCGTTACTAGGCAGTCCTTTTTATGGAACCCCCAGGGAAAGAGATGCAGAAGTAGATAAAAAAATAAAACAACAACAACAACACATGGTTAAGATAACTAGAGAGAGAAGTGAAAATGATGAGGTAAAAGTGGAAAAAAACTTCAGCTGACGGCACGTGACAGGATGACTTGGCATGGAGTTTGTTGAAGGCCTATGCTAACTTAGGAAGCTAAAGGGTGTTGACTAGTTGATTATCCGTGCAGCTACACATTCACGATTATTACATGGATGCAGGTGTGATAATTATCTTTTAAGTTTCTTTAAGTTTTTCTTTTACTTGTTTTTTTTCAGGAAGCGGTTACGTTGTTCAACGACCGACATTAAAAAGAATCTAAACCATTGACTCTTAATCTTTTTTGCTCAGACCACCACCCCCTCCCCCTGTGAACTTTGTGTCATCACATCCCGTCCTTCTCCAAATTTAATCATTGAACCAATCAAGACATAATTAAGATGTTACAATAGGGATTTAATGTCTAGCCAATTCCTCATATATATATATATATATATATATATATATATATATATATATATATATATATATATATATATATATATATATATATATATATATATATATATATATATATATATATATATATATATACACACAGGAAAGCGAAAGTTGACGCCGCGTGTCGTTTCGTACAATACAAGATACAACACACACACGCACGCACGCGCACACACACTTACTTACTTACTTACTTAGTCGTTCCCCTTCTACCGTGAGGTGTAGAGGTTTGGAAGAGAGAGCGCCAGACCATTCTATCAGCTGTCTTCTTCCTGGCCTGGTTCCATTCTAGTCCTCGGTCCTTCAAAGATTGTCTAATGTTGTCCTCCCAGCGGACTCTGGGTCGTCCTGGAGGTCTGGATCCCTGGCTCTTTGTTTCCCATGCTTGTCGTGGTAGCCGATCTTCTCCCATTCTGCAGACATGGCCAAACCATCTTAGTTGGGACTGTTCTATTTGGGTCTGCAGCGGATGGGATTTTAGGCCTTGACGGATCGTCTGGTTGCGGACCATGTCTCTTCTTGTTACTTCAACCACTTTCCTCAGATACCTCATTTCTGAGGTTTGGATCTGGCTTTTGTGGGTTGTAGTCATTGCCCACGACTCGCATCCATATGTCAAGACTGGGACATAGGTGGAGCGGTATACAGCCATCTTCGTTTTCTTAACAACCTCTTTCTTGCTGAGGAATCCACGATTTATGGCCTGAAAAAGTCTCCCAGCCGCTGCTTTTCGAGTGGCCAACTCTTCTTTGATGCCTCCCTTTCGGTCTATAATAGCTCCGAGATATTTAAAGTGGTCGACCTGCTCCAGGACCTGTTCTCCCAACTTAATCTGATGTTTTCTTTCTTCTCGTGATATCACCATGGATTTTGTTTTAGAGCTGCTTATGACCATCCCTCTCTTCTCCAGCTCTTCCTTCCAGACTTGCAGGTTGGATTGGAGATGTGCCTCTGATTTAGCAATCAGGGCAACATCATCAGCAAATGCCAGCTCCGAAATATAGACCTGTCTCATCTTCCAGTACCCCACTGAATACTTTTTTGTTCTCTCCTTACATGCCTTGATGACATCGTCCATAAGGAGTATGAAGAGGTAAGGTGATAGGATATCACCTTGTCTTACACCAGTGGTGGTCCTGAACTCTTCTGACTTATGGTTTGCTGTCCTCACATAATTTCTGCAAGACTTGTAGAAGCTCTGTATAGCATGAATCAGAGGTGCTGGAATATTCTTCCTTGCCAAACAGTCCCAAAGTTTGCTCCAGGGGACCCTGTCAAACGCCTTTTCCAGATCTATGAAACAAAGATGGATCTCACTCTTATACTCAAGGGCCTTTTCACTCAGCTGTCTGAGTGTGAAGATTAGGTCTTGAGTACTTCGGTTTGCTCGGAATCCGCACTGGACCTCATCCAATTGTGGCTCAGCTAGGCGTCGGAGTCTCTGCTCTAGGATTCTAGAGTAGATTTTACCAGGGACACTGAGAAGGGATATGCCTCTATGGTTTCCACATTGTCGATTGTCACCCTTTTTGAAAATTGGTGTTATGATGGCAATCTCCCAATCCTTTGGTATGGTCTTGTTGCACCATGCTGCCTGTAGGACCTTTAAGAGTAATAGGTCGCGCGCACACACACACACAAACAATAAAGTTTGATTCTAACCTTTAGAAGTTTATCCAGTTAGAATGGAACCAGGCCAAGAGGAAGGATGACAGCCGATAGGATAGTACTATATGGCACTCTCTAACAAACTTTTACACCCCAGGGTAGAATAGGAACGACTAAATAAGTAAGAGAATGCAACTGCGATACATGTTCTGGGAGGCAACTCACATCTCCGCTGTATTCCTTCTGTACCTGCCCCGGGGAGACAGACCTAACAGGTTAATAACATCTGATCTAAACCACCCACATAAAAAAACATGCTACTTTCTGAACAATAAATGAAAAGCCTTAATGAGATTTAAGAACATTAATGACAAATGTAACGATATTTCTATCAGTCTTTCGTGATATTACATCTAGCTATGCATGTCCAATGCTTTAATAAAGTTATTTTTTTTTAATGTGGCAACAGAGGAGAGTACGATTGCAGGATAGTGGAAAACATGCATATATGTGAGCGCATAATCAAGCGGGAGAATAACGGATCGAATTTATTAAGTTGCTGATTTTTAAATTTGTTTTCAACGACCAACATTTTCCTTTGAGCTCCTTGCGGACTATGGAGCCACCGTTGCAGTTGGTCACTTAGCAGGAATACTGCGAAGCATTCAAACGTTCTTGTAGCAGTGGTTCCTGTGGAGACTGGTTTTTACCTCATATTAGTCGCCTTGCGCGATATGCCTGAGGGTAAAGTAATACTATTATTTCTTTGTCTCTTCGGAAACCCAACGGAACTGCACGAGGCTGAGGACAATATAACTACGATTAATTTTAATTGTGAACACTTACGCTCACTGATGTGAACACATAATTACGTAGCGAACTAACAGTCAAGCTGTGAACATATACTCAAGATGTGATCACGCACTGAAAATGTGAACACTTCTAAAAGATCTATTTACTCCAGAACTACAATGAAGAACTTGACACTTACAGTATTCGAGATGGCGAACATATGGCCAAGATGTGCAAACTTACTCACGATTTTAACGCTTAGGCCTATATTTGAATATGAGAATAAATATTGTGGAAAAAAAATTATTTTTGTTAGCCTAATGTGCCAATGGTCACAAACTCCAGATGTGACATTTACATTTAAGACGTGAATACCTAAGAACTTGTCACATATAATATTCAAGGTGTTAACAAATATTCAAATTGTGAATATTACACCTCAAGATGGTGATATTTAACATGTAAACACTCATACCTAAGAACTTACCACTTATCAATATTGAAGGTTTTAACAAATATTCAAATTGTTTAACACATACTCAAGACGGCAACACTTAACACTCTTGATGTGAATACTTATAATATTCTAATTGTGAAATAATATCCCATTTCTAAACACAAAGATGTTATATTGAAAAAAAAAACAACCCCGTACCGTATTTTCCGGACATAACTAGCACTAAGATTTAAAGGGAAATTTACGAAAAACATAAAATACTCGTTCATATTCACGAAATCTGAATAGGCCTACGTTTTCTCCATTCATCTTTACTTCACCGGTTGAAGCCGGACGAAAAACAACTACCATCCGATCACTTACCAACACTTTTAAAATAAACTAATTATCACTGCCTACCACACGGCAACACGTGTTTACTAAATAAAGAGCTGAAATAAAATCACACTTGTGTTTCTTTACCCCACGAGAACTAGCCATGCTAAAACCACAGTTACCTTTCAGAACAGTGCAGGAATCACCAATGTCCTGAAGTGGCACATTCGGGATGTAAGACACGGTTGTAATTTTATGCTACACTTTTTTGAAAGGAAGAAAATTCTTGTTCGCAAAATATAGTACTATCTATACCCATAAGCCACCTAGCTAAGATCTGGTCGCACCATACCGTGAAATTATTTCCAGCGGATTGTAGAGACATCCATGCCGTAACGAGCAGAGGTTATATCACGAGAGAACACAAACTACAGATTGTCGTCTGCAAGCGTGCATTTTGACCCCGACAGCCCGAGACGGGTCACAGGTCAGATGAGGTCACTGATAAAGGCGGCGGGCGGTGGCCTTGAAGAATTATTAAGGTGGTGATAGCCGTGTGTACATGCGTGTGTGTGGTGGGTGTGTATGTGTGCGTGGGAGGAGAGGGTGGATACAAGAGTGAGAAGAGAAGCGAAATGGCTGAAGTCGTAGGAATAGTAGGACGTTCGCGCTGTTTTGTGCGAGTGCTACGAGTGGTTGCGAGAGGGTGGAGGGCGGAATGGACTGAAATTCCCACGTACGTTAGAAACAATTAGGCCTACAGAAATCTGAAGAAAATACCGTAATCTCATCACCTGTGTGCAAATGGGACTCGAAAGGGGAACAAGGAAGCTTCTTAACACTGTACCCATACAAGCATGCCGTCGAAGACGACCAAGAAGAGTTGGGCACTATGCAAGTAATTCAGATACATTTTAAAAAATTGTGTTTTTCCATTCAACCTAAACAAATCGACCGTTGGTTATATTAGGGCGCATGTCAAAATATAAAAGCCCCTGTGATCTGTATTTATGCATTGAGATGATAAAACTCAGCACGCCCAGCCTGTGTAGTTTCCCGGGGGTCTTTGAGGAGACAAAGACAGGACTACTACTGCACACTCCGGTATCTCGTACAAGGCAACTAAGATGAGGTTTGTGCACTGGGGCTGGCTGGCAACCTCATTATATACCAAACAAATATTGCAACATAAACCACTGCTGTTGTGGTGGCTCCATAAGGAGCGAAACGGAAAATGATAGTTACCTGCGGTATTATTTTTTGAAGCTGTGTTCGGCGGACAAGTAAGGATGGGTTAGGGAAAGGGTTGAAACCCGCTGCTCTCTCTCTCTCTCTCTCTCTCCCTCCCTCCTGGTCCACAAGACTCTTCCCGCAAAGCAGCAGTTACGATGTGGGTTGTATGCATACACTTGTATCTACGGGTGATTAAAAAGTCACTCCTTAATATTAAACTGTTCTTTAAACAAATGTTTGTTGAACAAAATGAGATGTAGAGCATCCATGGTCACACACAAAATGATGCCTACTACCAGCTCAACAGAAGAGAACAAGTGGTAATCTTCAGACTCCGCACTGGCCACAACAGATTGAGATATCATCTATTCAACAAGCTAAAGACAGGAACTACCGATCAGTGTAACTGTGGCATTGATAAAATGACTGCTGAACATCTGCTTCAAAGTTGTCCAACAAATGCGGAACAGAGAAAGCGCATATGGCCGACACCAGTACCATTCGTGGAAAAGCTCTACAGCAGCGGTGGCCAAACTACGGCCCGCGGGCCAGATCCGGCCCGCCGACCAGTTTTGACCGGCCTGCCAACCTGTTTTGGCCGGCCTCTTATTGTTGATTGAAGTCACACTCTTCACAATGAAATAACACACAAATGTATGTTTGAAATAAATAATTACATGTCATATTACAAATTACAAAACAAATTAAAACAACAGATTCATTATATTTTTCTTTTACAGTAATTTCAGTTCAAAGACTGGTATACATGTCTTGGCAGATGTGCAGTACAGTAGTTTGCCGTTGCTTTCTGTACGTGGTTCATTATATATGTAAAACTAAATATCAGAACGTTATTTTTTAAGGATTTTATAGGTCTGGCCCTCGGGTGTTACCCTTTACCATAATCTGGCCCTCGGCCAACCTTAGCTTGGCCACCACTGCTCTACAGAGATTCAAATAGTCTCAAACTGACTACTGCTTTCTTTGAAAACATTCAAGCAGACGTCTGAGAGTGTACGAAGAAGAAGATGAAGAAGAAAAACGAGAAGCAGGAGCAAGAAGAAGAAGGAAGAAGAAGAAGAAGAAAAAGAAACTGTTCTTTCTTCACTCCTATCCAACTAATTTATACAAAACAAACGTCGAAATAAAGAGAATTAACTGCTAATATATGACATATAAAGCGATGTCACATTAACATAACAGCTAAACGTATGACATCATAGGGGGCAGAGGTCATGACACCAAATGTAAGAAATCCTGCACCCATAAAAATAAGGGACCAAGAGCTAGAAAATACAAACACACTTACAGACTTAGGAAACATAGTAACACCAGATGGTGGATCTAACAAAGATATCAGCAGCCGAATTAATAAAGTCAGAATAGCTTTCACCAACCTAAAAATAACATCTGGAAATCCTCTCAATACGGTACAAACACTGAATTAAAAATACGAGGGAAGGTCAAAAAGTAATGCCTCCTATTTTTTATGTATGTAAATACTGCATCGGTGTGCAATTTGTAAATTTAGCAGGATTCCTCAAACACTCTTCTGCACTGTATAGCATTACCAACCTGTTTCAGTAACAGGTGGCACCACTGTAACAGTTTAAAAATGGCTGCCAAAGACGTTCGGTTAAAACAACGTTATGTCATAGAATTTCTCAATGCTGAAGTCGAGACCCCAATTCGCATCCACGAACATTTGAAGAATGTTTATGGAGATTCAACAGTGGATGTTAGCACTGTCCGACGTTGGGTACATCGTTGTTACGAAGCTGAAGTAGGTCAATCCCCAATTGCTGACGCAAAGCGGACTAGCCGTCCGTCTACCGCAGTGACCCCACACAACATTCATCGAGTTGATGGCATCATTCGTGGTGATCGTCGGGTAACACTGGATGAACTTTCTTCCATGTTGTCCATTAGTAAAGGCAGTGTCCAGAACATCATTAAAGACCTGGGTTATTCAAAAGTTTGTGCACGGTGGGTACCCAGAATGTTGAGACAGACAGACATAAAGAAACAAGGAAAACCATAGCCATCAACCTCCTGCACCGTTACGAAACTGAAGGAGAAGAGTTTTTATCGAATATTGTGACAGGTGATGAGACTTGGGTTCATTTTTTTGAAACAGAATCCAAGAAACTTTGAAGAAGCTTAGAGGTCGTCTTGGCGACTTTACCCATTAAAAGATTAGAGAACTGCACTACTGTTGCACGATAATGCCACGCCATACACCGCTAAACGCACCAGTGTTACGATTGCAGAATTTGGCTGGACATTATTACATCCCCCTTACAGTCCCGATCTTGCATCCTCTGACTTCCATCTGTTTGGACAACCGAAAGAAGATCTTCGCGGACATCACTTTGAGGACACCGAGATCCTTAATTAAACGCGCCGTACGCCAGTGGTTTAGGAAAAAGGATACACATTTTTACCGTGCGGGGATACATGTAACAAATAACGGAGACTACACTGAGAAATAAATTTTTGAAGTTCAGACTTGGGGCTACATTTCAATGTGAATTTTATCTGTTTTCTTGCCTATTGAATGAAATAAAAAATTACGAGGCATTACTTTTTGACCGTCCCTCGTAAATGAGAGCTGTGAAATTTCTGTACTTCTGCACGGTGCAGAATGCCGGAGAGTAACAGAAAAGGAAATGTCCAAATTGTCCTCTTCCCACACAACCTGCCTAAGGAAATTCTTCTAATTTTTTGGCCGAATACCATCACTAACCAAGAACGGCTAACTCGGAGCCACCAAGAAGACATGCGCAACATCATAGCGGGTAGACGTTGGAATTGGGTTGGCCACATCCTCATAAGAGACCCTGACACAATCACCAGAACTGCCATGCTATAGACTCCAGAAGAAAAGCGAAAGCAAGGACAGCCAAAAGCCACCTGGCGGAGAACTGTGGAGGCAGAGATGTTGAGCATGAACCAGAGCTGGGGCACCACACGAAGGATGGCTGTCGACCGAGCAAAGTGGAGACAGTTTGTTGCTGACCTACAAGACGCAACCCGGCGTGATGGCCACTGAATGTTTTGCAAGTCAGTGACCAAAGAAGAATTAACGGTGGCACCGATAAAATGACTGCTGAACATCTACTTCAAAGACGTCCACAACATGAGGAACAGAGAAAGCGCATATGGTCATCACCTGTACCATTCCTGGAAAAACTCTACGTAGATACCATCAGTCTCAAACTGACCACTGCTTTCTTTGAACATATTCAAGTTGACGTCCGAAAGTGAACGAAGAAGAAGAAGAAACATGAGTTTATTGGCCATTTTAGGTGTTTTAAAAAACTTTACTTTACTTCTGCAAATAAACATTTAAAAAATAACATTAGTCGAATTGACAGTTACAGCACCTTGTTCTGACGTATTTCGAGTATACCCAACAGATACAAGTGAGAATATAACATTTTAAAAATAGGCAGCAATCATCTTGTATAATCAGCCAAAAAAATGAAACAAAAACAACAAACAATCCTGAAGTCATTATAAATAAAGTTTCAGTCTTATAATTTAGTGCTATTGTTATAACCCCCCCCCCCCCCCCCCCCGAAATTGTGTTACGAAAATCGAAGTCTGGAATGGCAGAATTAGAATTTTATAATTAGATAAGAGGCTGATAAATAATTAATGAGAGTACGTAACGAAGATACACTTAAGGAACAGCGATGACAAGTACTGGAAGAAGAGCCTACAGTAATCTAACAGCTTATTGTAACCTCATAGCTGCTCTATGATATGCTAGCTAAAGACATGCATTATATTGACTGTCTACTTTTGCAGCTCACCTTTTGTCCCGCCCCCTTTTCTTTAAACACTAGCCAACGCTGTGTTTACAATCTTCGTTGACCTGTCAGTCATAACAGGAAACAAATCACGCTTCGGTTTACCTCGTTCCACTCACGCGAGCTTATCTGTCAATCATATAATACTTGACAGACAGCACGTGAGAGAGAGACACATAACAGACTTCTTTGAAGTTTGCTCAGGGGAAATCTAAAATCCCCAATACCCGTTGATCTGGGAACACGGGCATCCTACAAGGAAACCCGCTAGTGAACAGAAAGTCTTTTGATGTCGGTCAAAGCTCCAGACAAGAACCCCTGAAAGACCGACATAAAGTCTTTTATCTTGAAACCCCTAGCTTCTGAATTTTTGTCACACACAGGAGCGCGAAATTAACACCATTAGAGATCAGAGAAATCTAATGATTATATATATATATATATATATATATATATATATATATATATATATATATATATATATATATATATATATTTATATATATATATATATATATATATATATATATATATATATATATATACTGCTGTTTTCTTAACCCCGCCATCAGAAGTCAGTCAGAATTTGAATAGTCTAGCGCGCAGTCCGAGAACCATTTTTCTTGTTGGAAGTGTTTATAAGTGATTCGTGGAGATTTTCGTTCTGAATTTTCTGGTAAGAGGAAAATAGTGCTAAGGATTTAAAAGTGGTGATAGCATTTAAACACTTATACTTCTCTTAGATTTTTTCTCGCTAGTAAGACCTATTAAATAAAATAACGCGTAACGACTTTCATACCTGATATTCAATTAAAATGTTAGTCCACCACTCGACCGCTAACTCACTGAGACGAGACGGTAATTATGTTTACAGTGTAGACGGACGCGACACTTAAACTCCCCCAGGAGAGAGAGAGATAAACTCGACTGTTAAGCAGATCGGACCTTATAGGCGTTAGGCGACTGATAGCGGGAGTATAAAATATATGTTTATATTTCATTTGTAAATTGTTATTAGCGTCTATTATTTTTTAATGCCATACGACAAACGAACAGACACCGACAATTTAATAGCTATTTAATGACAGGCGATTATTGTTGTAGGTGGTGCGTATGAAAAATTAAATAATAATTAACACGGTACGCTGACCGCCAGCCGAGAACAGGAGCGGGTGAGTTATCATAAACTCGGTCCGACCAGATTAGCGGCCAGCGACGTCTGCGAGCGTGTAGGCGTAGGGAAACACCGTGTGTCTTTTGAACTTAGTCAGGACTGACAGAGAGGATGAGAGATCGTCTTGTCACGTCGGTATATATAGAGATATCTACATAGAATGGTAGCATTTTCCCCCACAAATGTTCTCTTATATTTTTCGCAGACCATGATTTGTCACGTTCGTTATATATTTAGAATGGTAGCATTTTCCCCCACAAATGTTCTCTTATATTTTTCGCAGACCTGATCAAGGGCGACCAGCGGTCTTTTTTACTTTTCTGGTTCGTTATCCATTTCATTTATAAGCGTACTCGCCGATGATATTAGATGACTGTGACAGACGAACTCATCCGTCCTGAATTTGTTAGGATGATGGTGAGAACCCTCTCATAACATCGGTACCCCTGAAGTGTTGGATGATATAGTACGATCCTTCGTAGCGACCCCTTGGATAACATCAGTGCCCCCGAAATATTGTAACCTTTCGTCAAACGGGATTTTTTCTTTTCACCTGGACTCATTAGCTATGCAACCTTTCCACGCAGATTGGCAACACCTTTGCTGATTGATATGTGGACAGCTTATTTACCGTTCATTCCGGTCATCGCATTGATTTAAGGAGAGGCTAAATCACGCCCATGGTCATCTCTTGAGCAATCATATGCAGTAATTTCATTAACTTGGCCCAGAGGGGGCGTTGCCAGCATCAAACAGAATGTAGCGGCACACGATCAAACCGGCACTGAGAGCTCTCAGGAAAGACTAGCGCCACGATCAAAGACAGCAGTGGTCCCTGACGAGCGACGCAAGTTCCCTGCCGGTATTTTCGCATCTCCGTGCCAAACGCAGAACCGATCGCAGTGAAAGCGAACGGGGAAAGCCGGAACGCAAGCAGCGAGCGAAGATACGAGAGACCAGGGGGCGGCATATCTCTTTAGTTTGGCGGTCAGATCCCCAAAAGTGTCCTGAGATCTAAAAAGGTGTAAAGTTTCTCATGTCCCACTTATCTTTCATTTCATTCTAGATATATACAGACCACGTAGAAATACACTTTATCACTCGCTGGCCAGAACTTAACAGAAGCACTAGCTATATTTGAAATCTTGTTATAGATTATCCCCTGGATTTTATACATATTTGCAGTGAATTATATTTCTGTACAAAGCGGTAAAATATATATTGTGTAAAGTGATCAGTGGTCTAGTTCATTCATTCTATTTCACTGGATTTTGTGTTAATTTAAATCTATTAAATTAAACCATCTCAATAGTTCCAGTTGTAAATGTAATGATATACCTGCTATATTATTTCCAAAAAGATAATAGATGTTAAATGCTTAAAGTAACTTTTAAAGTCGCGAAGGAATTTATAATTAATAAATTTAGTTAAGTCCTATATTTATAGATGTGTGTTTTAACCACTAAAACTCGCGCAGTGTTCATTAAATACATAATTAAATACGCGAGCGTATATTTATAAATAGTCTTAACGGGAAATTTATCGCGCTTTAGAAGATTATTTGTTTTCGGTATATTACATGTCTTTTTTTCTTTCATACAGAGTGATCGTAACCTGTGCGATCCCAGCATTAAGAAAGCAATAAAGAAATCATCTTAAAAACTTTCCAGACATATTGATGAAAAATTTTTTAAATTTAATCTTGTGGCGGTTCAATGTGACCTAGCTATCATAATTATATGAAAGAAAGCCTGCCCAAGAATATTTCAAGAACAATCATCATATTAAAATTACAAATCTGTAAGATAACCTGGAAGTTGAACAGTGCCAGTAGCGATACCTGATTTACTGCCTTACTGTGAGAAGAGTACATATTTTCCTGAACGGTGACGGCTTAAAGTTTTTTCCTCACTGGATTAATAAACTTTCCGGTCAATTACTATCATCACGCATTGAAGGAATTTTACCATAGCGGAAGATTAAAGACACCACTTCATTTTCACCCTTGTGTCGAACTGTGTCAGTGCCATCCCATAGACTCCTTTTTATATAATAAAACACAATAACTCTTAGGCTTCAAGTCCAGCGATATAGTTGGAATAGTGCTATCAGCCAACCTCGCTACATCTGGGGCGGGACATCGAAGTACTAGACATTTTCACGTGTCAAGAGCAATTGTTGCTTATATAATTCTATGGATTGCCTGATGCTGCAATCGGTAAGTGTGTGTGTGTATGAGTGTGGATCCTCACGCGCGTGCATGAATGACAGGAAATCTAATTGTTTTTTGCAAACCATTTGTTAACTTGCCTACCGGGCAATACATTTTCTGTATACCCCGCATTGTTCCTTTATGTGGGATATTTTGTTAACTCTGTTTAACCCCCTCCCTTTCAAATGCTTAGTAAAGGGAAGAACAATTTGGGATAACAAGTTTTTTTCTACCACCCATACCTAGTACTGTAACCCCTCTTCCAGAGTAATTAACTTCACTGTTAGGTTACATTACCTATGTTCCTGATAACTATCTATCTTTGGACTGGGTTCATCTTTGTCTAATAAGCGGGAAGGGCTTAGTCGATACCAATCTTCTTCACCCCCTCCCCACCTGGTTATTTGCATTTTCTGTACATATGATAATTTTATGTAACCCTTGATATTTGTTTGTGATTTGATTCTTTTTTGGTTAATAAACATCATAAACCTAGTTAGCACTGTGTTGGAAATACCCAAAGCCCATAAAATTTCCCCTATTTGTTTAAGATAGTTTGTATCCACGTCGTCTGTGTGTTTTAAGCACCAAATCGGTGTGAGCGCATAGGTGTGTCTGGAAAACTGGCAAATAATTGTTTGACCAGGAGAGTGGAAGAGAAGATTGAGAGAAACGATTTGTCGTAAATAAGTCTGTCTTTACTCTCCTCCAGCACTCTGTGAAGCAACTATTTACTCTCTACATTTCTATCACTGAGTTTTTTTTTCACCATCATTCTACACTCTAAACCGGACTACTATTTCTAAGACTCTTTCTCTCAAAATAAATTTACAGCCAATTAGGTAAGAGAGTGAGAAGTGGCCACTGTGCGAGAGAGTGTGTGATGATTTTCTTGTTTTGCTGGGAATTATCCATAAATCTGAGTGTCTAAATGTTGTTTACTTTACTTGGTCTTATAGTGTGCCAATATTGTTTTATTCTGTAACCTGGTGCTAACCTTCAACCTTTGGGTTAATAATTTTTGGGTTTTTCTCTCCATACGGGTGAAGGCGCACCTATCTTATATATTTCCTATGTATGTAAATTATTTCTTGATATCTTTTAGATAATTGGTGTTGTCAAGTTTAGTGATAATAAACTACAAAGAAACTTAACTTTGTGTGTTGGTCAGGCCCATACCCATTTATCCTTAGTTTTTCACGTTTGTGTGTCATTGTTGTCACATATTGTTGTGTGTGTGTGTAGAGTAACCTGTTCTTTCATTAGACAGGGAGGCAAAGATTGTCCTATAATAAAGCATAGTTGTACGGATAGGCTGGATGAGAGAAACCTGCTCACTCTTTCCCTCAACCTACCACCTGTGAAATCTATTTCTATACATTCTCGTGTATCAGTCAACCTGTGCTCTTTACTTAGACTGGGCCCAATAAACCGATTAACCTACCGTTACGACAACGACGGCCAAATTCTGGAGTGGTTACGTCATTAGGTCAGCACACACACAAAAATGAGGTCTATCTTGTACTAGTATGGCTAGTTTACTACTAAAGATAAGAGAAGACAGAAAGAGGATACAGATATCTGTATAAACAAGCGTGTAAATCGTCAAACAGGAGAGAAGGCAAGTGCCAAGTGCGCCCGCTGACAATAAGTGACGCCGCGACGTAACTAGGCAGGACATTTGTCTGGTGCTGACGTTTATTTATTTATTTTTTTTTTCGGGTCCAATTCTGTGGTATTGAGATATTAGTATTCTGTCATAAATACGTGACACATCGTGTAATATATTGCTTTCTATGTTGAACACTTCACACTGGTCACATACCAGGACTTGACCACACACACCTATGGACATTACACAATCAACATGAACGAACGAACGAACGAACGAACTTTATTTTCGAAGGGTAAAGAATTGGGCGCGCAGGCCCGTCTAACATTCTGCCCTTCCACTCTCATTAATCTTGCATACTATATCCTTTCATTCCCACATGATGCTTTAAGCATTAATTTAAAGGCATGCAACAATATAAAGTTACCATAACAGCATTCATTTACAGTATGCAAGCATAATATATAAAAAAATGAGTAGGGTTTTTTTTTTTTGAAACAAACAAGCTAGTAAATGGGGGAAAAAAAAGTAATAATAAAATAAAATAAATAAAACAATAAATAAAAATAAAAAAAATTCTGTATACCGACACTCACTCATGCGGTCAATCCGTCTACAATTAATCTGTATTTTTGGTATGCGGGTACATTCTCACGACTCACATTTCTAAAGTGACTCTAATAAAGGCAGTAGTCAACTCAAGGTTCCTGACATCTAGTTCGCCTTCAGACTTCCACATTAATGACTCTAATAAAGGCAGTAGTCAACTCAAGGTTCCTGACATCTAGTTCGCCTTCAGACTTCCACATTAATGACTCTAATTAAGGCAGTAGTCAACTCAAGGTTCCTGACATCTCCAAACAGTTTTTCGTTGACAGAAGTGAGTTGTTGCCACATGCTACTCCATTCTTTGCTGTAGGTTGGGAGCCTATCTTTTCCGGACAATCTTCTCGTAGTTCCACCAACAAAGCTGTGGACAATTCACACTAAATGTATCTTATCAAAAGTTAACTTCACTTAAAAGAAAAGATGGCGTTCTTTTTGTCATTCTTCCAAGCTTTTTCATCTCCCTCATTTCTGGTTTCAGTTCTGTTCTCCGTGTGCTTTCCAGTCTCGCTCTGCCTCTCTCGACCCCGGGGATTCAAGAGCAAGGACGGCCTTGCAGTACTTAAATGATATTATCCACAAAACTAGATACCAACACTGATTTGGGTTGTGTACTCTCCTCATTCCTCATTCTCAACTCGACGAAAAAACTGCAACATCATCATTCATATTAACAATAATGTAAACTTGCATTTATTCTTAAACAGACTGCTTTGATTTTTAAAAATTGCTTTGTGTTTAAAAACAAACCCGTTTTGGTCTAAATCAATCAATAAATCAAAACTCTTCAGCTCCCGAAAGATCTTCGATAAACACACGTCAAGTCTTTATGTCGCGTGTCATCAATTCAAGGTCCTTCCATGTCTTCTTCAGATAGTCGCAGGATATTAGCCCTGCAGTTTCTCCTTTCAGCTGCTACCTGTGCAGCTCTCCATTGTTCGTTTAAAGTATGAACATTCCAGGTACCAAATCTGGAGATTTTCCTAGAAAAATAAAGTTAGCAACCCAGACTCCTTTCAGCTTTCTCTGTGTTGCATCATGCGTTCTTACCATGTTTAGGTTTAAGGTTGCAATTAAATTGTTAAAAAGAATAAACGCGATGTTTGTCACCAACGTTAGAAGATATATGCTGGAACTGCCACGTAAACTAGTGTCTTTATGATAAATTATGAATCGCACACCAGTAATTCTGCTATAGCTTTATAATTAATGCCCCGAACGGAAACATTCTTTTTGGGATTTGAACAGCAACTACAAATACGTGTCATTATGGCAGTGGGAAAATCGTTATCTTTGGTAATTGACAAGAAAATAATGATTTTGTCGGAAAAATTCGCACAACAGCATTGAAATCCTACGAAAGTTACAAGTAGTAAAGTGAAGTCAGGCGCGGACCCCCGAGAAGGAAAGGGTTAGATCTAGGTTTGGTATTTAAGCCACTCAGATTCAATTCTGGACTCTCAAAATTGCACTCATAGCTGAAAAGACGTACAGTGGACTGACACACGCTTGTCGAATCAACATAGCCACAGCTCATAGCTGAGAAGCAAAGCTGACCTGCTTGTGAGCACACTTGCGAAAGTGATAAGCTCAGATCCGTAATACTGTGTCTGAAGGGTTCTTATCCGAGAGTCATGTGACGTATGAAAATCGAGCCTCTCTTTAATCCCTCAGTCACCCCTTTCTCTCCTACAACTAAACAACTCGAGTGGAATTCCCACGCTTGCTGGTTGGTATGCAATAAGTTATCGTGCTAGCAGCCACGACATTCGCCCTTTGTTGTCTTCTCTCTCGAGCTATTAAAATAAAACTATTTCGGTATCTCTTACTGACATTCCCTCAGAGAGGCGGGCCACTGGCGATCACGTTACGACGTCAGAGCCGAGATCTGAAACCTCTGATAATAGAATGGACGTAGAATTCTCATGGGCGAGATCGGGCCGATTCAGTATATATGTGCAGTTTCCTAAAAATCATTTATCAGTCTGCCGCAGGAATTGTTGATATCTGCTAGCGCGAACTCTTGGAGTTTTATATAGAGAGAATTCTTAGATTCGTGGAGAGTGTCAGTTTCCTGCATGGCGGTAATCATAATAGAATTTTGAGTGTCTTAACGTGTTAAAGTTTTTCACTGGGATTTCTGTGTTTATTAAATAAGCATATTAAATAACTTATAGCAAATTGTTCCAGCTGTAATAAGTAAATTTAATTTCTTGTCTTTCCCCCAGTAAGAGACGCTTTAAATTAATTAATATACGCTAGGCGATTGATAATTAGAGATAAATCTACTTTAATTCATCATGCGTAATTTTGTGAATTACTAGAGTTTATATCTCGTGTTAAAGCGCGATAATATTAGCTAGATTCTTGTGGATTTAAATATAATTTAATACCGGAGTGATCTAGAGGTCTTACCTAACGCGTTTGAGATTATAATATTGATATCATTGTTAAAATGTTTGTTTTTTCCACCTCTAGGCGATCACAACCCTTGCGATCTAGCGGTTTGAATAGCTCCAGAAATATTCTTAAAATATTATCGGGTCTTAGATTTTGACCTGTGCGGTCCTCTTGCTTTTTTCCAGAGAGAGAGTTCCCATATAAAGACTTTAAGAATAAGATCATAAACTGGACAAGAAATTACCCAGATTGTTTTTACAGCAAATCTGGCGGCCACATATCTGTATAACATTTGTTCCAGAATACTGACTATCGTGGTTTTTCTTTTCTCGAGTGGATTTATCCAGGAAAAAAAGAATACTTGGGTCCATAACCGGCACTCAACCCCAGAGAGAAACAAAGAAAAAAAACACAGATAGAAGATCCTTTGCTTATCCTTATTGGTTTTTTTCTAACAGTGTACCCACCAATTTCCTTAAATATCGGACTTCTGTGTGCTGCCCATGGTGAACATTTCGATCGCAATCTATATATTTCTACATGCACTACCTGATGACGTGAATTTTGACACATAAAATTAGCACTATCTAAGCGGGCGGTTCCCCATTAGGAAAATTAATCATTCTTTGAGGAACTGGGGCTCCGTTGGATCAGCACCACCCATGAAACATGTCAAAGATACACAGCTGTTACATACAAGAGTAGTCGATAAGTGTGATTGAAATGTGGCCACAGACTGACAGATTGTAAGAAAGAAAAATGAATATTTCATATTTTGTATAATCATTTTAATCACTTCTGTCTTGTCGGGTTCACTACTACTGTTATATTATTTTTTTCCCAGGATAGATTAACTAAAGACTGTTCTTTCCTTTATCGTCTATCCCTTTACTGTAGTATTAACTTTAATCTTTTGGGTTAAGTACCTCTGTTGGGATCTACTTTGGAGTTCCTTTACCAGAGAGGAGGGATTATTGGGTTAATAATTTGTCTTGCATTTTTGTGTCTGTAAACTATACTTTCTGATGATTGATGTTGTGATTTTTTTCTAGAGACGATAAACATAATACACCTTAAGTTATCGTTGTGGTGAAGTGGGATGTTATAAATATTTATAGGGGACTTAGTGTACTGACTGAGATCAGCTGTGAAGGTATCTATATCTAATAAGAGTAGTGTATTATAGATAACCTTACTTGCTGCCACATATGTATACCTCAGTCAGAATTATTCTGGAATAGTGTGATGACTACGTTATATGTCTAGGGTATGTGTATGATGAAGTGTAAGTCATAACAACAACAGACAGATAAACAATTTAATTTATTCCACCACACTTGACAACACTGTGACACTCACATACATAAAACACTCTACGAGGATATCTTAAAGGAGTCACTGATAACTTTTCAAATAACAATATGTATTCAGTGATGGGGGGACTTCTTCTGATGATCAGATTGCCTCCTGTTGTATCGCTCTGTAAAGAGTTTCCTATCATTGTCATGAATGTATATGTGTCCTGATTCAAATACAAAGGGAACCAGGAATCACAATCAATTTTAATTACAAGTTATATGTACAGAATTTATTAATATGAATCTTGTAGTGACATATATTATTAATAGTATCCTATGTGTGTCAGTTGTGTAGTAGTAATATGAGGTAATACTGGTTTTGTTTTGTTCAAGCTCTGTTGGTATTTGTCATCATGACTTCAATAGTTTGTTTCTATTGGAACTAGTATTGGAGATGTTCTCAGTTCCTGGTATTAAAACAATTAAATTCCCCTCTTAATTTTATTTTACAATGTCATTTTAAGATGGGGGTACATAATGTTGAGCTCCATGGCCACACTCTCTTATCTTTCGTGATGACTGCAGTAAAAGACTCCTCTGCTCGATTACTTTAATGAGTTCTGGAGCCACCCCACTGGTTGCTATATGGACCAAGGAGTATGCTGTCCACCTCTGGCTTCAGCAAAGCTCTGACCAGGTGCTGCTCAATAACTTTAAGACCACGGTCCCTGAAACAAGAAGGTTGTACCTTCTACGTCAGAACTAATTTATACTCTATTTCTACACTGAGCACAATACATCACAAACATTGAGTTCAGAGCGTTAGGCCAACTGTCAGCTTCATCTGAAATACTTTATACCAGTATTTCCCTCCCTAATGGTTACTACGCCTCTGCAATTCCAGCATTATTTCTTTCTAGTCAATAATCTAGGTGTCAGTGTACTGTTTGGCCATTCCATGCAGTTTTACTTTCCTCCGACACCTTCTGTTCAGGCTGGAGCACTATAGGCTTTACATCATGTTCGCTACTGAACTACACATATATACAGACATAAATTATCAATTTACATTCAATTTTCATTAAAAGATATTGAATATTTCAAGCTTACCACAATTCATGGAAATAATAAACAGTTTCGTTGACTGGCAATGAATATAGCACAACTCCGATCTGCCGATGTCCCAGGCTTTATTTTATAAAAAAATATACACTGGTGCTCAACGCACTGCTTCTTAGTAGGTTTATTACAAGATGTGGCAAGGAACAGACGCTCTGAATTGAGTATATTCGCAGCTCTACCCAATCAAACCATGTCTACACATCTTTTCAAAAAAATACCCCTTTTCACGTTTCCCCTGACAACACAAGATAGTATTTATAGCCCGACCAATCGTGTTTAGTCTTACATTTGTTGCGCTCCAATCAAATAGGAGTTAACATGGTAGGCTATTTCCGTAACGTAATGTTTTTTCAAACACGTTATAAAAAAATTTTATGAGCAGAAATGATTTCATGCTGTCAGGCACCCCCACTATTTTATTTTGGCCATAACTTGGTAATTCCTAGACTATTTGCGTAACGTTTTACATATTCTTTGTCAGCAAACCCTAAGGAACCCAAATATACGAATTTAATGGAGCCCATATGCATTTTCTTCTAGGATAGTCGTGCTGTTACTACCTTCTCACTTCCAAACTTGAGGGTGTCTGGGTACTGTCATGTTTTCAAACGTAAACCGGTATAATGTCATAATTCCCAATAAGCGTTTTTTTCAGGATTTTAAAACCTAACTCTGGTATGGGTAGTGAATTTTATCACTGTCGATTTGAAATAAAGTTAGTGCATGTGGCCTTACACGCGTGATGGCAGCAATTGTGTATCGCGCGACGCGTGTTTAGTGTTGCATGTGTCCTTGCTTTCTGCCTCTCCCTTCTCTCTATCCTTTAGTCCATCTGTCTTTTAGTTACGCCGTGTATAAAATGGAATGAATGAAATATTAAATTTAGGTCATTGATCAGCTTGCGTATCTCAAGGTTTTTCCAAGAAATACAGTACACGTTTCATTGAAGAAAGCGGGTAATAATACAGTAGGCTTTTACTATCAACGTGAAAGCGTTACAATTTGCAGACGAAGGAGAACACAGGGGGATTTTGCGTACAGTCATTGTGACAGCACTGTTCTTTACCATTCTTCTTTCCTTTTATTAAATTTATTTGTTAGGCTTTGCATTTTTTTAATTTACATATGTGGATGTAGAATTTCACGACAATCGTGTTGGTCAACCCCTGCCCATTAATGTTACATAGCTTGGTTACGTCTGTACGTGTCACAGATTGTGTATATGTAAGTGGAGTGTAACTCGTATATATGTATCAGGAGAGAAAGTGCGTCTAGTTAAATATTGTCGTAAGATAGGCTGGATTAGAGCAATTACTCAATCCAGAGACTGTCCTTTCTCTTACACTCTCACCATTGTGAAAAGTAAAGCTATTTCTTACCCCTTATTATCACATAGTTTACCACTATCACCTCTGCTCAGACGGGACCTTAAACATCTTCAACCTATCTTAATAAAATCTACGACAAGTCACAACAAAAGCTTCTGATAAGAAGCATAAAAGACTGCAGTGTTGATATTCAAAGACCAGCTCTGCAATTCGCCTGATAGTAGCATTGTGGCTATCTGTTTTGGTGATTTAAGTGTCGTTGACATCAACACCTGATGTATGACGAGAAGTGTCTGCAGTGAAAGGACCCGCATTAGATAAGGACTTGAATTAGATAAGTACTCATTACTTTGAAGAAACAAGATCCAGAAGTCACCAACTGCCCGATATGATGAACAAAGACATTGACACCTTATTATTTTCCAACTTGTGATTTGTATAAATACATATTTGCAATCTTTACCAAACTTCTATTTTAATTAATAAATGTAGATATATTTTATAAATCGCAGTTGATTGATTTTGTTTAAATTCCTGTTTCTGTTTGAAATTGTGTTATTGTGTGGAAATTAAGAGAATTATTTCCTATTTAAATTGATAGGGATAATTAATGAGCTTTATTTCACACCAACTATTACTAGAGACACCTTTGGAGCATAGGATAGGTCTAGCGAGAAGGTGAATTCACAGCTCTTTTCTACTGCTACCATCTAGGACTGCGCAGTTAACTTGTCCTGTACCATCCCTACCACCAATTCTCTTCTCCATTTCTGGGAACTTTCTATATTTCTATCTAACAACCATCTCGCCACACCGGCGGTATAGTTTTTGTTATCTCATTGCAATTTTAATTTAGTGCTGAATGTCCGTTACAGGGTGGGGTGGGGTGGGGGATGGAGCCGAGAGGCTTTTAAAAAAAATCAAAGGCGACCGTGGGAGGGCTTCTAAAATATCAGAACAGAAGTATGAGACCGGAAAGCTAACAAATAAATGTACGATCTTGTAATTGGCATGTATGGATAAATATTACAGTAGCAATAAAGTCTCTTCCAATAAAGCATTTCCTTTTCCTGGCACGCGCCCATAAGCGTTAGGACTTTGCCGCCTTCAGGGAAGTACCTATTTTTAAATTTTTTTAGGTTCTTATGTGTCCTATCTAACCTTCACTTTCTTTCCTTTCCCTGACGAAGGCATTGTGGCCGTAACGTTGGCTGTTCTCTCATTCTTTTGTCCTCGTAAGACGAATCACCTTTTTTCGATTTTTTTTCTCACACCCATCCAATAAATATTAGAACTAGTAACTGAGATAAGATATTACATATTAGATCTTGTAACAAAAATTAACAAGCCAGCACATACAACCGTACTAGCATTTCTCTCTCAAGATATCAATCTCGACATACAATGACTATTTTTAAAAAAAAAACATCTACAACAAACAAAAACCTCCACAGCAATCATTTCGAATCATAAGATTACACGACTTCCTATACACAAAAGTCAACTGAAAATAATATCCATAAATCGCAGTAGTATTAAATAATATCAATTAGAAGTACGCAGTTCTCCCAAATGTCAATCAAATAAGAGATGGAAAATCCCACTAGATGGAAATAGCTTTAAAAACAAAATAACATTTCTTCCTGAGTCATTGGTAGCAGGCAGACGGCGGAGGTAAACCTTTTGCCTAGCAGCCATGACATCGGTAAGCATATTCAGGTAAATAGACGGTAAGTATTTGGTGCGACAGGTAGCGAGAGGGATAGCTGGGTGAAAATTAGGTCAAATTGGTACGGATGCAGTACGAAAGACGTGGGGAGGGGGGCGGGGAAAGAGATGAATCATGGACAGCTAGGTGTGGATGGTGGTGGTGGTTGTCTCGTGTTCCGCCTCTCTTGGCGTGTTACACTGATGTATATCACGATACACCAAGACGGTACAGTATCTGCTATCACTATTACACTTGCTGTTCAATAGTAAAAATAGGTAAATGTGGTCTATTAGCAGGTACTGCGCCGTAGAGGAGTGAAGTGTTAGAGACTTCCCTGTACTAGGTCTGCTTACTAAGGTGGAGGGTGTCACCAGTTGTCTTCCTCACTGAATATTGCCTTTTCTAAAAGCACAGTCAAAAGTGCCCTTTTACAGCTGGGTAGACCGAAGCGTGACGCTACTTTGCCGTGAGCTAGTAAGGTAAAGGTAGTCCCATAGCAGATACTGCCGCCGGGGAGTGAAGTGTTGGAGACTTCACCATACTAGGTCCAGTTTTTTATGACGAGGGGGTGACTAGTTCTCTACCTCTCTGTCTTTGCCTTCCTAAACTCAACAGCAGTCAGGTATCTATTTACAGCTGGGTAGACTGGAGCGTGACGCTACCATGTTTCAATCCAAGAACGAGGTAACTGTGCCGCGACAGGAAAGCGCTAGAACCACGTAGCCCAAGTGTCTTCTTTCTTCTTTGATCCTTAGCCGCCGACCGTCAAAGCAGTCAGTGGCCATCACGCCTAGTGGCGTCTTGTAGGGCAACAACAAATTGATTCCACTTTGCTCGGTCAGTGGCCATCCTTCGTACAGTGCCCCAACTCTGGTTCATTCTTTGCATCTCAGCCTCCACAGTCCTCCGCCAGGTTGTTTTTGGTCGGCCTCTTTTTCGTTTTCCTTCAGGGGTCCAAAGCATAGCTGTTCTTGTGATGGCATCGGGGTCCCTTCTGAGAGCCCAAGTGTGCACAACCCGTTTGTTGGCGAGGGCCATATTGCTGAGAAAAAAATCCACCGCGGGCCGCAAGTGAAAGTTGGGGGTGGCATTTTATTAAGAGGTGGTTAATTAATTAAATAAATAAAATTGACATATATCCGATTATTAATCATAGGTAAAATGAAATGTATATGTTGAATTACAAGGAGACATATGAATTTTTTCATAATGTCCTTATACTTAATGAGAGATATTACATCTCTTTTCAGCAACAAATTTGTCAAATTCAGGGGTCACTGCTGAAGTGGATATTTTCATAATGTCTTCCAAATGGTCGTCGGTGAGTTTGGAACGTTGCTTGTTTTTTTTTTGTTTTACGTTCTTGAGTGAAAATGTTTGTTCACATATGTATGTGCTTCCAAAAATGCTGAAGGTTTTCAGTGCGCCTTCAATCAAATTTTTATATTTTCCACTGTCCAGGCTTTTATAGAAATTACACAGGCTGCTTTTTCAATGCTGATTTCGATAAACAGTCTAACACTGTAGTTCAATTAACTGGGATCTTCAACAAGCTTAAACTTGAAATCTTCAGCTTTAGATAAAGTGAGTCTTCTGGTAAACTCTTCAATCAAAACATCAATTTCCTTTGCATCCTTTTCTCGTAACTCAGCGTGTCTCTGGTAAGGGATATGTTGTGCACATGTGGGAAATTGATACATTTCTCCTTTGGATAAAGTTCAATTTCATTTTAAAAGCCTTGACGGCGTCACACATTTGAAATATAAGTTGATTTTTTTCCCTGAAGTTGAATGTTGAGACCATTCAAGTGTTCTGTAATATCACTTAGAAAAACAAAAAAGATCTAGATTCTAGGTTTCGTTTTCAAGTTCCGAAAATGTTTGAGTCCTTTATTACGGATGTAGTTCACGATGGAAGCAATCACTGACATTACATGCTCAAATTTTAAGACTCTGCAACACAAAACCTGCTGATGCATGACGCAGTAATGCTTGATTATTGGCCTATCAATAAATGGTTAAGAAGAGTAACTGTTCCAACATCTTTTCGCAAATAGCTGGAGCACCATCAGTACAAATGACCACCAAGTTCGTTAAATCCAGTCCCAACTTATATTTCACGCATTTTAACACTTCATCATAGACTTATTTTCCAGTTGTGCGACCTGTCATAGAGTACATTGCAAAAAGTTCTTCAGTAGTTTGAAAGTTCTTATCAATATCTCTCATAAAAATAAGAAGTTGGGTGTGTCTTTTAAATCCGTACTTTCATTCATAGTGTAGCGTGAGGTTTTTATTGTATACAGGATCAGTATAGTACTGACAATACAGAAATATAATTTCTGCAGGAAAATGGTGAAGTCCCAGTGTATGAGAGAACCACTGGTATCCCAACTTAGTTACGGCTGCGAATGATCTGATCTCGAAAAATTCGTAGAGTGGAGACAGTCATAAAATGAATATATATATTAGAACAAGTCCTTCTTCCAAGTAAAGGAAAAAAATATTATATCAGCTGTGCTGTTAATCAATTATAGAAAAATTATATCAGCTGTGCTGTTAATCTTGCCTCTTGTAGTGAAATTGACAGAGATACAACGGTAAAATACCTCCAAAGATAACATGTAAGGATAAAAACATAATGCGTAGGCTGCTGATAGTACATGATCGCCCAGACCGCGGGTCATCACCCTCCATAAAAATTGACTTGCTAGACAGGAGGGGAACGGCGGATAAAAAGGAAAAAAATATGACTGGAAAGATTGCGTGAGACTAGAAAGGCTAAGGAGACGCAATTGGGGGGGGGGGGGGGGGGCGGGAAACGGAGAAAAGTCACGTTTCCCAAGTTGACATCAAGTAAAAAACTCGACAGAAGGGACCTTGGATATGTTACGCCACAGTCATTTATTGGTCGCTTTTGCGATACCAAGCCTTTGATTTGAATTCAGCGGCAGAACGCGGATGTTTGGAATATTACAAAAATTAAAAAGTAACTTTTTCGTAATATTAATGTTAGGAATATAAAAATTAGCTGGCCGGATGGCCCATTCTGAGCAGTGAACTAATATGTTCTTAATTTTACAGACGGATAGATAATATTGAAGATAATGACAAAAGACAGTGTTGTTCACATCAACGACAGACTGTATAGAATAAAAAGTGTCGCTATTTGCACAAAAAAACACGACCTCGAGACGCAGGTGTTCAAATCTACTTAGTAGGGAAGCGAAGGGACATTGGTGGGAGCTGTGTCTAAATATAACTTTTAACGACAAAATTTTGGAGGGGAGAGAAAGGTTGGTTCAAAAATCAAGTACATTTTGAAAAAAAAAAAAAAACAAGTAGAGACGGACAGACTAACAGATAAACATCCATACTTGACTGAAGCATGACTGAAATGACTTTAGGGTAGGAAATTTGAATTTCAAATAAACCTAGGCAGTGATTGGCCACAGACAATCATTTTATCGGCGCTCAGACGCGCAAGTGGGGCCATTCCTCAATAGTTGTTCGATGATAGACACAGTATTTTAAAGTGTGGTGATTTCCAAATGAAAGAAAGTGAAATAAGTTCAGGGACGCCATACTATAGCCAGCAGCTCAGCTGAGTTTTGCTAGCATTTCTGTGTTCTTTATTCATAATCTGGTAAGATCGAAATTATTTCTTTGTATATTTTGAATATTGTTTAATGTTCGAGTGATTTGATACTGCCATATCGAAATCTAGCCTTACAAACAAGTAGGGATTTGCTCTAGACCCCCCGCCCAAGTCAGGGTCTAGGGACCAACAATATACATAAACTCCAGCAAGGGTTAGGAAAGACAGATCAAGTGTTGAGAATAATGAAACATATTACCTATCCACTTTTAGGGAAGGAAACTAATAAATATTTTTCAGAATCTATAGTCTGGGAGGACCTATCTGATGTAAAACCACCATGGTAAATGTGCTGTTTGGTCAGAGAGATCTGACCTGTCTGTATGATGTGGTTGTTGTGTCCGTGTTGTGTCCAGACGTGGGTAGAGAATAGAATTTTGACACATAGCCAATACTTTGATTGCAGAGCTGTGAGTTTCAGCTGTCAACAAGGCGGTGTCCATTCAGTTGGTGATTTTACTCGAGTGTATCTGTGCAGTACGTTGTGACAGAGACCACTATTATTGCCCGCCAGCACAGAGAGGTGGGACCACCAGATTTCAGCACCAGAGCTACATATGCAAGATGAGTGAGCCTCTGGTCTGCTGGAAGTTCACCAACGCCTTTTAGTTGCTAATACCCCATAAAATTCCTGCAATTTACTGGACACTGTGTAGTCAATATAGACAGGTGTGATGAGGCCACCCCAACAGCACAAGCATTAACTATCCTCCCAAGTAGATGACTACTAGAACATTTTAATAAAACTAACTAGTCTAGTACTTATATATGTACACTCTTGCATTTATTATGTAACATTACATGCATTTCTTTCATAATTTTTAAATCCTTTTTTTTTTAAAAAAAAAGTTCTGGTCAACATAAAACTTGATCCAGAACAAATAAATGTAATATAATTCTATCAAAAATTTTACACACGTGAGTTAGTTCAGTGTATTTTAACATTTGTTAATATTATTAGTCTGCTTAAATATCTGTGGGTGTATCTATAATTATCACACCACATTACATATCATTACCCTAGACATTTTACATAGATACATTCATTAGAAAGAAAAAAAAATAAGTGTGAGGTCGTAGTGGTAGCAAGAAAGGCCTTCTGTCAATTCACAACTACATTTTATCTCAGGAGCCTTCACAGCTGGCCTCATACATTACATTTAGTAATATCACCATCATACAATACCATCAAACCCACTACATACATTGGGGGGCTCGTCCGGGATAATTAGCCCAACAGTAATATTAGGATCTCCTGGTTGGAGAAATAAAATTAGGGGAAAAAAATTGTGAAATTCCCTTTAAAATTAAAAGTGTCCCTGCAGATAAAAGTTGGTGAATCTTCACAGCCAGTGATAATTAATTAGTTAACTGGTTAGTTAGAATTAGTTAGACTATAGTCATAAGAAGTACTTAGTGTATTTACTGGTTAGAGATTTAGCTTGTATATTATTATATTGTCTGAAAAGTATGGCGGAGCTAGCAAAATTCCGATCAGCTGCTGTGCTGACCGCAAAGGAGATGGGAATGGATGGTCAAATTTTAATTCAATATGTAACGGCTGAATGTGATAAATATATTGAAAGGGAAGATAGAAAGGTAGCTGAAGAGAAGAGGTTACAAATTGAGGCTGATAGAGAAATTAAGAGGCTGCAGATTGAGGCAGAAGAAAAACGACAGCAAAGGGAGGCAGAAGAAAAACGACAGCAAAGGGAGGTAGAAGAAAAACGACAGCAAAGGGAGGCAGAAGAAAAACGACAGCAAAGGGAGGCAGAAGAAAAACGACAGCAAAGGGAGGAAGAAGAAAAAAAGGTTGACTGCCGAAAGGGAGGCAGAAGATAGAAGGTTGCAAAGGGAGCACGAATTACGACTAAGGGAGCTGGAATTACAAGGCCCGGCTCCTGAAAATGGTGCCAGCCCTTTTGCCTCAGATGCTACGCCCAGTCTGGGAGCCTCAAACTCAGCTATGGGGTTTCATTTAGACCATTTTGTTGAAAAAGACGATGACATAGAGGGGTACCTAGGACGTTTTGAGTTATTAGCTACTACATATGGGTTAGAGAGAGAGAGGTGGAGTTTAAAGCTATCACAGGGATTGAGAGGTACTTCTTATGAAGTATTTGCCAAAATGAACAGGGAAGACCAAGACAATTATGACATGTTAAAGCAGGCTTTGTTATTAAGGTACGAGAAGAATGGTGAATTTTATCGTAAGAAATTTAGAAATGCCAAACTGTTGTCTGGGGAGACATACCACCAATTCTCCGCTAGACTAGAAACCTATTTGGAGAAATGGACGGCTCTGGGGAAGACCCAAGATCTTAAAGAAATGATCATGATTGAGCAATTGAGAGAGTCCATGGCTCCAGACATGAGAAAATTTCTCATGGAACAAGGTGCAGAGAAGTTGGGGGAAATTTTAAATGTTGCTGAGAGGTATCAGGCAGCTCAGGCAGAGGTAAGTGGTGCTAAAAAGAAGCACATAGACAATTTTAAAGCTCCACAGCAATTTAATAAATTTGATAATAGAGAGCAGGGAAATAAAGGTAGGACAAACTTTGAGCGGCCAAGAAATGACTATCGCGACAGAAACTCACAGTTCAATGACCAAAAGTTCAATGAAAGAAAACCGTTGAACCAAGGAAAAAGATGGTGTAAATGGTGCAAGAAGGATAACCATAACACCGAATTTTGTAGAAGGAAACCTTCAAACATTGCTGCAATGAAGTCGGGGACGCGAAGATTAAAGGTTAATCCTAATGGACAACAGGAACCTTATCACCCCCCAGTTTGTGAGGATGTTATTTGTAATGGGGTCACCATAAGGTGCCTTTATGATACAGGTTTGGATTATGATTCAGTTGTGAAGTCTAGCCTAGTGGACCCAAGTCAGTATACCACAGAAACAGTGGAAATACAAGGGGCGACTAAGGACATACCACTCATGACACTTCCCATCGCAAGGATAACGGTGAAAACTCGCTATGTGGAGGGAGAAATCAGAGCAGCAGTGATAGATGAACCAATCTACCCTCTGATATTGGGGTGTAGATAGTCTTCTTGGGGAATCCCGAGAAACCTGTGATCATGGCGACAGTGCAGACCAGGTCACAGAAGAAGGAGGAAGAAGGTGAACCTATAAATGCTCATCCAGAGGAGATGAGGAAGGCGCAGGCTGAGGATAGGACACTCAAGCCCTGTTTTAAAAAATTGCCCAAATGCCACACACCTCCGAGCAAGGGGGAATATTTCATGAAGAACAAACTCTTATACCGGAAGGCCGGAACTGGAACAAATGGTCACAACCAGCTGGTTCTTCCCACTTCATATAGAGATAAAGTGATGGAACTCGGGCATGCGATTCCTTTCAGTGGTCACATGGGGATCAGCGCCACAGGACAGCGTATAGCTTGTCATTACTTCTGGCCAGGGATAACGGAGGATATAAAAAGATATGTCAAATCCTGCCCAGAATGTCAAAGGGTAGCTCCAAAGCACTGGACTGCTCCTGCAACTCTAGGGGAAATGCCCATAGTGGGAACACCTTTTGAGAGGGTTGCAGTGGATATTGTGGGACCTCTCACTCGGACCAAGAGGAGGAACAGTTACATCCTTACTCTGGTGGACACTTGTTCTATGTGGGGAGAGGCGGTAGCCCTGCCATCAATTGATTCAAAACATGTAGCAGAGGCACTGTAGTGGTGTTTGATGGTATTGTATGATGATGATATTACTAAATGTAATTTGTATGAGGCCAGCTGTGAAGGCTCCTGAGATAAAATGTAGTGGTGAATTGTCAGAAGGCCTTTCTTGCTACCACTACGACCTCACACTTAATTTTTTTTAATGAATGTGGCTACGTAAAGTGTCTAGGGTTATGATATGTAGTGTGGTGTAATGGATTATAAATATACCCACAGATATTAACAAGACTAATAATATTAATAAATGTTAAAATACACTGAACTAACTCACGTGTGTAAAATTTTTTTGATATAAGTATATTACATTTATTTTGTTCTGTGTCAATTTTTTAGGTTGACCAGAACTTAAAAGGATTTAGAGATTATGAAAAGAAATGCATAGAATATTATATCATAAATGCAATAGTGTACATATATATGTACTATACTAGTTAGTTTTATTAAAATGTTCTAGTATTCATCTACTTGGGAGGATAGTACTGTTTGTGCTGTTGGGGTGGCCTCATCACACCTGTCTATATTGACTACACAGTGTCCAGAAAATGGAGGGAATTTTTATGGGGTTCTTAGTAACTAAAGGGCGTTGGTGAAAGTCCAGCAGACCAGAGGCTCACTCATCTGGTAGTTGTCGCTCTGGTGCTGAAATCAGGTGGTCCCACCTCTCCGTGCTGGCGGGCAATAATGGTGGTCTCTGTCACAAATACTGCACAGATACACTCGAGTAAAGTCACCAACTGAATAGACACTGCTTTGTTGACGACAGAAACTCGCAGCTCTGCAATCAAAGTATGGGCCATGTGTCAAAATCTATTCTCTACCCACGTCTGGACACAACAGTGACTCAACAACCACATCATACAGACAGGTCAGATCTCTCTGACCAAACAGCACATTTACCATGGTGGTTTTACATCAGATAGATCCTCCCAGACTATAGATCCTGAAAAATGTTTATTAGTTTTCGGCCCTAAAAGAGGATAGGTAATATGTATCATTATTCTCAACACTTGATCTGTCTTGCATAATCCTTGCTGGAGCTTATGTACATTGTTGGTCCCTAGACCCTGACTAGGGCGGGGGGTCTAGAGCAAATCCCTACTTGTTTGTAAGGCTAGATTTCGATATGGCAGTATCAAATCACTCAAACATGAAACAATATTCAAAATATATAAGGAAATAATTTCAATCTTACCAGATTATGAATAAATAACACAGAATTGCTAGCAAAACTCAGCTGAGCTGCTGGCTATAGTATGGCGTCCCTAAATTTATTTCACTTGCTTTCATATGGAATCACCACACTTTAAAATCTGTGTCTATCACTGAACAACTATTGAAGAATGGCCCCACTTTCGCGTCTGAGCGCTAATGATATGATTGTCTGTGGCCAATCACTGCCTCGGTTTATTTTAAATTTCAAATTTCCTACCATAAAGTCATTTCAGTCATGCTTCAGTCAAGTATGGATGTTTATCTGTTAGTCTGTCCGTCTCTACTTGTGTTTCTAAAAAAAAAATGTGCTTGTTTTTTGAACCAACCTTTCTCTCCCCTCCAAAATTTTGTCGTTAAAAGTTATATTTAGACACAGCCACCACAATATCCCCTTTCCTCCATACCACGTAGATTTGAACACCTGCGTCCAAGGTCGTGTTTTTGTGTGCAAATTGCGACACTTTTTTATTCAACACAGTCTGTCGATGATGTGAACTACACTGTCTTTTGTCATTATCTTCAATATTATCTATCCGTTTGTAAAATTAAGACCATCTTAGTTCACTGCTCAGAATAGGCCATCCGGCCAGCTAATTTTTATATTCCTAACATTAATATTAAGAAAAAAATTACTTTTTAATTTTTGTAATATTCCTAACATCTGCGTTTTACCGCTCCATTCAAATCAAAAGCTTGGTATCGCAAAACGTCCAATTCCGTACCTCGTGTCAATTTGGGGGACGTGATTTTTTTCTTTCCTCCATCCCCCCCAATTGCGTCTCCTAGCCTTTCCAGTCATATTTTTTTCCTTTTTGATCCGCCGTTCCCCTCCTGTCTAGCGAGTCAATTATTATGGAGGATGATGACCCGCGGTCTAGGCGATCATGTACTATTCGCAGCCTACGCATTATGTTTTTATCCTTAAATGTTATCTTTGGAGATATTTTACCGTTGTATCTCTGTCAATTTCACTACACATCTCCCCACTTGAAAACATGCCTATGGCAAGTTCCAAAACCAGCGATACACATAGGTAAAATTACTCCTCACGTCTGCCACTACTCTAATTTTGATCACAGGGGTGCCGACTGAGGAAATCTGCACCGACATTCAATTTGCCTGGGATATATTGGATACTAAACTGATAAGGTTGAAGCAATAAAGACCACCTCAGCAATCTTGCGTTTTCATGCTTAGCCTGAGACAAGAACACGAGAGGCTGATGGTCCGTCTCCACCACAAATGTCCTACCATACAGATAGATTTGAAACTTCTTTATTGCCCAGATTAATGCTAAACATTCTTTTTCGCTTGTGGAGTATCCTTGTTCCGCCTTATTCAATTTGCGGCTTGCATAAGCGACTGGTTTAAGTTCCCCATCAGGTGAAGATGATCTTTGCAACAAAGCCCCTCCGAGTCCTACATTACTTGCATCGGTTCTTAAGACAAAGTCCTGTGTCAAATCAGGCAGTTTGAGAATAGGCTTGCTAGTGAGTTTTTCCTTTAACTCTTGAAATGCTAGTTCACATTGTGCAGTCCAAATAATTTTATCTGGAAGTCCCTTGCGAGTCAAATCAGTCAGAGGAGCACATATAGCGTTAAAATTCTTGATGTATTTCTGATAAAATCCGCATAACGACACGAATGATCGCACGTCCTTTTTTTGTTTGCGGCCTAGGTGCTCTCTGCAGTTTTTCCAAATTCTTAGGATCAGGGGTCATATTACCCTGATATACAGTGTGTCCCAAGAATTCCAACTCTTTGCATCCAATACAACATTTTGTTGGCCTAGCAGTTAAGTTCGCCTCCCGAAGTCTATCAAACAACATCTCCAGAGCTTCAATGTGTTCTTCAAATGTCTCGGTGGCGACGAGAATATCATCCATGAAATTTGTGATACATGGGTTATTCAGGGGATCCAACAATTTTCGCATCATCCTTGAAAACACACTCGGAGCATTTTTCAGTCCGAATGGTAGCATATTGAATTCATAATGTCCATCCGAAGTGCTAAAAGCCAAATAAGGTCTCACTTCAGGCTTCACTGGGATCTGGTAATAGCCTTTACTAAGATCCACCTTTGAAAAGTATTTTGCCTTGTTCAGTCTGGCAAATAGCTGTTTTGTGTCTGGTAATGGATCCACTTGTCCTTCTGTGACAGCATTCAGTTTCCTGTAATCTATGCACAGTCTGTGTTCCCCAGACGGTTTTCTCAACAAAACGACACTAGAACTAAAAGATGATTCACTGTGCGAAATAATCCCCTCCTTCAACAAATACTCTATTTCTTCCTTCAATGCCTTCTCCTTCGCGAACGGAATAGAATAGGCTCTCATACAGATTGGGTTTGAGTCTACCAGTTTCATGTCATACTGTAGCAAATTTGTATGGCCTGGTTTATCTGTTAATACATCTGTATGTTCCTCCAGAACCTTTTGAACTCTCTCCCTCTGGTTTTTAGTCAGGTGCTTACTGACTTTTACCTGTGCTGCTGTTTCACAAGGATGTAATGGGTATTCATGTGAGGTGAGTGGTTCTTTTTGCATCTGGGTGCAATAGCCAAGGTCAATAAGGGGGTGCTTTCCTGGAGTGGTCTGTCCAGATACTTCTTTAACAGGTTTACATGATAAACTTTTTCCTTCCCCTTTTTGTCAATTTTATAGTTTGTTCTAGACACCTTCTCTAGAACCGTATATGGACCTTGCCAACCAATTTGTAATTTATTCTGGCTTCCGGGTAGTAGAAGCAGCACCTTCTCTCCGACTGCCAGTTCCCTGTCCTTTGCCTTCCTATTAAAATATGCTGCATGTTTCTTCCTGGCTTGTTTCAAATTATCATTTGCCAGTTTCCATCCAGCTTTCAAACGAGTGGTCAGTTCGTTCACATATTGATACGATGAGGTAACAGTCTCTTCCGCCTTCTCATCTGTCCAGGTCCTTAATAAAGCTTACATCTGGATCTTTAATTTATCATACGTATTTTTCCTGGAACCCGTCTGGTCCCGTCCCTTAGAAGCTTTATAATGAGGACTTTTCTTCCTAGAATCATCACTCACAAATCGACCACTACCAATTTTTCTCTGGGGTTTGTCTCCCCACTTAAGATTGTTTATGAGAGATCTTCGCTCTCTTGTCTGTTCTTCCAGTTTATATAAGTCTGACCGAGGGATTGTCATCTTATCCTGGGTAAAATTTCTTCTTTGTACTCTTCGCATAGTGGCCATGTTAATCCATTCAAGTGAAGACTGGGTGTGAAAAGGGGGCTCCCATTCCACTTTGTCTACCCGAGTATAATTAGTTTTCCTTTCAGGCCTAAAGTTGCCCCGTGGCGTTTCTAGGTCCTGCACATATTTTCCCTTTGTGGGTGTTCCCTCATGAAATACGCCACATGCTTCTACAAAGTTTTCAACATCGACATTTACGTCGGGCCAATAGTATTTTCGAGCAATCTTTTGGCAGATGGTACCGACTTTCTCATGGTCACCATCTTTTCCAACATGTAAGCTCCTTATTAAGTTTGCCCTATATATCTTGGGAAGAACTAACTGTCCGTGACCAGTGGATCTAGTTCCTGTCTTCCTGTATAATAGTTTGTTCTTCATGAAATATTCCCCCTTGCTCGGAGGTGTGTGGCATTTGGGCAATTTTTTAAAACAGGGCTTGAGTGTCCTATCCTCAGCCTGCGCCTTCCTCATCTCCTCTGGATGAGCATTTATAGGTTCACCTTCTTCCTCCTTCTTCTGTGACCTGGTCTGCACTGTCGCCATTATCACAGGTTTCTCGGGATTCCCCAAGAAGACGTATCTACACCCCAATATCAGAGGGTAGATTGGTTCATCTATCACTGCTGCTCTGATTTCTCCTTCCACATAGCGAGTTTTCACCGTTATCCTTGCGATGGGAAGTGTCATGAGTGGTATGTCCTTAGTCGCCCCTTGTATTTCCACTGTTTCTGTGGTATACTGACTTGGGTCCACTAGGCTAGACTTCACAACTGAATCATAATCCAAACCTGTATCATAAAGGCACCTTATGGTGACCCCATTACAAATAACATCCTCACAAACTGGGGGGGTGATAAGGTTCCTGTTGTCCCTTAGGATTAACCTTTAATCTTTGCGTCCCCGACTTCATTGCAGCAATGTTTGAAGGTTTCCTTCTACAAAATTCGGTGTTATGGTTATCCTTCTTGCACCATTTACACCATCTTTTTCCTTGGTTCAACGGTTTTCTTTCATTGAACTTTTGGTCATTGAACTGTGAGTTTCTGTCGCGATAGTCATTTCTTGGCCGCTCAAAGTTTGTCCTACCTTTATTTCCCTGCTCTCTATTATCAAATTTATTAAATTGCTGTGGAGCTTTAAAATTGTCTATGTGCTTCTTTTTAGCACCACTTACCTCTGCCTGGGCTGCCTGATACCTCTCAGCAACATTTAAAATTTCCCCCAACTTCTCTGCACCTTGTTCCATGAGAAATTTTCTCATGTCTGGAGCCATGGACTCTCTCAATTGCTCAATCATGATCATTTCTTTAAGATCTTGGGTCTTCCCCAGAGCCGTCCATTTCTCCAAATAGGTTTCTAGTCTAGCAGAGAATTGGTGGTATGTCTCCCCAGACAACAGTTTGGCATTTCTAAATTTCTTACGATAAAATTCACCATTCTTCTCGTACCTTAATAACAAAGCCTGCTTTAACATGTCATAATTGTCTTGGTCTTCCCTGTTCATTTTAGCAAATACTTCATAAGAAGTACCCCTCAATCCCTGTGATAGCTTTAAACTCCACCTCTCTCTCTCTCTAACCCATATGTAGTAGCTAATAACTCAAAACGTCCTAGGTACCCCTCTATGTCATCGTCTTTCTCAACAAAATGGTCTAAATGAAACCCCATAGCTGAGTTTGAGGCTCCCAGACTAGGCGTAGCATCTGAGGCAAAAGGGCTGGCACCATTTTCAGGAGCCGGGCCTTGTAATTCCAGCTCCCTTAGTCGTAATTCGTGCTCCCTCTGCAACCTTCTATCTTCTGCCTCCCTTTCGGCAGTCAATCTTTTCTCTTCTGCCTCCCTTTCGGCAGTCAATCTTTTCTCTTCTGCCTCCCTTTGCTTTCGTTTTTCTTCGGCCTCCAATGCCTTTGCCTCTTTGTCAGCCTCAATCTGCAACCTCTTAATTTCTCTATCAGCCTCTAACCTCTTCTCTTCAGCTAACCTCCTTTCTTCCCGTTCAATATATTTATCACATTCAGCCGTTACGTATTGAATTAAAATTTGACCATCCATTCCCATCTCCTTCGCGGTGAGCACAGCAGCTGATCTAAATTTTGCCAGCTCCGCCATACTTTTTAGACAATATAATAATATACAAGCTAAATCTCTAACCAGTAAATACACTAAGTACTTCTTATGACTATAGTCTAACTAATTCTAACTAACCAGTTAACTAATTAATTATTACTGGCTGTGAAGATTCACCAACTTTTATCTGCAGGGACACTTTTAATTTTAAGGGAAATTTTACAATTTATTTCCCTACTTTTATTTCTCCCACCAGGAGATCCTAATATTACTGTTGGGCTAATTATCCCTGGACAAGACCCCAATATTGTAGTGGTGTTTGATGGTATTGTATGATGTTGATATTACTAAATGTAATTGTATGAGGCCAGCTGTGAAGGCTCCTGAGATAAAATGTAGTGGTGAATTGTCAGAAGGCCTTTCTTGCTACCACTACGACCTCACACTTAATTTTTTTTTTTAATGAATGTGGCTACGTAAAGTGTCTAGGGTTATGATATGTAGTGTGGTGTAATGGATTATAAATATACCCACAGATATTAACAAGACTAATAATATTAATAAATGTTAAAATACACTGAACTAACTCACGTGTGTAAAATTTTTTGATATAAGTATATTACATTTATTTTGTTCTGTGTCAATTTTTTAGGTTGACCAGAACTTAAAAGGATTTAGAGATTATGAAAAGAAATGCATAGAATATTATATCATAAATGCAATAGTGTACATATATATGTACTATACTAGTTAGTTTTATTAAAATGTTCTAGTATTCATCTACTTGGGAGGATAGTACTGTTTGTGCTGTTGGGGTGGCCTCATCACACCTGTCTATATTGACTACACAGTGTCCAGAAAATGGTGGGAATTTTTATGGGGTTCTTAGTAACTAAAGGGCGTTGGTGAAAGTCCAGCAGACCAGAGGCTCACTCATCTGGTAGTTGTCGCTCTGGTGCTGAAATCAGGTGGTCCCACCTCTCCGTGCTGGCGGGCAATAATGGTGGTCTCTGTCACAAATACTGCACAGATACACTCGAGTAAAGTCACCAACTGAATAGACCCTGCTTTGTTGACGACAGAAACTCGCAGCTCTGCAATCAAAGTATGGGCCATGTGTCAAAATCTATTCTCTACCCACGTCTGGACACAACAGTGACACAACAACCACATCATACAGACAGGTCAGATCTCTCTGACCAAACAGCACATTTACCATGGTGGTTTTACATCAGATAGATCCTCCCAGACTATAGATCCTGAAAAATGTTTATTAGTTTTCGGCCCTAAAAGAGGATAGGTAATATGTATCATTATTCTCAACACTTGATCTGTCTTGCATAATCCTTGCTGGAGTTTATGTACATTGTTGGTCCATAGACCCTGACTAGGGCGGGGGGTCTAGAGCAAATCCCTACTTGTTTGTAAGGCTAGATTTCGATATGGCAGTATCAAATCACTCAAACATGAAACAATATTCAAAATATATAAGGAAATAATTTCAATCTTACCAGATTATGAATAAATAACACAGAATTGCTAGCAAAACTCAGCTGAGCTGCTGGCTATAGTATGGCGTCCCTAAATTTATTTCACTTGCTTTCATATGGAATCACCACACTTTAAAATCTGTGTCTATCACTGAACAACTATTGAAGAATGGCCCCACTTTCGCGTCTGAGCGCTAATGATATGATTGTCTGTGGCCAATCACTGCCTCGGTTTATTTTAAATTTCAAATTTCCTACCATAAAGTCATTTCAGTCATGCTTCAGTCAAGTATGGATGTTTATCTGTTAGTCTGTCCGTCTCTACTTGTGTTTCTAAAAAAAATGTGCTTGGTTTTTGAACCAACCTTTCTCTCCCCTCCAAAATTTTGTCGTTAAAAGTTATATTTAGACACAGCCACCACAATATCCCCTTTCCTCCATACCACGTAGATTTGAACACCTGCGTCCAAGGTCGTGTTTTTGTGTGCAAATTGCGACACTTTTTTATTCAACACAGTCTGTCGATGATGTGAACTACACTGTCTTTTGTCATTATCTTCAATATTATCTATCCGTTTGTAAAATTAAGACCATCTTAGTTCACTGCTCAGAATAGGCCATCCGGCCAGCTAATTTTTATATTCCTAACATTAATATTAAGAAAAAATTACTTTTTAATTTTTGTAATATTCCTAACATCTGCGTTTTACCGCTCCATTCAAATCAAAAGCTTGGTATCGCAAAACGTCCAATTCCGTACCTCGTGTCAATTTGGGGGACGTGATTTTTTTCTTTCCTCCATCCCCCCCAATTGCGTCTCCTAGCCTTTCCAATCATATTTTTTTCCTTTTTGATCCGCCGTTCCCCTCCTGTCTAGCGAGTCAATTATTATGGAGGATGATGACCCGCGGTCTAGGCGATCATGTACTATTCGCAGCCTACGCATTATGTTTTTATCCTTAAATGTTATCTTTGGAGATATTTTACCGTTGTATCTCTGTCAATTTCACTACAGGCACTACTTACAATATTTACCCGATTAGGATTCCCGCATCAAATCTTGACGGATAATGGTTCTCAGTTTAAGGGGAAACTCACGGAAGAAGTTTTTAAGCTATTTCAAGCCAGACACTTTCATTGTAGTCCGTACCATCCACAAGGGAACGGCCAGGTAGAGAGGTTCAACGGGACTCTCATTTCTATCCTGAGAAAGCTGGCACACGAAAAACCGGATCTGTGGGATCAATTCCTGCCCGCCGCATTGTTTGCGTACCGGGAGGTACCACATAGTTCAACCGGGATGGCTCCCGCAACTCTGCTATTTGGGAGGCCAATAAAAGGTCCATTAGAAGCTCTATTAAGGACCTGGACAGATGAGAAGGCGGAAGAGACTGTTACCTCATCGTATCAATACGTGAACGAACTGACCACTCGTTTGAAAGCTGGATGGAAACTGGCAAATGATAATTTGAAGCAAGCCAGGAAGAAACATGCAGCATATTTTAATAGGAAGGCAAAGGACAGGGAACTGGCAGTCGGAGAGAAGGTGCTGCTTCTACTACCCGGAAGCCAGAATAAATTACAAATTGGTTGGCAAGGTCCATATACGGTTCTAGAGAAAGTGTCTAGAACAAACTATAAAATTGACAAAAAGGGGAAGGAGAAAGTTTATCATGTAAACCTGTTAAAGAAGTATCTGGACAGACCACTCCAGGAAAGCACCCCCTTATTGACCTTGGCTGTTGCAACCCAGATGCAAAAAGAACCACTCACCTCACATGAATACCCATTACATCCCTGTGAAACCGCAGCACAGGTAAAAGTCAGTAAGCACCTGACTAAAAACCAGAGGGAGAGAGTTCAACAGGTTCTGGAGGAACATACAGATGTATTAACAGATAAACCAGGCCATACAAATTTGCTACAGTATGACATGAAACTGGTAGACTCAAACCCAATCTGTATGAGAGCCTATTCTATTCCGTTCGCGAAGGAGAAGGCATTGAAGGAAGAAATAGAGTATTTGTTGAAGGAGGGGATTATTTCGCACAGTGAATCATCTTTTAGTTCTAGTGTCGTTTTGTTGAGAAAACCGTCTGGGGAACACAGACTGTGCATAGATTACAGGAAACTGAATGCTGTCACAGAAGGACAAGTGGATCCATTACCAGACACAAAACAGTTATTTGCCAGACTGAACAAGGCAAAATACTTTTCAAAGGTGGATCTTAGTAAAGGCTATTACCAGATCCCAGTGAAGCCTGAAGTGAGACCTTATTTGGCTTTTAGCACTTCGGATGGACATTATGAATTCAATATGCTACCATTCGGACTGAAAAATGCTCCGAGTGTGTTTTCAAGGATGATGCGCAAATTGTTGGATCCCCTGAATAACCCATGCATCACGAATTTCATGGATGATATTCTCGTCGCCACAGAGACATTTGAAGAACACATTGAAGCTCTGGAGATGTTGTTTGATAGACTTCGGGAGGCGAACTTAACTGCTAGGCCAACAAAATGTTGTATCGGATGCAAAGAGTTGGAATTCTTGGGACACACTGTATATCAGGGTAATATGACCCCTGATCCTAAGAACTTGGAAAAACTGCAGAGAGCACCTAGGCCGCAAACAAAAAAGGACGTGCGATCATTTGTGTCGTTATGCGGATTTTATCAGAAATACATCAAGAATTTTAACGCTATTTGTGCTCTTCTGACTGATCTGACTCGCAAGGGACTTCCAGATAAAATTATTTGGACTGCACAATGTGAACTAGCGTTCCAAGAGTTAAAGGAAAAACTCACTAGCAAGCCTATTCTCAAACTGCCTGATTTGACACAGGACTTTGTCTTAAGAACCGATGCAAGTAATGTAGGACTAGGAGGGGCTTTGTTGCAAAGATCATCTTCACCTGATGGGGAACTGAAACCAGTCGCTTATGCAAGCCGTAAATTGAATAAGGCGGAACAAGGATACTCCACAAGCGAAAAAGAATGTTCAGCGTTAATCTGGGCAATAAAGAAGTTTCAAATTTATCTGTATGGTAGGACTTTTGTGGTGGAGACGGACCATCAGCCTCTCGTATTCTTATCTCAGGCTAAGCATGAAAACGCAAGATTGCTGAGGTGGTCTTTATTGCTTCAACCTTATCAGTTCAGTATCCAATATATCCCAGGCAAATTGAATGTCGGTGCAGATTTCCTCAGTCGGCACCCCTGTGATCAAAATTAGAGTAGTGGCAGGCGTGAGGAGTAATTTTACCTATGTGTATCGCTGGTTTTGGAACTTGCCATAGGCATGTTTTCAAGTGGGGAGATGTGTAGTGAAATTGACAGAGATACAACGGTAAAATACCTCCAAAGATAACATGTAAGGATAAAAACATAATGCGTAGGCTGCTGATAGTACATGATCGCCCAGACCGCGGGTCATCACCCTCCATAAAAATTGACTTGCTAGACAGGAGGGGAACGGCGGATAAAAAGGAAAAAAATATGACTGGAAAGATTGCGTGAGACTAGAAAGGCTAAGGAGACGCAATTGGGGGGGAAACGGAGAAAAGTCACGTTTCCCAAGTTGACATCAAGTAAGGAACTCGACAGAAGGGACCTTGGATATGTTACGCCACAGTCATTTATTGGTCGCTTTTGCGATACCAAGCCTTTGATTTGAATTCAGCGGCAGAACGCGGATGTTTGGAATATTACAAAAATTAAAAAGTAACTTTTTCGTAATATTAATGTTAGGAATATAAAAATTAGCTGGCCGGATGGCCCATTCTGAGCAGTGAACTAATATGTTCTTAATTTTACAGACGGATAGATAATATTGAAGATAATGACAAAAGACAGTGTTGTTCACATCAACGACAGACTGTATAGAATAAAAAGTGTCGCTATTTGCACAAAAAAACACGACCTCGAGACGCAGGTGTTCAAATCTACTTAGTAGGGAAGCGAAGGGACATTGGTGGGAGCTGTGTCTAAATATAACTTTTAACGACAAAATTTTGGAGGGGAGAGAAAGGTTGGTTCAAAAATCAAGTACATTTTGAAAAAAAAAAAACAAGTAGAGACGGACAGACTAACAGATAAACATCCATACTTGACTGAAGCATGACTGAAATGACTTTAGGGTAGGAAATTTGAATTTCAAATAAACCTAGGCAGTGATTGGCCACAGACAATCATTTTATCGGCGCTCAGACGCGCAAGTGGGGCCATTCCAAGATCGAAATTATTTCTTTGTATATTTTGAATATTGTTTAATGTTCGAGTGATTTGATACTGCCATATCGAAATCTAGCCTTACAAACAAGTAGGGATTTGCTCTAGACCCCCCGCCCAAGTCAGGGTCTAGGGACCAACAATATACATAAACTCCAGCAAGGGTTAGGAAAGACAGATCAAGTGTTGAGAATAATGAAACATATTACCTATCCACTTTTAGGGAAGGAAACTAATAAATATTTTTCAGAATCTATAGTCTGGGAGGACCTATCTGATGTAAAACCACCATGGTAAATGTGCTGTTTGGTCAGAGAGATCTGACCTGTCTGTATGATGTGGTTGTTGTGTCCGTGTTGTGTCCAGACGTGGGTAGAGAATAGAATTTTGACACATAGCCAATACTTTGATTGCAGAGCTGTGAGTTTCAGCTGTCAACAAGGCGGTGTCCATTCAGTTGGTGATTTTACTCGAGTGTATCTGTGCAGTACACTGTGACAGAGACCACTATTATTGCCCGCCAGCACAGAGAGGTGGGACCACCAGATTTCAGCACCAGAGCTACATATGCAAGATGAGTGAGCCTCTGGTCTGCTGGAAGTTCACCAACGCCTTTTAGTTGCTAATACCCCATAAAATTCCTGCAATTTACTGGACACTGTGTAGTCAATATAGACAGGTGTGATGAGGCCACCCCAACAGCACAAGCATTAACTATCCTCCCAAGTAGATGACTACTAGAACATTTTAATAAAACTAACTAGTCTAGTACTTATATATGTACACTCTTGCATTTATTATGTAACATTACATGCATTTCTTTCATAATTTTTAAATCCTTTTTTTTAAAAAAAAGTTCTGGTCAACATAAAACTTGATCCAGAACAAATAAATGTAATATAATTCTATCAAAAATTTTACACACGTGAGTTAGTTCAGTGTATTTTAACATTTGTTAATATTATTAGTCTGCTTAAATATCTGTGGGTGTATCTATAATTATCACACCACATTACATATCATTACCCTAGACATTTTACATAGATACATTCATTAGAAAGAAAAAAAATAAGTGTGAGGTCGTAGTGGTAGCAAGAAAGGCCTTCTGTCAATTCACAACTACATTTTATCTCAGGAGCCTTCACAGCTGGCCTCATACATTACATTTAGTAATATCACCATCATACAATACCATCAAACCCACTACACCTCTGACTACGCTAAATCACTTTTTCTTCATGGACAGTTAATTGCTCACGCTTGCCGACGGAAATGGTACTAATGTGTACTCATCTCTTAAAACAGTTCGGTCCTTCTTAATTGATGCACACAACACTTCTTTCTCTGATGATCGTTCCTGAAGCCCACCCAAGACGGAGGGGGACTAAGGATGTAGCTCCGATACAACTACTATGCTCCTGTGAAGTTCCAGGCAGCAGGATTGACCTGAACATACGACCTCAGGTTTGATGGCACGAATAAACATGTAACAAGGATAAATAGAGGCTAATTTCTGTCATCAAGCCCACTTATTCCTAGTGTATATGAGATGAGCGTGTCTCAGGTGTCTGCATGTAGGATGAATGATAACATGGCTCAGTATGATTTAGCAATAGCGAGACAAGACAGGTGTCTACTTGCAAAACATTCTTTCTAATAATTCAATACATGAATACATCCAATAATTTGTACACCTAGGTATGATGCAACCGTTTCCTTCCACCTATAATATACCAGGCCATCTCTGATAAGTGCTATACTGGCTGGTAAAATATATCCTAACTATACTGTTATAGTTATATGTGTCCTAACAAGGACTGTTAGGTTATATTCAGTTGGTTTTCTTCTTCAGCAATCATACCAGGAAATACAATCATTATACCTAATTCCATAAAATATAATCATTATACATGATATAGTCATAGGTTATATTCAGGTTGGAGTTATTTGAGTCCTAACAAGGACTGTTAGGTTATATTCAGTTGGTTTTCTTCTTCAGCAATCATACCAGGAAATACAATCATTATTTCCTGATTCCATAAAATATAATCATTATACATGATACAGTCATAGTAAAACTAAATTCCTAAAGTGATATTAATTATATCCATGTGTAGGTTATTTTCAGGTGGTTTCCTTCTTCAACAGTCATACCAGTAATTACAATCATTATACATGATACTATGAAAAAACAATCATTATACCTGATATAGTCATATTAAAACCAAACTCCTAAAAGTGATATTAGTTTCACAATTATTTATAGTAAGTTTACATACCCTCTAAGATTAATACAAGCCAGATTTTGACTCGACTTAGTGAAGCAAGCCTGCCCGGCATGCATGTAAGCAGGAATCAGTCTTGGCAGCTTTCTCTTCTCTTCTGGCTGGTCTTCGTGTTTGTGTGTAGATTTGAATTTGTTGTTGTTTTGAAGAGGTGATGGGTGGAGAGCGGGCACTTAACAGCTGCCCGTTATTGCCTCTTCTCGTTCCATCTTGGTCTACCGTGTTCAACCTGAAAATTTGTTATAATTGGGGTATTTAGTGTCATTTTATATTCTAATTTTGTATTAAATTTAAATAACTATTGTCTTTTTAGTTGCTGGTTTTAATTTATATTAGTATTTGTCATTTTATTTTCTCTTTTTTATTGTTTATAGATAACTATTGTCCTTTACACTTGGTTTTAATTTGTATTAGTTCTTTTTGAGTTTTTGTTTTTTTTTAAACCTCGTTGTCTTTCTTTGTCCTATGAGTAGTTAGTAAGTTTGCTAATTTTTCTGTTGTTGTTGTTTTTTTTTTTAAAATAATGATTTCTTAGTTCTTGTTGCTTAATTTCTATTTAGTTAAATGTCTTTTCTGAAGTACTAACCTTATATGTTTTCCTTTGTTTTATGTATATATCTTTTAAGTATTGATTGGGCTTCTAGTGGGGCATCTATACTTAAAACTTTATCCCGTGTCATGTCTATATTGTGATTTCTATAGTAAGTTTTTAATTCCAGTTTTTGTTGTTTGTACTTTTTACAGTGGATCAGGTAGTGGTCTGTCATTCTCTTCCTGACATTCTTGGCAGTGTGGTTCCTCTATCATAAAGTATGCTGCACCGAGACGGAGAGGCCACAGCTTTTTGTTCGATGGTATCTTTAATTCTTCTCTGACCTGGCATGTCCTTGTTGGTTCTTTCAGCAGTTTGAACACATGTCTGCCTTTTCTACTGTTCTTCCATGTTATCTTCCATTCCTCGTTTATAGTTAGCTTCACTTGGCTCTTGATCTCCGACCTTTCCAGTCCTGCTCTTATATTGTTTTTACTTATTCTTCCATTCTTGGCGTTCTGGTCTGCCAACTCGTTACAAGCTATACCTATGTGTGCTGGAACTCACACTAGTCTCACACTACATCCTCTGTTCCCTAGTGATGTATTAATTGCTAGAATTTCTAGCTTTATGTCTGGCCGGCTACATTTCCCTGGGTGTTCTAGTGATTGTAGTGATGATAGTGAGTCTGTAAATATCGTAACAGCTTCTGGTGGGTTATCTTCGATTATTTCTAAACTTTTTAGAATCGCTACCATCTCTGCGGTAAAAATTGAAGCCCCTTCAGTTACACTGTAGCTCTTCTTAATTTCCCACTGTGGTATTACTACTCCTGGACCTAGTTGCCCACTATCACCCTTGGATCCATCAGTGTAGACGGCCAGACTTTGTTTTGTAAGTTGATTTATGAACTTTCTACTTCTATGTTTTGTTTGATCTTTTCAGTAAGTGAGTATATAATTGGTGTTTTTAGTTCCCAGGGTGGTATTGTGCTTCTATATTTATTACTATTATTAATTGTTTTTGACAGTTCTTTGAACTGTGTTAGATCTTCTATAGTTCTCCACCCTGTTGGATATCTTTCTTTATTTAAGGGGACGTCCCAAACACTTGGTTGGTTTTTGACAAATGCTTTATGTGCTGGGTGGGTCACTTCTTGTGCTACTTTACTCCAATAATTTAATCTTAGTTCTTTCCGTCTTAGATCAAGGGCGGTATGCCAAGAGCTACTTCTAGTGCTTCTACTGGTGTTGATATAAATGCACCTGTAATGGTTCTCATGGCTGCATTTTGAATTCTGTCTAGTTTTGCTTTGTTAGAAGCTGCAGCTGAGTCACAGACTATGCTGGCATAATCCAGTTTCCCCCTGATGAAAGACTTGTAGAACATAACCATTATTTTACTGCTGGACCCCCATCCATTACCTTTTACTATGCTTAGTATATTTAGGAGTCCCCTACAGCTTTCTACTAAATTGTCTATATGTTTATTCCAATTTAGTTGTTTATCTAAAGTTATGCCCAGAAATCTAGTTGTTGATGAGGTACATATTTTTTGTCCTTTAATGGTTATAATTTTGTTTTGTTTTTTTTTAAATTTCCTTTGCTGAATATCATACCTACTGTTTTCTTTACATTAATTTGGAAGCCCCAACTTTTCATCCACTCTGAACTTTGTCTATTTGTTTTTGAAGTTTTTGGTAAACATGGTCCAAGTTTTTTCCAGATCGCCAAATGGCACAGTCATCTGCAAATTGTGATACTGCATTCTTAATGTCGTTAAATTCATCTGCTAAATCATTTACAGCTATAGTGAGAACTGAAGGTGAAATCACGGATCCCTGAGGAATCCCATTCTGTTGTTCATATATTTCTGACTTATCATTGTTCACCTGTACAGCAAAATACCTGTCCTGTAAAATGTTTTCTAGATACTTATAGGTTTTACCAGTAATGCCAATCTTTTTCATTTTGTAAAGAGCTCCATCTCTCCAGCATTCATCATATGCTCTAGCGACATCCAAAAAGACTGCCACTGTTTTCTCTTGAACCCTAGCTTTGCATCGTGTTCTAATCTTACAAGCTGGTCTACTGTACTTCTGTCTGTTGTAAACCCTGACTGGGTTGGGCTATATAACTGATTTTTTTCCAGGTAGAATTTAACTCTTTTGTTAACAACAGTTTTCAGTATTTTGCCTAGTTGTGATGTTAAGGCAATAGGTCTATATGAACTTACATCATGGGCTTCCTTAATGGGTTTTAGGATGGGTACTATCATAGCTACTTTCCATGCTTTTGGTATCTTTTCTAAGCTCCAGATTTTGTTATAAAGGGAAGTTATTATGTTTAGTTTGTTTTGGTACTTTCTTAAGGATTTCATAACTAAGTAAATACTGCCCTGAGGCAGTATTAGATTTCTCTTTTATTGCACTAGTTACTTCTTCCTCTGCTATATCAGCATCTAAATAGTTTGTCTCATCTATCTGGTCTGGTAGTTCCTTTAAAAACTGTATCCTAAGTCTTTCTCTTCTCTCATTTTCTTCCTGTCCTAGACTACTTTTTGCACTGACTTTATAGAAATACTCAGCAAGGGCATTAGCTTTCTCTGTACCTGCTCTCTTTGGTAGTTTGATTGTTGGCATTATTGTTTTCTTATTGTTCCCTTTGATTGCCTTAAGTTTTTTCCATACTTCTTTAATTTGAGTGCTAGGTTTAAGTGATTGACAAAACTCCTGATGATCCGTCAAGGCCTAAAATCCCATCCGCTGCAGACCCAAATAGAACAGTCCCAACTAAGATGGTTTGGCCATGTCTGCAGAATGGGAGAAGATCGGCTACCACGACAAGCATGGGAAACAAAGAGCCAGGGATCCAGACCTCCAGGACGACCCAGAGTCCGCTGGGAGGACAACATTAGACAATCTTTGAAGGACCGAGGACTAGAATGGAACCAGGCCAGGAAGAAGACAGCTGATAGAATGGTCTGGCGCTCTCTCTTCCAAACCTCTACACCTCATGGTAGAAGGGGAACGACTAAGTAAGTAAGACAAAACTCCTTCCAGTTAGTTTCTTTGGCTTTAAATATTATTCTGTTAGATTCATTCCTAATATGTTTATACTCATCATAGTTTTCTTCTGTTCTGTTATTTCTATATTTTTGTAAGGCCCTTTTTCTTCTCTCATGAATTTCTGCACAGCTCTTATTCCACCAGGCAACTGGTTCTTTATTCCACTGAGTTTTTCTTTTCGTATTAATGTTATTTATTGGTTTTAGGTGTTGTGGCATATTTTTATTTGGTATATACGGTTTCTCTGGTCCTGGGTTTGGAATGACGTTTTCATGCATGGTTATTACAATGGGCAGATGATCTGAGTTTGTGTCTTGTAACAATTCCCAATTTACATTCGCTAGGCTGTTAGTTGCTATACTTATGTCTATTGCTGAGTCTGCCCGTTAGCTTGTGGATTAATTCTAGTTGCAGCTCAATCATTTAGTATTAGCAGGTCATTGTTTTCTATAAAGTCAAGTAGGTGATGGGAGCCGCGCTAGCGTAGTGGTTACAACACCGCTCTGGCGACCGGGTGATACAGGATCAAACCCGGGCGACGGCATTTGAGGATTTTTTCGTCGACCGGGATTTGGACTGGATTAACTCGAGACCTGGCGAGAACATTTGAAGGAGTGTCGTCGACCAGGGACTGGCGGCTCCTGAGCCGACCCAGCTGCAATGGGTACCTCCGAAATCGGCGAGTATTTGCCTGAATGGCGAGGGACATTTGTCTCTGTACAATAAATAAAGGGATACTCACGTAAAATCAATGTCAGGTTAGACATAAATAATAACCTGAGATTTCGCCTCGAGTATTAGCGGGCGAACGAAAAAAAAAAAAAAAAAAAAAAAAAAAGAAAGTAGGTGATTTCCTGCATTGTCTGCATGTTGTCCACCCCAAGCATAATGATGGGAATTAAAATCGCCTACTATGACTTTATTGGGGCCTAGTGTGGCGCTTAAGGCGAATATTTCTTCATCTTTAATTGTACCATTTTTAGCGTATACATTTAAGATTGTTAGATTGTTTGGTTCAGCTGCTATTGTGACCTGGATACCTTCTATGTTGGTTGTATCAAATACTTCCCAGTCTATAATTTTAAATGTTTCGTTAACTAAGACTGCGACACCCCCTCCTGTACCTTCTTTCCTATCGTGCCTAAGTATCTTAAAGCCTTTACAACTATATCTACTCTTTGGGTTTAAAAGTGTCTCTTGAAGAGCATATATAGTGTTAGTTCCTCCTGTCTCTGCTAGTAGGAGTGCACAATTCTTTTTGATACCCCTACAATTCCACTGAACAATTATACATCCTTTCTTATCCATTGTTTATATTAACTAGTATCCCTTTTGTTTTGTGTTAGAACTATCAGTTTGCTTTTAGTTTGTATTGGCCCTATCAGTTGCTTGAGGCATAAGGCCTACTCTTCATGGTGATTCTTTTATGTAATTAAAGACTTTTTTCAATACTTGGGTTTGTGACGATTCTTCTGTTCTTTCCTCTATCAAAACTCTCTGTATGTGCTTGATGGTTTTTGTTACCCATTCTTTCCATTTGGCTTCTTGCTTTTGTTTGCCACTTTCCTTTTCTATCGCTTCTCTGCCTATGTTAATCTCCTGTCTCTGATTTTCTATCCTTTTTAGTGTAATTTCATTTTTTTTCTCTTTCAGTTTAGATAATTTAACTAGTATCATTTCATTTTCTTCTGTCAGTGTTGACAATTTAACTACATCCTGGGCAATTTGGTGCTGTAAGGCTTTCATTTCTTCGAGCACTTCCTCTGTACCTATCAGTGCACTCACATTTTCCAATGAAGTAGCCGAACTGTCTGACTGGTTCTTTGTTTTGTTAATAACTTCCTGCTCTTTTTCTTTTGACAGTTGAGTTTTAATTATCCTAAGCTCTTCTTTTACAGATTTTATTTTTGCTGTAACTTTAGTGTCTGTGTTGGTGGCTTTTTCATTCATATCTTGGATCACTATTTTGAATGGTGTACTTGTTATTATCGATTCTTTTAGTGCTTGTTTGGTTTGCTGGTACACTGGACAGTCCTGAAATCTGGCACTGTGGTTTCCCTTGCAGTTGCTACACTTTCTGTTAACATTCGCCTTTTTTGTAATCGGCATCAGCCTTTGCCTTTTCACACTGTGCAGCGGCGTGCATACCGGCACAGTAACTGCATATTGTCTTGCCTTTGCAGCTGTTTTTGGCCAGGGTTTACAATTTCCTCACCTGACATGGCCAAAAGACTGTGCCCTGGTTATCGGTGGCATTGTCCTTGTCTTTTAATTTGCTACTACTCTTTTTATTATGTGCTTGGTTTTGTATGAACTTTAATATTTATCCTTAGTCTCACTGCTTTAACCTTAAGTTATGTATATCCTTGCTTTCTCCTTTCTTTTAAAAAAATTTTTATTATATTATTATTTAAGAAACACTTTTAAACCTGTCTAGTAGACCTTCTTGAACAGTTAAATCTAGTTCGAATTTTGCCAGGTAACTTTAATATATTTGTTTTACTTAAATTATAGTTTGATGGTTGATTATTATTACTAGTAATCTATGGTTTTTGGTTTATTTTATTTTATTTTGTTTCACTACAATTCCTAAATTATAAAAATATTTAAAGCAATAGTTAAATATTCCCCTAATACTTAATATTAACTGCAATACTCTAATACTTACATCAAACTACAAAGGAAATCACCACTTAAATTATGTCTATCTGCCAGATCTCACACAAGCAAGTGCCACGTGGCGCTTGGATCTATTTAATTTCTTTTTTTTTTATTTTGACCTAAAATTCCTGAGTGATATTAATATTCCTAGCGATAATTAACTAGTCACCAATTACTTGATATTAAATGTAATAAGCTAATACTTAAATCAAACTAAAAAGGAATCACCACTTACCTTTATTATGTCTATCACGCGTATTTAATATAATTCCTGTTATAATAATACCTTTATTATGTCTATCACGCGTATTTAATATAATTCCTAAGTTATAATAATACTTCTAGCTAACAATTACCTAGTCTCCTAAAACTAACTGCAATAAGCTAATACTAGAGATAAATAAAAAATTGCATCAACTTATCTGAAGACTTGAGTAGTTCGATGAATTTCTCCACAGTCTCTCGTCCTAAAAAGGACGTATCAGCCTTGTGTAATTTGAGTGTCGCAAAAATATGTCTGTCCGCTTCAGAAGTCGGAAGTCGAATGCAGGATCGTAGGGTGTAGATTTGAATAAAAACGCACTCATATATACAGGTAGACGCAGGCAGATGCGAATGCATAAAGGAACCAGTTGATTGGTTCGCTGCGTTTTAGTCTTTTTCGATTGCAGGGACACGCTGATTGGTTAGTTGCGTTTTTGTACTTTTTGTTTTCCAGAGTTCTGAACCAAGTGTTTTATGCATAATTTATTCTGTCTGCCGCCATCTTGCGTGAATCTGTGACTACGCGTAATTTATTCTGTCTCAGGGTCTGCCGGCAATCTTGCGTGAATCCTTGAGCGCGGATTGGCTGTGCAAATTTGTATATCAATTGCGATCTAACATAGTGTATTTAACTAAGCAGCGGATTTACAAACAACTTAACCAACTTTCAGGTTGAACAGGGTATAACAGCATCATATTAGACAAAAGAACGAACGAACGAACAAACAACTTTACAACACATAGCTTAAAAATAGTAGAAGAATTCACTAACTCTCTGCTTTAACTGACCATTAGATTGGTAGAAATGTCTGCTATTTTACTCTGTACTGTCATGCGTGATAAACTGATGCTGTCAAATATTCTCATCTTTTCTGAACATAAGGATTCTGATACAGCAATCAACATAACTTTTTAAAAAATTCACCTTCTGTGAAGCATGTCCCCGCCGCAGCAATTTCATTATAAATTTGAAAGCTAATTTTAGTAACAGTCTCATTCTCAGTGTTCACGTTCTTGAAAATCTGCTGTTCGCCGGTAAGTTTTTCCGCTAAACTTGATTCTTTAATAATTTTTTTTTTTTTCCATTTGAGTCTATATCAGCGAGAACAGGATGTTTTGTTTCAAAGTGCTGCCGAAGGTTGTATTCTTTTGAAACAGCTAATGTTTCTCGACATACAATGCACAGTATTCTGTCTTTGGAAAGAAAACACATGTATTTTTAGTCTTTGTCGCTCGCAATCTCACTCTGTCGCTCGCTCTGTCTTGCATTCTCTACGTTCATTGCATGTGGATCATAAACATGTTCAGAACGATTGATACCGAATACCAGTACTAAACTCTTGTTACATCGCAAGCTTGTACGTCACAATCAATTCCGTAATAATAATTTAATTAGGGAACTACACGGGGCTTTCACCTAATTAGACTTTCAAAAATAAAAACCAAAATTATACATTTATTTCCAAAACCTGTTGCGGGCTGCACGGTGTAACCTAACGGCTCGCGGGCCGTATGCGGTGCATGCCCGGCTTAGCCAATCGGCTGGAGATAGTAGTAAGTTATTATAGAAAACAATGCTTGACACTAGCAGACGGCGGAAACAGAAATCATAATAACAGTGTAACACTGCGGTGGTCATCATTATTATAATCATCGTATTCCTTTGCGCTTGTTTACGGAGGACGGAGCCACCATTGCAGCTGGTCACCTTGTTATATCATTGACATACTCCTGCATCAGTGATTTCTGTAGCAGTTAGTTTTACAGAATAAGGTTGCCAGCCATATGCCCGATCGCATATTAGCCGCCTTGTACTGAGGGTTCAGTTGTTATATGCTTTGGTCTTTTTTCAGAGACCTCCAGGGACTTTGTGGTGATGGGAGTAAACAAAAACACTGTATACTGCATGGTTTCTTAAACCGGTGGCTCATGGACCCATTGGGAGTCCGTGTACAATAACCAAACATATAAAAGAAAATGTCATTATTCGTTTATGTACATTTTTCTAAGACAGGATCCATAGCCTTCGCCTGGCAATCAAAGGGATCCAAGGCACAAAAGCAGGTTAAGAAGCACTGGTATGCAGTAATGTCGCCTTGGTGCGTGTCAGGTCATCGACCTTTTAAATGACTGTTGACGTGTAAAATTAACTGTGGAGTCTACGAAGCCGAAGGAAGTTACTGTCCAACATAATTAGGTCAAGGAGAGCAGAAGACGTAGGCTATTTATCAGTTTGCCGGAAAAAGTCGGTATATATATATATATATATATATATATATATATATATATATATATATATATATATATATATATATATATATATATATATATATATATATATATATATATATATGTGTGATAGGGTGGGCGAGATGATGATGATGATTATATTGTGATTGTGATCACTCTCTTGTCACACTCGCACCGACCCGAACAACAATAAAACTCTTGATTCTAGAGGCAGGGGCTATATTTATTTTTACAACCCATTCAGTGACTCAGCAAACATTAAATAAATAAACCAACGAACATAACACCAAACAAAACAAAACAAAACTAAACTAAACAAAACACCCAACAGTGCCCGATGCTAATGTGTCATGTCTTTGTGTTCTTCTGTGTGGGTACACAGGGCGCCTCGTTTCGTTCCCTCTTGTCTGGACTGATACTTAAAAAAGGGCCGCTGGTAGTTCGCTATCTCTTTTTATAGGCACTAGGCTAATCACTCACTTTACTGCGCGCTAGGCGTATTAATCTTGGCTACTTAAATATCACACGCGATTATCGCTTTAGGAATAGCGAAAACACAAATAAAACCTACAGCTATTTAATATAACACACGAATATCAAATATGACTCACAACTATACACCACAATTAATTTCTCAGGCTTTATTATGGCCTTTTCATCAATCTTGAAGAATTTACATCTCAGCATGCTTTGCGCACTTCTAAAATACATGGGCGATAAATCTGCCCAAAAACAGGAAGGGGGCGGGCGTCTCCTTTTCGGCCCCATCACACACATATATATATATATATATATATATATATATATATATATATATATATATATATATATATATATATAGGGGGCGGAGAGGCGGGGGGGGAGACCCTCCCCCCCCCCCCCCCCCTCGCGGTTGGTGAAACCCCCCCTTATTAAGTCCTATCTACGGCGGGCGCTGATATATATATATATATATATATATATATATATATATATATATATATATATATATATATATATATATATATATATATATATATATATAAAACAAATTGATGCACAAATGCTTACAGTACACAAAGTTTGCACAAATACACTTCAAGTAAACAAAATGTAGGCGGGCCTGGCCTTGATTTGGCCTCTCCTCCAGACAATTAGACATCGATTATTTCCAGAACAGGCAGCCAGGAAGTGTTCGATAAATAGTAGGTACATGGGGATGAGACTAAAAAAAAAAAAACAGAGAGGAACTTATACATGCAGATTGTAAAGAGCTTAATACGATTACACATTTCGTGACAAACACAGACGAAACAAAAAAGTTGCTGCAAAAGTTGCAATACAGAAATGATTGTAGAAAATTTGATTTGTACCTAACCCCAACAATCAGAACAATTACTAGTACAACAATATATATATATATATATATATATATATATATATATATATATATATATATATATATATATATATATATATATATATATATATATATATATATATATATATATATATATATATATATATATATATATATATATATATATAAACAACAAAGGGCACAATTTAATAAAGGACATGAAAATAGAATTAAAGGAGAGGAAAAATTCGTCACTGAAACTTCCAATTTAATTGGAACCAGCCAGGAAGACAGCCGATAATAAATAAGAAAATAAATAATGCACAACGCTATGTTTCAGGCACTCGTGAGAAAGAAAGAAGTAGAAGACTAGAGAACAGAAAAACAACAGAAGTTATTTATTTATTTACTGTTTACAGGCCTCGGGTTTCCCCTCCTTATTTGTTTAGATAGCCGAAAAGATAGTATGGCGCTCTCTCTGGCAAAACTCTACACACGAAGGTAGAAGAGGAACGACTAAGTAAGTCAGACTTTCAATTTGTTTTACTTTGTCACCATAACACCAACTAAAGTAACAAAGCGTCATCCATGAGAAGTACTACTGAACAGTATAAAAAGCATGTACAATCAGAAAGCGTCCCGATACTTCCATGAAAGGGAGCAAATCGACAACATTCATTCATTCCCCTCCACTCCCAAAGGAGCATAGGCCTTCAACAAACACATGCCAAGTCCTCCTGTCACGTGCCATCATCTCAAGTTCTTTCCACGTTCTCCTTATCATTTTCACCTCTGTTTCCAGCTCTCTTCTCCATGTGCTTCTTGGTCTACCTCTGCTTCTCTTGCCCTGGGGGTTCCAGAACAAGGACTGCCTTGTAATGCTATCAACAGGTTTCCTCAATGTGTGTCCTATCCATCGCCATCGTCTTCTTCTCATCTCTTGTTCCACTGGAACTTGTCTAGTTCTTGTCATCAGTTCCACGTTGGTAACCTTGTCATACCATTTTAATCCCTCTATTCTACGCAAGCACCCATTTATGAAAATCTGTAGCTTTTTTGGTAGTTGTCTTTGTTGTTCTCCATGTCGCAGAGCCATACAATAGGACTGACTTCACATTTGAGTTGAAGATTCTTATTTTCGTGTTGGATCCGATTTCTCTTGATCTCCATATATTTCCCAATGCAATGAAAGCTCCTCTTGCTTTTTGTATTCTTATTTTGATATCACTGTCTGTCCCTCCAACTTTGTCTATATTGCTGCCAAGATATGTGTACGATTCTACATCTTGTATTGGTGTTTCTTCAAGTTCAACCCTGTTATCATTACCTGCATTTATTCTCATTATCTTTGTCTTTTCCCTGTGTATTTTCAAACCCAATTGCTGTGACCTCTCATCGAGTGTTTTCAATTTGTCCTGCATCTGATTACGGTAATGGGACAGAAGAGCTAAGTCATCAGCAAAATCCAGATCATCCAACTACTTAGTCAGAGTTCACTGGATTCCATTTCTGTTGTGTGTTGTCGATGTTCTCGTAACCCAGTCTATTGCTAGTAAGAAAAGAAATGGAGACAAGAGGCATCCCTGTCGCACTCCTGTTCTTATCCCAAACGGTTCTGTAAGCTGTCCTTCATGAAGAACTCTGCATGTCATGTCTTCATATGTTTTCATTATTAAATTAATGATCTTCAGGGGAACTCCATAATGCCTCATCAATTTCCAAAGTGATTCTCTGTCTACACTGTCAAATGCCTTTTCGTAGTCCACAAATCCGATGTATAGTGGTGAATTCCATTCCAGACTTTGTTCAACTATTATTCTCAAAGTGGCTATCTGGTCTGTACAGGATCTGTTTTGTCGAAAATCTGCTTGTTCATCTCTCAGTTTCTTGTCTATGGACTCTTTTAATCTTTCAAGGATAATCCTGTTTAATATTTTAATGTTGAATAATACCGATGTTTACATGACATATCCATGTATATTGTGTATATATTTCATGCTTTTTGAATAAACAGCTCCTGAGAAAAACGATGTGATGCATTACTTTCTGGACGCCCCTCGTATATTGCTGAGCAGTTTTCCATTCTTGTCTGTTATGAAGCAACTTGTTTGCTTGTATTTCCCCGTTAGCTTCTTTATGCTGTTATACAGTTCTCTCATATTCCCTTTGGCTGCAACATCTTCTGCCTCTCTTGCCAACTGCTTAATATACTTCCTCTTGTCTCTTTTGATACTTCTTTTTACTCCTTTGTTTGCTTCTGTGTACACTTCTTGAGCCTTGGCTTTGGAACTTCTGGTTTTGCTTGTGTTTAAATCTGCTTTCTTGTTTTTTCTGTCTTTTATCTTATTGATGGTTTCTGTTGTTATCCATGCTTTTTGTTGTCGTTCCCTTTTCCCCAGTATTTCTTCACATGTCTCATTCCATACCGTTTTGATTTGCTGCCAATAGTCTTCTGTATTCTCTGCATCTTCCAGCTGTTGGATCACCTGGAATTTGTTGGATATTGTGACCGCAAATTGTCTCTTGTTTCTTAGATGTCCTACATTAAATTGTTGTCTATAATTTTGCATTGCTGCATATCTCTTGAGTTTCATTTTTACTTTGGCTATCAGAAGGTGGTGGTATGATGCCACATCTGCTCCTCTATATACCTTTACATCCTGCAATGATGATCTAAACTTCTTGTTTATGCATATATGATCAATCTGATTTTCTGTTCTATGGTCTGGTGATATCCATGTTGCCTTGTGTATTCTCTTATGTGAAACATGCTTCCTCCTAGCCAGTTGATTTGAAGCGCAGAAGTTTGAGAATAATTCCCCATTTTCATTCATTATTCCTAGCCCGTTTTTCCATGACTTCTTCAAAGCCGGTGTTGACTGTACCTATCTTTGCATTCATGTCACCCATCAAAATGGTGATGTCTCTTGTTTTTACTTTTCCCATAATTTCCTGTAGTCTAGTATAAAATGCTTCTTTCACAGACTCTTCTTTGTCATTAGTTGGTGCATAACATTGGATGACATTTACATTTATTTTCTTTTCAGCTGTTTTAAAAGAAGCTGTTATTATTCTGGATCCAACGGCTTCCCATTCAATGAGTGCTTTCTGTGCTTCTTTAGATAACATAAGAGCTACCCCTTCACTGTGGTGTGAACTTTCGTCTTCATGTCCTGAGGACAGCACCAATTCACCTGTGATGAGTTTCTTCCTGTCTACCCCCTTCCACTTTGTTTCACACAGTCCCAGAACCTCGATTTTATATTCCCTCATCTCTGCTACTACTTGTGCCACTTTCCCTTGTTCGTTTAATGTCCGAACATTCCAGGTGCCAAATCTGGAAGTTCTCCTTGAAGAAAGAAGGTTAGTCAGCAACACAGACTCCTTTCGGCTTTCTCTGTGTTGCATCATACGCCTCCCTGCGAGAGGACCTTCCCCTGTCTTGGATGGCTGTGTTTTATTTTCTTTAATTGACTTGTCATTGTTTGTTGAAGTTTTTTGTGGTTTAAACTTTTTACAGGATGGGGTAACCGGCTCCATGCCCAACCCTCCTTAGTCGCTTTCTACGACATGCTTGGCAGAGAACAGTGTTACTATTCTTTGCTCCCCTTTCGGGCCGCGATAACACACGGGTGAAATCGACAACATGGCCTTCATTAATCACGGTAACGGGAAAAAAATGTATGGCTATGAGAGAAGCCTGAGATAGGCCGCCAACTTCATGAGACAGAAGTGGACATATGACAGTGAACGAGGGTGACAAGAAGACAAAAGTCATGACACAAAATGTAAGAAATCCTGCACCCATCAAAATAATGGACCAAGAGCTAGAAAATACAAACATATTTACAGACTTAGGAAGCAAAGTAACACCAGATGGGGGGGAACAAGTAAAGACATCAGTAGCCGAATGAATAAAGCCAGAACTGCCTTCACCAATCTAAACAACATCTGGAAATCCTTCCACATGGCGCACGTTTAGAACCACTGTTCTTGAAGACTACGTAATCTTAGATCTCAACCCCGCGTTTTGTTTTAACCCGTTCAAGAATAATCTACAGTTCAAGATCCAGGCTGTCCATACAAATACATGTACTCCAAATATCTACAAAATTTCCCCTATTTTTTGTCACTTAGCCGATCTATTCTTCTGCTTCTTCTACCGCCTTGAGCCAATTTAAAAAAAAAAAAAAAAAAAAGCTTCGCGTGCAAAAAGTGACAGAAAGCGAAAAAGTGCACAAAACGACATACGTGCGAATATTTCCATATGTAACAAGTTTAAAATTTTAATTAAAAAAAAGGAAAGAAGGTTGGTTTCAGACGGCACGCACCATATAGCGAACTAAAGGCTGCCAACATAAGAAAATAGAAAACTTTAATTAGAATATATAGTCTCGTTTGTCTGCCCTTCTGTAAAACGATCTGGGGGGAAATAACATACTGTATATTCCACATACAGGGTTTTACCACGACACGCAGAACATGAAGGACAACAGGAAAAATTAAAGAGGGGGGTGGGGGTGGGGTGGGGGAAGAACACGCAAAAACAACGACAGAGTCTCCTTCTGTCCAGGCTAATCTCTCATCTCACAGCAACCAAACTGGCGCTTTTGGTTGGCCCAATCAGCCTGCGACCTTTGCACTCGCGTCAGCACCCAGCCAATGGGCGCAGCTCTTACAAAAAAAAAAAAACTGTCATGGGGGACAAAATAGGTTGCCAAACATTTAGGACAGATGAAGGGAGTGGAGGAAAAAAAACCAACACAAGGATGGGAGAAGCATTGTGCAGGAGGAATAGGAGGAATCCCAGGCCCATTGGGTGTGGGGTAGATCAGAAATTGATACGAACCATACAGAATATATATGCTGCTAAAGATGCACTGACTTGCGTGTGCTGTTAAACAAAGAAACAAAAAACACACATCGTAAAATTACTAAAGTTGGCTTCTTATTCAATTCCCACGCCAGAAAGCGAAGGTAATCACGTCTCTCCACAACTTTCTGTTCCCAGTGCTATTCATCAATTCTGTTGTTTATTCCTTTCATGTCGAGACGTCAAACTGCGCAGTATCCTCTCTCTCTCTCTCTCGTCCTCTCTTCTTTTGTCCTTCAATCTTTCCCACAGGCAACAGTTTCCAGCGTTATTCTTATAAGGTACACGGAGCCACGTAGCAGATACTGCCGCAGGAGAGTAAAGTGTTAGAGATTTCACTATAATAGGCCCAGCATAGAGAGGTGGGGTGACCAGCTGCCTTCATCGCTGCCCTTTCCTCCCCTAACTCAAATTCTTTTAACATGCTAAAAGAACGTGGATTGCTTTCTTCTGATTGAAGAAATAAGCTTCCTTTACTCACTGAATTCTTTCAGGACATCCTCATAACTCCTTTTAGCTGTCCATAGTATTCTTAACAGTCTCTGTGGACTTGAAGGATTCCCTTTCTTGTTTACTAACTGTCCATGACTCACTTCCGTATAGGATTGGTTCAGTTTTGATTTATTTAAAGGACTATCTTCATTGCACACGGAAAACTCCATCACTGCTCCGATTTCCTCCCTTAGATCACACAAGGAGGATCTCAGCACAGTGCATGAGTTCCGTAGCACCGGCGTGAATCCCTACGTGTGTATACAGGAATCACCAATTTTGGTGGTGGGTAGGTTTCTAATCCGTATAGGATTGGCTGTATATGAAGAATTTGTTTTCTTACTCCCTGTGGCAAGAATGTGTTGCATAAAATACTGTTTATTTTATTCAACGCTACGTTTGCCTGGCATATTCAACTATTTTTCCTTTGAGATGCATCTTCCATGTGATGTTATTAACGTATATATGTATATTAATCTACTGACTTGTTCCAAAACTACCCCATTTAATTTGATGGTGAATTGTGGAGAAGTTTTTTGTCTTCTATATGACCATTACTTTGCCTTTTTTAATATTTATGATAAGGTCTCGTTTTCTTTTTACTTTCCGTCATTACTGTATCAGTTACTTTCTGTAAATCGTTTGTAATTTTTGTTTTTGCTATTAAGACACAAGAGAGCTTATCTGAAGCTTTTTATAATATGCTCATCCACTGATATTCCTGGAATTCACCTATAGATCTCATTATACTTTAAGTGTTATCAGAAGTAGAAATCTGGAATATATTGCTACAAAAGGAACGACCGAACTTTATTTTTAAAGGGTTGAGAATTGGGCACGCAGACCCGTCTGACATTCTGCCCTTCCTTTCTCTCACCTTTCATACTTAATTCATATATTCTCACATGCATTTTACAACAATTTCAAGGAATTCAAGGAAAAAGATGCAGAGAACGGCTAAGAGAGAATGTAATCGACAGTCTGCCCCCATGATATGACAAGAAGTAAACAACAGAACCGATAAGCAGGACTGGACACGGGAAGCTGTGGAGAGACATGCTCACCTACGCCGCGAGTCATGGTACTTGAAGTAGAAGAAGAACATACAACAACCAGAGAAAGTACAAAGGACTAATTAATTTATATAAAGCATAAACTTCTTCGGTCACTATCAGACGTCGACCTGAATATGTTCACAGAAAGCAGTGGTCAGCCTGAGGCTGTTGGCATCTCTGTACAGTTTTTTTCTCCAGGAATGGTACTGGGGATGGCCATACGCGCTTTCTCTGTTCCTCAAAAGTTCGGCATCTCTGAAGTAGGTATTCAGCAGTCATTTTATCCGCGCCACAGTTGCACTCATCATTAGGTTTTAATCTTCGTCTTTTTTAATAGATAATATCTGTTGTGGCCTGAGCGAAATCTGAAGATTACCACTTGTTCACTTCTGCTGAGCTGGTATTATGCATCGTTTATTTGGTGGCCTGGATGCCTCTCTTCCCACTTGCTCCTGTATCTACTCTGGATAAAACGCTTGGCCTCTTCATAAGTTATGCTTGTTGTGACAGAACGGAGCGGCCCCTCCCGATCTTTGTCTCACTCCGGCAGTATAGGTACATTTGTGGTACTGATTTTTATTATTTGCTCTAAATTGTCGCACTTTTCTTTCTATCTTTCTTTCTTCGTTATGTTTCTGCTAAGTAGCAGATATTTGATTTTATCAAATCATTCGACACCCCTCTCTGTGATGTCACCTGTTTTTTACCCGGTCATCCTGGCTTGCGGTGAGCAACTGAGATAAGATAGTCGCCGGCGTGTTTAGATTGAACCGCTGATAAGACGACTCGTTTAGTAACCCAGATGGGCAGACACGGAGTTTTTGCGTACTCATACGACAGATAACGAGATTACTGTCTGTGTGACACATGTGGGCAGACAAGTGTGACATTATCGTTTCGGGGCCGACTTGTTATGACAACTTTACTTTCTAATAAAGTAATAAGTATTACAGCTTACCCATGTTGTCATGTGTGTCTACCGATCTGCCTGTGAGAGTGTATACAAGGCATCAGATGTCCACATATGGTAATACGTGACCTTTGCAGGCACGCACCTTATTTCTCGTGGGACTATTTTGAAAATATCACACCCTATCTGCATGATTTGAAATGATTGAATCTTTCTGATTAGATTCATAACAACAATGCGTGGGAAGATAGGAATATAGTCTGACCATTTCGCAGTTTTTTTTTAACTGTGAATTTCACGCTCGCCAAGACAACATCAGACCTCGCCAGAGTAAAGATTAGATTCATAATTCCTTTTTTTTAAACCGGACCTTTTATTGGCGTACAAATAAGACTTACAAAGCACAGGAAATCTCTACATTTTAATAAGGAACACCCGGACTATGAAACTTAAGAAAGACCCAGAGTCAGAGGGAATTGAAGTTAAAATTAACGACACCCCAGACGCATGTAAGAGGCCGATTCAAGTCTCTTTTATTCATCTGAGCAAAAAGTCTGTGAGTCAGGATTGGCGTAAGTTGTGATTTACATTTCATATTTTTTTTTACTAACATGTGAACTAACACACACACATATATATATATATATATATATATATATATATATATATATATATATATATATATATATATATATATATATATATATATATATATATATATATATATATATATATATATATATATTACCATGTGAAGTTTAATGGGTGAAACTCGCTTGTGGATGTCAAAGTCATTTGAGGCTGGCAACCTCAGCGTATAGAATGATGATTCATGAACCACCACTGCTCGGGCTGGTGATTGCTTTATTGATAGTTTCGTAAAGAGAACTAAAAACATAAAGTTGTTCCATGTTCATATGGAGCAGGGAGGGAAAGATGAAAGAAATGATGTATATTCTAAGTATAATACTTACATTTTCAAAGCAGTGTAAATGTCCCCATAAACATATTCACTTAAAAATTAATGTTAAGTTTTCAAGCTTAAACCAGTGTAAATGTCTATGTGAAAATATTCATTTAAAAGTAATGGAAGTTTCAAACTTTTCAAATCAGTGTAAAACATAAATGAAAACATATTCAATTTATATTGTGAACGCTTTTCTGTATTATTAACCTTTTCATTTAAATGTAATGTAAAGCTAAAGCTATTCAATTTAAATGTAAAGGAAGTTTTATCCCGAAGGATTAAATTTAATTCTCATCAAGGGTAAATTCTGAGTTAATTGGGATGGTGGTATGGGAAGATAGGAACCCATAACTATGGGGTGGAAAACGCCATACTCAGAAAAGCGTTTCGTTCTATTCTTTTACCATAGTTGTGGTACCAGCAGAAAGAAGTCTCTGGAACAAGAAGGGAACCGTGGCCTAAGCTTTAAGACGAAAGACCCACGTGGTAGACTCTCCTTGACATTTCTGGGAAACGAGCTACCCCTGACAACCTTGATCAGAGACGAGCGTGAGCAGAGTGAAAAGAAACAACCCATAAGAAGGAGCAGAACCATCATTGGCAGCTATGTTCAAATATATGCTGCCATTTGAACGTCTTGTAACATCTCACAGTCCCTAAAGACTGTGATAACTTTCTTGATCCATAACTATTCAAATTATTTTCCAACTGTTAAAAACTAAAGTGATTATTAAATTTTGTTATTTGTTATGTTACAAATTTAACTTCGATTAAATTTTAAATTTACTGCATGTTTGTCTCAGTCAAATTACTACACACACTCTAAATCGTAACAAACAACTGGGGGGATGCAAAAGGCCATATAATCTGACATTTTAGCCAGATTAGAACACTGAGAATCGCTTACAAGATGACAACCAGACTGCGAGAGTTAAGACTAGAAACAAGATTCATAAATCGGATTGGACCATTGTTTGAGAAATTTTTGAGGACTTAAGAGCCCAGGAAAAAAAACTACACTTTTAACAAGGAAAACCGGAGTCAAAGTGGGAACTTATTGTTAAAGTAACGACCCACAAGAACACGTGTAAAAAGCATCTCCTAGTACCTTAACCTACTTCTCTGAGCAAACAGTCTATGAGCCACGACTGGCGTAAGTTGTACATTTTACATTCTATATTTGTCATTTCTAACATGTGAACTAATATGTATATATTGCCATGTGAATATTAATGTGTGAAAATTGCTAGCGAATGTCCAAGTCATTTAAGGCTGGCAACCTCAGCATATAGAATGATGATTTCTTGAACCACCACTGCAGGGGCTGGTGACTGCTTTATCGCTAGTTTCTTAAAGAGTACTAAAAATCATAGGTAGTCCCAAGTTCCATATGGAGCAGGGAGGGGAAAATAAAAGAAATGATGTACATTCTAATTATAATACTTACCTTTACAAACCAGTGTAAATGCCTATGTAAACATTTAAACTTTAAAAATAATAAAAGTCTTCAAGATTTTCAACCAGTGTAGATGTAAATATATTCTATCTATACTATTAACCTTTTCATTTGAATGTAGAGTAAATATATTGCTATTCAATTTAAATGTAAAGAAAGCTTTTTCTCCAGGGATTAAGCTTAATTCTCATCGAGGGAAAAGTCTGAGGTAGATGGGATGGTGAAATAGGAAGATGTGGACACATAAGTATGTGTCGGGAAACTCAATACTCAAATGATATTCGTTTCTCTTCTTTTACCATACTAGTTGGTGGTACCAGTTGAGGGCACTTATCTCTGGAACAAGAAGGGTACAAGGGGCCTGAAGTCAAGGACGGGGCTTAAAGACGAGGGACCAACTTCGTAGACACTCCCTGACACTTCTGGGAACGTGCTGCGCCCTACAACCTTGACCAGTGATGAGTGGGATCAGCGAGCCAGTCTACCAAGAACCAAAACATCAGAAGGAGCAGAACCGTCACTGACAGCTAAGTACCGCATAAAAGCTGCCACGTGAACACCTTTACAAACTACAATTACATCACACAGTGAAGATAATTTTCGGATAAATCATTATTCATTTTTTTAAAACCTTGTTAAAACCTAAGTGATTATTAAATTTGTTGTTTGTAAATATACAGATTTAACGCCGATTTAATCATTTTGAATGTACTGCATGTTTGTCTCAGCCAATTTACTAAATACACTCTAAACAGAGCTATACAAGAATAAGAAGAATTCCACTGAGTAAATCAGGGTGGGGGCTTAAACGAGCTGAAATAAATCATTGCATAACCCTTTCTTCGCAAAAGGTGACGGATGAGATATACGAGGGGCGTTCAGAAAGTAATGCACCACATCATTTTTCTCAGCTAATAATGAAGATAGAAGCATGACATATTGCACACTTCAAATATGGCATGTGCCAATTGTGTGCACCTAATTGCACCGCAACCGGCCAAAAAATACGGCTGCCCTAAACCGTTGAAATGGAGCGTGTTAGCAACTTGCGTTATAAGCATCGAATTGTGTTAGAATTTCTCTTTGCAGAGAAGGAAACTGTTGTGAACATTCACAAGCGTCTATGTGATGTGTATGGAAGTTTTTGCAGTCGACAGGAGTACAGTCAGTCGCTGGGTTCAGTGAATCAAAGATTCAGGAAGTGGAGATACGGAGCTGCTTGATCGGCCGCGCTGTGGACGTCCTGCCACAGCCACCAAAGCAGAAATGTTAAAATGCGCTGAGGGCATTATTCTTACTGATAGGCGAACCACTACTCAACAATTGGTCTTACAGTTGTTAGTCAGCATTGGTAGTGCAAATGCAGTTATAAAAACTCTCTGATTTTCTAAGGTTAGCGCAAGATGGGTTCCTCGAAGTCTCACAAATGACCACCGATTGCAAAGGAAAGCAATTTCTTCTGAATTGTTGGAGCGTTTCAATGCTGATGGAGATAACTTTTTGGCTAAGATCGTTACAGGTGACGAAACCTGGGCACATCATTTTGAACCTGAGACAAAAAGACAGTCAATGGAGTGGCATCATTCGCAATCACCAAGAAGAAAGAAATTCAAGACAATTCCTTCAGCTGGAAAGGTCATGATCACTGTCTTTTGGGACATTGAAGGTGTGATTCTTGTGGACGTTATGCCAAGAGGAGAGACAACCAATTCGCAAGCTTACATTAAGACATTGAAAAAAACTCAAGCAACGTTTTCGCAGAGTTAAGCCACACAAGAATCCAGCAGACCTGCTTCTCCTAACGACAATGCGCGCCCTCACACAAGTCTGGCAACACGGGAAGCAATCACCAAATTGGGTTGGACTGTACTACCCCATCCACCCTATAGTCCCGATTTGGCACCCTCTGATTTTCATCTATTTGGTCCACTTAAAGATGCACTCCATGGGACAAGGTTTGAAGATGATGAAAGAGTGATTCATGCAGCGAAGAAATGGCTACATGATCAAGACAAAATCTGGTACGGGCTAGGAATACATGCACTTGTTTTGCGCTGGCATAAAGCCGTACAAGTTGATGGGGATTATGTTGAATTATACCGATGTTTACATGACCTATCCATGTATATTGTGTATAAATTTCATGCTTTTTGAATAAACAGCTCCTGAGAAAAACGATGTGGTGCATTACTTTCTGAATGCCCCTCGTAAGTTAATAGTGCTCTGCCCTAAGCTGCATTGTTCTTGACTTCTGAAAATAGCTTGTGAAAACTCCTTTGAGATAGAAGCAACATTATCCTTCTATCTACAACTCTGCCAAGAGTAATCTTGTGCGAAGGTAGATACCTTTGAAGACCCATATTAGATACTCTTTGAGTTTTGGCCACTGTTGAACCACTACTGCAAAGCAGGGGAGGCAATTCCGTGACAGAAAATCAAATCCAACGGAACTGAAAGATATAACCAAATTAAAAACTGACATTACGTAAGCATAAATAACAGCTGGGGAGCCTTATTTTGGTCACAGGCTTCCTGCAAAGAGACAAACTTTAGCGTTGGCTCCCTAAGGAGCAGAAGTGAAGATGGGGGATTTTTTTTTTTTTTAATTAAAAAAAAAAGTGATAATCCGGCCAACCAGGTACAGAGAAAAATAAAAAAAATAGAAAAATAAAATATAAACACCACAAAAACTAAACCAATGCAAATTAACAGCAGAAATGTCAAACCCAAGACGCATCAAAATTGAGGAATGCAGTAAGCGACCCATAGCTTGACTGCCTGCGTCAGGGTCAGCGAACCAGAGCTGACCAAGACCCTACTCCACCTCCACGTGGTGGTCCCGGAAACAGGCTGCATCACTGCAGTCTGGCTGAGGAGTAGGGATCGAAGAGGGAAGGCAAACCCGGTCCCAAAAAATGCCGTGCGGAAGTCGCATGTGTCGGCCGAAAGGCGCAAATACCGCAGCTTCGCTGTAAACGGACACAACGCAACCAACGTCCTTTTCAGGTCGAACGAGGAAGAAGAAAAAGAAGAAGAAACCCACTCCCTTTCGAACTCCGACAGACAAGGTGAACACATTAATGCCAGTAATTTAGCGGGTACGCTAACAAAATGATAGGAATTATGGTGTTCAACTTCTGCTGGATGTTCTGATGACGGTACAATTTCTGCTGTGGTCATTTAATTCCATTTCATTTCACTTTCATTGGATCTTTGTAGACCAACTTATAAAAAAAAATTAAAAAAAAAACACCCACGCAACAGAAATTCATATAATTTTTTTTATACTCCTCCTCCGAACAATTATTTCAGGGCGTATCGACTTGGGCGATTAAATCGGCCGACGTATCAATAATTATTTAAGCGAAATGAGGATACACGTCCCCTTCAAAGTCATTTCAGCTTCCTAAAACTATTAATTGTTATCATTTCTAACCTAATGCAGTATATATTGTATTGTGCGAATCCATTTGACTCCGATTTTCATCAATTCTATTGATTATATGCCGCTGTATATAAATCTAAGACAGAGATAACTATTTGTATGTACTGGTGATATACTTTGCTAGGAAACCTGTAAAATATATAGGGGAAAAAACTTAGCTATTTTCCCGAAAAGCTGGTGTGTGTATGTGTACTTTGAAATGGTATTAAATTTTTCTTTCACAGTACAGTGCGTGCCGATTCCATATTTTCCTGAAAATGACCATAAAAAAGACTGAAAGGCATTCTGGTTCACTTAATGGGTGTTCAATTTAGTGTTCACGGCGCACTGCGCGCCTTCCTGTGTTTTCCAGAAAAGCTGATGGGATTGCTTTATTGTTGGTTATAAACGTGTCATTAAGAAAACTCTATACATAGGGATACGTAGGCAGTGTCAGTGACTCCTTAGTGATCGGCATTATTGGACACTGAAAAAGTCCACTTAATTTCACTCAATCATTTCCTTATTTGCTTCTTATGAAGCGCGTGGCCATCCCTGCAACTGACATCTTGCAGGAAGGTTGTTGTTCTTGACTTCTCTTCCAAGCAAATCAGAAGAGCGTTGCTTAAAAAAAACAAAAAACGGTATCTCCTGGAGTGTCCAAAGGTTTTCCTGGGTCCGATCCTTCCTCTTGTGCACGTTGGTGGCTGCATGACGCGCCGTCAGGAATTTGCTGCAACAGTTTATGGCCCATTCGGCAATGCTGTAAAGCAGGGGTCGGCACACGGTCAATCCCGTCTATCGGTAGGTCCCAGCGGATGTAGATCTCTATGTGATGGAAGGGAGAATAGAAAGAACATTTGTACTGGTTCTCTTCCGCTGGCATTTTAAAAGTGCGGTATCCCCATGATTCTCGGTACTTTTTCCTCATTTCAAGTGGCTAAGAGGTATGTCCTCCGCCTCTAATTCTAAAAGTACTGGGTTCGCTCCCAGTACAGGGAATATAATTTATGGAAATTTTTTTCAGAACCTGTAGTTCCTACTTATGTTTATGTCAAACTCCCCCTTGATCTCCTGGGTAGTGAGATCGGATGCCTAGCCTTCTCGGATAAGGGCGAATAAATAGGAGGTATCGTGTGCAAGTTGCGCACGTTAAAAATTACTCGGCAGTTGGAAATCGTAGAGTAGGCCATACAGCCGCCGCCCTGGCAAAATTTAAAAATTAGGAAACCTACCCACCACAAAAATATTTATAGAATGTGAGATTCCCGCATACACACATTGGGATTCTCGACGGTGCTACGGAGTTCGTGAACTGTGCTGAGATCCTCCTTGTGTGATCTGGGGGGAGGGGGGGGGGGGGGGGATCGGAGCACTAATGGAGCTGTCCGTGTGCAATGAAGATGGTCATTGAAACCAAACCAAACCACTTTTTTTTTTCCATGAACTCCATAAGTCAGAAAAGCGATCTTGTCTTTGAAGTGAAGTAACAATTTGGTGTGAAAAAAATCATTTAGTTTGAATTTTCCATCTCTCTAACGATAGTATTGTAGGAAGCCCTATTGTGGACTTCGTCCAGGCGGCAGGCCTACAGATCTAGCATGACTACAAACTGAACGCAGAAGAAGCATAAGTAGGAAGCGGCTCGACCGGCAGAGATCAAAGTTACATATCAGCTAAACTTATTACAAATTCAAAATATAGTGAAACCTGAAAACAACCTGATTTTATCGAGTAGATCTTTAGAGTTTGTAATGTAGAACTCAAGTCCAAGGATAGCTGCCTCTGCTGTAAAGTACACACGTCGCGGATGCCTGAAAAATTAAACTTTGCTTCAGGTTAATTAAGGTTCAAGTTGACTGAACGGAGTGCATTAACATATGGAGTTTTTATCACTTTAAATAAAAAAAAAAATAGTCTGAAACCTACTGAAAGCATTACAAGGCAGTCTTTGCTATGCAATCACAAGGGTAACATGCTACGGTAGACAGAGAAAAAAGCACAGGGGGAAAAGCACTGGAGATAGAAATCTCACCTGACTTGGGTCTCGAACTAAAAGGATAACATAGTGAAGAGTCCAAATAATACCCCCCCCCCCCCCCCCCCCCCCCCCCGCCCAGACAAAACGTTCGCAAGAACGAATTCATCGCCGTGTCAGCCAACAAGGACTCTCAGGACAGGGTTTCTTAACCCTTTTTTTTTGTGTGTGCCATGGACCCGTTTGATTGTTCAATGAGGGTTAAGGACCCCTTCCCAGAAATAAAATGTACATAAAAGCATTATTAAAGATTTTACATTTTAAATGTTAGGTTATGTACACGCGCCCCCTAGCATCCATGGGGCCCGTGGACCAAAGGTTAAGAAACTCTGCCCTTGAGACAAAACAAATATGAAAGTGGTAGACACAATCGTCACTCCTAAATAACATAGTCGTTCCCCTTCTATCCTGGGGTGTAGAGATTTGCAAGTCCCCCACTTAGCGGCGTTTCGTTCGATTCATTGGTAAAAAAAAACCCAAAAAAACTACAGCACCGAATGGGCCCCGGAAAGTAGTGGTCGGAAGGCATCATCACTTTTAGTGATATTGAATTTCCTTTATTCTTGTAGTTACAAACTGACCAACCTTTGAGTATGCCAACAATAAAGCAAATAATAAAATTAAAAAAAACTGTAAAGAATATGAGCTGAACACGTGGGCACAAGCTGAAACAGGAAGACGACTCTTCATACACCTGACAGCCCCAAATAAGGAAGATGATTTCAATTAAATTGAACGGATATATCAAACCAAAATCTTCAGATTGAGAACAGGTCACTCTACACTAAATAAAACAGAATATGCTCACAAAATATAGTAAAATGTAGATACTGCCCAAACCCGCTAGAGACAGTAGAACACCACCTACTACTATGCCATGCACTCCAGGGAATGAAGACAACTCCTCCTACCACACAACCCATCCACAGACAATACACTTTATGGCGGCCCAGAACAGCTTATCCGAACTGCGCAATACCACATAATGGCATCAAGGTCACCAAGAGCTGACGCTCAGTGACTGTGGGTCATATTCAAGTTACGCAAATTTTTTTTTTTTTTTTTAAACCAGCGGCACTCGAGCTTTCCAGCTCTTTTGGCCCAATGACATGTCATTGCGAGGTTGGGGGGTCAGTGGACTTTCCTTCCAACCCAGTCAGGAGCTTCGCTCCTTCCCATCCACACGGGATTTATGTGCAGGAGCCGTTCAGGTTATTCAGTCAAATTTCCGGTCGTAAACATTCCTTCAAACGCTGACGCCCGGGTTTGAACCATGAAAACCTGGTCGCCAGTACAACGCCGTAGCCATTACACCAGCGCGGCTCCCTACGCTAAGTTAAACGACACAGCATGTCCCAGATTCTGGAGACAGAAATGAAAAGGATATTGAGGTCATGAAAAGATCTTGAACGGAAAGTTAAGAGAGTTGGGACCTGGCACACATTAGTTGAAGGCCTCTTGCTCCATGGGGAACTAAATGGTACTAATGAAGATGAAGTAAGTAGTTACATTCCTGTGTTGTTGTTATTGATCCAGCGGCGTTTGAGTTCTCGCCCTTCGGGTCAAATGCCATGTAGTGATATCTGTGTGTGCTCGTAAGTTGTTTTTTTTTTGCTCCATTATAAGGTGTTCCACTTATCTGGCCTCGGAGGAAGGAGCATTTTTCTAACATCATCGAGTACCGGGCGCTCGAAGAGGTGGTGGTCAACGGTTTCATAGGGGTAAGTACATACCTGGCACCCTGTAGTGTGTTGTGGTTGGATTCTGTTTAAGTGATTGTTGAGTGACACATGGTGTGTTTCATATATTAATTACAATTATTGAACCCGCTTTATAACGAGGGCGCCACTTATTTTATGCAAGGGGGCCCCTTATATTGCAGTCACGCTGGTTAAGTCCCTGCCCTAGATCAGCACCCACGTGCCTATGTCGAGTCAAGGCGAAAAAAAGTTGTATCAATGATTTATTCATTAATGCTTTATTGTTTTTTTTTAAACTGTCTGACCCAGTAAAGAGCCGAATCGCGCGCTGTTATTGGTGATGTCACGAACTCGCACTGTAATTGTGATTCCCACCTACACAAAAAGGCCTTGAAGAAGTCAAGGCCAAATGAAAAATAGTCGATATTGGAAAAGCGCACACTACTAATAAAACAGAGGGGGAAGGGGGCAGGAGAGAGGAGGAAAGAATTCACAAAGAAGAGATCGGAAAAAAAGAAGAAAAAAAAAACCAGCTAGGTATCGAATCCGGAATCGTCTCCCTTTCTTTCGTGCGACGTCATTCAACCAATAGCGAACAAACTCTGAATCACTGCAGGAAATGCCGATCCATAAATTCATTCACATAGTACATGGGGGAAGGGTTATAACGCTCGTCAATCGACATTTGCGGCGAAATGGCGATTAAAGTCTGGAGACTATTAGACCTGGCAAAATACTGAACAAAAAATTTCATGGAAATAAATTCTTTAAAACAAGTTAAAACGGGTAGGTAAAGGTAGTCACATAGCAGATACTGCCGAACGGGAGTGAAGTGTTCGAGACTTCACTATGCTATGTTCAGCATCGACAGGTAAGGGGGGGTGGGGGGGGGGGGTGACCAGTTCCCTTTCTCGTTGCCTTGTCCTTCCCTACTGTGACGGTTGTGCCTCCCCTGCTTTGCAGTAGTGGTCCAACAGTGGCCAAAACTCAAGAGTATCTATTATGGGCTTCAAAGGTATCTACCTTCGCACAAGATTACCCTTGGCAGAGATGTAGATAGAAGGGTGATGACACTTCTATTACAAAGGGAGTCTTCACAAGAAACTCCGCCTATGCCGGTCCCAAGCCCGGATGAAAAAGGAGGAGGGCGGCCTGCATGGAGGCCGTAAGGAGGCAGCCCCTCCACCATGCAAAGGCACAACAGGCCAATCACCTGTTTGTCTTAAACTATGATTACGAGCAATACAAGAGAGAAAACCGGACTGATTCTAAAGGCGACGAATTGGAACGGACTACGACTTATGGAACATGGAACACAAGAAGTATAAATGGGAAGGAAGAGGAGCTAGTGGAAGAGATGAGGAAAACAAAACTAGAAATCCTGGCTATAACGGAAACGTCTCGGAGCGCATTATGGTTGTAAAACTAAAAGAAGGAGAAACCATAGTCAACCTGGTCATAGTGTATGGGCCAAATGAGGATGAGAGAGCAGAGGTCAAGGAGGAATTCTTCGAGCTGCTTCAAAGGACAGTGGATGACTGCCTAGATGAAGTTATTATGCTCGGAGATTTTAATGCCAGAGTTGGAAATGACCATGCTAGATGGGGTGGAGTTATCGGAAGATATGGAGAAGATACTCTCAATGACAATGGAAAGCGACTCCTTAGATTCTGCAGTGAGCAGAATCTGATCATTACAAACACAAAGTTCCCCCATAAGCGCATACATGCATACACTAGATGTGAACCAACCAAGAATGAGAAGTCAGTGATCGACTATGCCATTGTTCGGAGAAGCTCATTCAGATATGTCCGAGATGCAAGAGTCTGGAGGGGGCCAGAGATTGGAAGTGATCACTACCTGCTAACAATCAAACGAACAACTGAAAGAGTTGCTCAGCCTAGGAACTGCCCAACATCACGCAAGAAACCAAGTAAACGAGCAGGAGAAATGAGCATTAGGACCTACAAGCTGAGAGAGCCAGAAATTAAGACCAGATATCAGGGGCTTATTGCTACAGCAGTGAGCAACACAGAAGAACGACCTGATGACTTGGAAACCCTCTGGAATAAATTCAAGGATATCATAAAGACAGCTGCTGCAGAAGCATGCGGTGAAGTCCGACTTGGGAACCAGAGAAAGAGGACACCTTGGTGGACAGAGGAAGTCAAAGAGAAAATAAGAGAGAAGAAAATGGCATGGAAACAATACTTAGGAGCTAAAAACACAACAGGACAAATGGAAAAATATAGAGAATATGTGACACTCAGAACAGAAGCAAAGAATGAAGTGCTAGCAGCAAAACAGAAGTCCTGGAAGAATTTGGAGAAAAGCTAGAAAAAGATGCACAAGAAAACCAGAAATTGTTCTATAAGACCCTAAAGAACACGAGGAAGGAAAAACAATGCCCTCTCAAATTCATAAAGGACAAGCAAGGCAAATTGCTTACTGCCCCGAAGGAAGTAATGGAAAGATGGAAAGAATATTTCTCAGAACTCATGGATGGTGAGCATGGTGAAGCATCAGAAATGATAACCACTAGCACAGAAGGGAAAACCAATGATGGTGAAGATGACATAAAGATGGAAGAACTGAGGGCAGCACTAGAGAAAATCAAGATGGGCAAAGCAGCAGGGCATGATGGTATAACACCAGAAATGGTTAAGTACATGGGAGCATCAGGCGACCTATTACTCTTAAAGGTCCTACAGGCAGCATGGTGCAACAAGACCATACCAAAGGATTGGGAGATTGCCATCATAACACCAATTTTCAAAAAGGGTGACAATTGACAATGTGGAAACCATCGAGGCATATCCCTTCTCGGTGTCCCTGGTAAAATCTACTCTAGAATCCTAGAGCAGAGACTCCGACGCCTAGCTGAGCCAAAATTGGATGAGGTCCCGTGTGGCTTCCGAGCAAACCGAAGTACTCAAGACCTAATCTTCACACTCAGACAGCTGAGTGAAAAGGCCCTTGAGTATAAGAGTGAGATCCATCTTTGTTTCATAGATCTGGAAAAGGCGTTTGACAGGGTGCCCTGGAGCAAACTTTGGGACTGTTTGGCAAGGAAGAATATTCCAGCACCTCTGATTCATGCTATACAGAGCTTCTACAAGTCTTGCAGAAATTATGTGAGGACAGCAAACCATAAGTCAGAAAAGTTCAGGACCACCACTGGTGTAAGACAAGGTGATATCCTATCACCTTACCTCTTCATACTCCTTATGGACGATGTCATCAAGGCATGTAAGGAGAGAACAAGAAAGTATTCAGTAGGGTACTGGAAGATGAGACAGGTCTGTATTTCAGTGCTAGCATTTGCTGATGATGTTGTCCTGGTTGCTAAATCAGAGACACATCTCCAATCCAACCTGCAAGTCTGGAAGGAAGAGCTGGAGAAGAGAGGGATGGTCATAAGCAGCTCTAAAACAAAATCCATGGTGATATCACGAGAAGAAAGAAAACATCAGATTAAGTTGGGAGAACAGGTCCTGGAGCAGGTCAACCACTTTAAATATCTCGGAGCTATTATAGACCGAAAGGGAGGCATCAAAGAAGAGTTGGCCACTCGAAAAGCAGCGGCTGGGAGACTTTTTCAGGCCATAAATCGTGGATTCCTCAGCAAGAAAGAGGTTGGTAAGAAAACGAAGATGGCTGTCTACCGCTCCACCTATGTCCCAGTCTTGACATATGGATGCGAGTCGTGGGCAATGACTACAACCCACAAAAGCCAGATCCAAACCTCAGAAATGAGGTATCTGAGGAAAGTGGTTGAAGTAACAAGAAGAGACATGGTCCGCAACCAGACGATCCGTCAAGGCCTAAAATCCCATCCGCTGCAGACCCAAATAGAACAGTCCCAACTAAGATGGTTTGGCTATGTCTGCAGAATGGGAGAAGATCGGCTACCACGACAAGCATGGGAAACAAAGAGCCAGGGATCCAGACCTCCAGGACGACCCAGAGTCCGCTGGGAGGACAACATTAGACAATCTTTGAAGGACCGAGGACTAGAATGGAACCAGGCCAGGAAGAAGACAGCTGATAGAATGGTCTGGCGCTCTCTCTTTCAAACCTCTACACCTCACGGTAGAAGGGGAACGACTAAGTAAGTAAGTATCCTTCACAAGATATTCAGAATAAGCGAGAACAATACTGCTTTGGCTGAGTATGTTAACTCTGTAATTCTGCCGACGCTTTTGTGAAGGATTTAAGCACTTATTACTTTCAGCTCGTTTAAGCCCCCACCCCTGATTTACTATGTGGAATTCTATTATTTTAATATAGCTCTGTTTATAGTGTGTGTAGTAATTTGACTGAGACAAACATGCAGTAACTTTAAAATGATTTAATCGAAGTTAAATTTGTAACATTACAAATAACAAAATTATATATTTGAATTTAGCCGCCAATGATGGTTCTGCTCCTTCTTATGGGTTGGTTCTTTTCACTCTGCTCACGTTCGTCTCTGATCAAGGTTGTCGGAGATAGCTCGTTTCCCAGAAATGTCAAGGAGAGTCTACCACGTGGGTCCTTCGCCTTAAAGCTTTGGCTACTGTTCCCTTCTTGTTACAGAGATAGTATTTTCTGCTGGTACCACCAATAACTATGGTAAAAGAATAGAACGAAACGCTCTTCTGAGTATGGCGTTTTCCACCCCATAGTTATGGGTTCCTATCTTCCCATACCATCATTCCAATTACTCAGACTTTACCCTCGATGAGAATTAAATTTAATCCCTCGGGATAAAACTTTCTTTACATTTAAATAGAATAGCTTTCATAGTTACTTTATATTTAAATGAAAAGGTTAATAATACAGATAGTCTGTTTACATATACATCTCCACTGATTGAAAAGTGTTCACAATATAAATTGAATATGTTTTCATTTATGTTTTACACTGATTGAAAAGTTTGAAACTTCCATTACTTTAAAATGAATATTTTCACATAGACATTTACACTGGTTTAAAGCCTGAAAACTTACATTAATTTTAAAGTGACTATGTTTATGGGGACATTTACACTGCTGTGAAAATGTAAGTACCGGTATTATACTTAGAATGTACATCATCTTTCCCTCCCTGCTCCATAGGGAACATGGAACTACTTTATGCTTTTAGTTCTCTTCACGAAACTATCAATAAAGCAGTCACCAGCCCGTGCACTGGTGGTTCATGAATCATCATTCTATATGCTGAGGTGCCAGCCTCAAATGACTGTGACATCCACTAGCGAGTTTCACATATTAAACTTCACATCGTAATATATACATATACATGTTAGTTCACATGTTAGTAATAAAATATGAAGTGTAAATCACAACTTACGCCAATCCTGGCTCACAGACGTTTTTGCTCAGATAAATAAAAGAGACTTGAATCGGCCTCTTACACGCGTCTGGGGTGTCGTTAATTTAATAAGTTCCCTCTCTGACTTCGTGCGTGGTCCTTCAGTTTCCTCCATCCCGGTTTCCTTATTTAAAATGTTAGAGATTTCCTGGTCTATATTGTAAGTCCTGATGAATACTCCAATAAAAGGTGTCCGGTATTTTAAGAAGGAATTCTGAATTCTAATTCTTGACTGTAGCAGTCTGGTGTCTTGGCAAGCGATTTCTCAAGTGAAATAGCTGGAGAAAATGATTAGATTATATTCCCTGCCTTCGTTTGTTATGAGCTATCAACAAAACTCCAATCATATTCAAACAGGCGGGTTATGGGATAATTTCAAAATATTCCGACATTGAATAATTTTCAACGTAAGGCAGAGGTCAACTCTCCCATATATGGTAATAAGATGTCCGATGCTCTTGTGTACAAACTTACAGACAGATCGGTAAATTCGTACAACAGCGTGTTCAAAATGTAATCATCGTTACTTTATCAGAAAGTACTCTTGTCATAACAAGTAGAACAGGAAGCGCTTAAGTCATAAGTTTCCGTCGGTACATGAGATCTTGTGCTGATCTTAGCCAAGCTGTGCCACTCCCTTGCGACTGCGAGTAATTATCTCAGCAAATCTGGGTAGCGTCAAGCAAATGTGATTATTATCACCTACAGGGAGTGTCAAGCAATTCGACAATACTCAAATATCTGCTAGTTAGCAGAAAAATAACGAAGACAGAAAGAAAAGTGCGACCATTGAGAGCACATAATAAAAATCAGTACCACAAACGTACCGATACTGCTGGAGTGAAACAAAGATCGATAGGGGCCGCTCCATTCTGTCACACCTACCTCAAACAGTAAAGTCAGGTACCCATTTACAGTTGGGTAGACCACAGCGTATGGATACTGTGTGTGACAAAACGTCTAAACATGCTCTTTTGTGTGATCTCTCACACCTTCAGCCCTCCGGCAGTATCCTTTCCTTTTCTTCATTTCTCTCACTCATCGCTTTTATTTGGCATAAATCATGCCTTTTCATTCGTTATGTTCACTATTTTGCTCTATGCTGGACATAGCATGGTGAAGTCTCTAACACGCCACTCCCCTATGGCAGTATTTGCTACGAAAGTATTTGCTATAGGGCTGTCTTTATCTTGTTTGCCACTCCTCAGACGTGTTTACATTCCGCCAGCTGAACTGTGGTATTATCGTAACAATACCCAGTCGTCAGACCGGTCACCCGCTGATCTCTTTGAATCCGTATGACCACCTGTCGAAATGTGTCAGTCAAACATTTGACCCCATTGGAAAGCTGTTGATCATGTTGACACAAGCTTGTATTGTGCGTACGATGAAAGAAGACAACACTATCTGACCAGACATCTGTCTGGCGGAGGCATGCAGATAAAGGGGATAATTAGATAATCTGTCGGGGCAGACATGTGGGCGGAAGTCATTACGCCAGAAACACACGGTCACAATATTGTGATAGACAGAGGTGCGCCGGAAGTCTTGTGTATCGATATGACATCACTGTTGTAAGAGGCCACGCGTGTATATTAAATTTAATATTTTCAAATACGCATGGGATGAGTAATGATAAACTTCCCAACCCAAACAGTGCTAGATAGATTTGATTGGTTAACCAGAAGCTACAATGAATTGATTGGAACATTCAGCAGGAAACACAGCTGGGATTTGAAACTAAGGAGTGTGAGATAAACTGTAGAAATCAGACACAGAACAGCACAGACTGCATCGCAGCGTCAATTAAACACCCACTACAAGCCAGAGGAAAGAGGATAGGACTTACAATTCCACAACTAGAAGTACCAGATTGAGTATTGGGCAACTTTGGAATTTAAAAGTAAACCAGCAATTTTAATACAAGACTGGAAATTTGGGAATTTCATCACAAGGAGTCAGAGAGGAATTTTAACAAAAGTTTCACAGGCATGATTCATAGAACACCAGCCGTCAGAGGAATTAACTCATATTTCCCAGACCCTGTCATAAGAGTAATTATACCAACAGTTTTCCCAGGCAGGATTCATAGAACACCAGCCATCAGAGGAATTAACTCATATTTCCCAGACCAAGTCATAAGAGGAATTATACAAATAGTTTTCCCAGGCCAGGAATTTACAGAACCCCAGCCGTCAGAGGAATTAACTTATATTTCCAGACCTAAGTGATTCAAACAGCATCTAACTAAAGGGCTGTGTGTCCATTCTAAATCTGTGCCAGGAGAAGGGTGTATTCCCAAAATTTTGGGGTAAGTGTAAACAAATTATTTACTAATTTAACTCTTCTGAGAGGTTAACATTGGTGGGTGGAGCGCATGACAATGGGCCTGTTAGTTTGCGGAGAACAAATGTACTCAGCAGAAGGCATTTGTTTCTATCTGTCACAGTTTGTGGTTACAAGCCACCAGACGACTGTGGTAATAACGCCACTAGTGTGAGAGAAGAGCATCACCACCAACCGCCGAAATCGGACAAATTGAGTGAAAAAGTGCACTCATCACCACGACGTGACGAAAACCACGACTGCATGACTCATCTGGAGCTGAGTTTTATGTAACAGGCTACAGCAAAAATCAAAGACATTCTAAAGCCCATTCTAAACCTCAATGAGGAAACTTTAATTTCAATTTTCACCCAATTTTCCATATTTATTTTCCCATGTTACAGACTAATTGACTATTAAATTTGTTGTATGTTATTTTAACTAAACAATAATAATTGATTCAGTTTATATGTACGAAAGCAAACGTATGAGCCAGTTTTTTCTTTATAATATATATATATATATATATATATATATATATATATATATATATATATATATATATATATATATATATATATATATATATATATATAGCCATTACTTATAAGAGGGCATTCGTTGGATTACTCCAACTGGGGGTTTGACGGGCCAGAACCATTGCATAAACCTTTCACAAAAGGCGAAGGGCCAGATAATAAGTTAACAAATTTGCTCAGCCCTTAAGCAGTGTTTTGTTCTTGACTTCTGGGAAAATCTTGTGAAGGTTCCCCTAAGGTAGAAACGCCATTCATCATTTACCTACATCTTTGCCAAGAGTAATTTTGCGCGTAGATAGATACCTTGGACGGCCTACTTTTAGATACGCTAGCGTTGTGACCATTAGTGGACCACTACTGCAAAGCAAGGGGAGGCAATCCCATGACACAGTGAATCGAACCCGGCACCCTTGCCGCAGTAGACCAGTGCTCTAATCATTGTCAATGGATACTCGAAAACAATTTAAAGATTGAAAATGCGTTTACTGATATTTCCGACACGTCCTGAATACTCGAAGGGGTACTGCTATACAGTGGCGTACTTAAAGGGGTATGGAAGTCCGTCCCGGGTAACAACCTGGAGTGGGTGCCATCGGGCACTATTTAAATAGTACTTACTGTTAAGAGATATACTTGCAAATGTGCTTCTTTGTGGAAAAGGGGGTACCAAAGGTAGGATCCGCCCCGGGTGCCACATACTTTGCCCCCCATCTATATGAATCAACAGGCCTGAGAAATTATGGTATTCGGCCACATTTTGATCAACTGGTCAGACAGACAGAGTGTAAGGTTTCATGCTGGAACATCACCCCCCCCCTCAATGAACTTTTAAAAATCTGCGGTAGATTCTAAAAAAAATAAAAATAATGCTTGAATAAAGTCATTTAAAGGAATTACGGAACTCTGCCCTGTAATCAAAGTAGTAACCCCGAAATAGCCCCTCCCCCCCCCTCCCATGGGGTCCTCGGATGAGACAAAGAAAGAATAGCACTACTGCTCAATCTTACATGTCGTCAAAGGGCCACTAATATGAGCTTGCGCATGGGGCTAGCAACCTGGTCGTGTCAAACTAACTGCTACAGAGACCACAGCTCAGGTGCAGGATTCTGGCAAGGGGGCCAACCTGCAGTAGTGGAACCATGCGCCACAGGGAACGAAAAAGAAAAGGATGATAGATCAAATGTGTTAGAAGGAACATACGTTTTTTTTTTTTTTTTTTGATGTGGCGATTGAATCACGAAATTCGCCACACCTGTGGCTTGACTCAAAATCCTATCGCCCGCTCCTGATATACAAATATTATCACGTGACATTAATGATCAATTATCTCCACAACTGTTTTCTGAGCACTCCAGATCACAGACTATCGGTCATCACAAGCCTCAGTCAGTAACAACAAAAACTCAGAATTAGACAGCCTAGTTACTGTCATCAGTTCCGCGTAAGTCATCCGTATAATGTCTACCATCAGTCGTCACTCTTTACAGTAGCAATTTCTTCTCAATGGAGTTGATGAAGGTCATTCTATAAGTCTGTGTCTCAAGTGGGACCGGCGTTCTGCGAGGACACGATCTATTGTTTTTTTCCCGCACATGACACGTTTGTTTTATTTTTAACTTACGGAGTAGATTTTATGTTAAATTTTGTAGTGCTCGGTTCTCAGTTTGAAAATTATGACGGGTACCATCATTTCCGTGATGGTTCCTGCAGTTATTTTAATTGCTTCTGCCTCAGCTTTGAAGCACTGAGAAATGTTTAACGAAGGATGGCCATCGACTGAGCAAAATGGGAACAGTTTGTTGCTGCCATACAAGACGCCACCAAGAGTGATAGCCACTGACTTCTTTGTCAATCAGGAGCTAACGATCCAAGAAGTTACGGATTAAATGTCCATACTTTAGCTTTTGTGTAAATGCCTCACCTTCCAGTTCATGTATTTCTTGTTGCTGATCCGTCAGCTTATAAGTGGGTTCCATCTATGGCTAAGTATGTCTTTTTAATGTATTCCATGGTCACGTGCGTCTTTTCTGTAGTGTCGTGAAACGTGTGTGTAAACCCACTTCTTTGTTAATACATATGCACAGCCAATCAACGAACAGTCTCTGGGCCAGAATAAATTACACGAAGTATACGCCATCTTGTTCCCCCAAGATTGCAGCAGACAGAATAATTGGAAAAATAAAAGAGGAAAACTTAAGCCTAAAATTTCGGGACGCGGTCACGGAATGTACCAAACCGCATATAACCAATCAGCTTGTCGGCAATAAAAATGTACCAAACCGCAGATAACCAATCAAAAGGTTTCCTTACACACTGGCATTTACCTGAGTTTACCTTTATAAACGGGCGCGTTTTATTCAAAATCACACACACCAACACGAAGGCCAGCTAGCGACCGACTGGAGAAGAGAAACTGTCAAGACTGATTTATTGCTCACCTGCATTGACCGGGCAGACTTGCTTCACTAGTCGAGTCAAAATCTGGCTTATATAAATCTTAGAGGGTTTATTCGTGTCATCCAACCGGAGGTCGTATGTTCGAGTCAATCCAGCTGCCTGGAACTTCACGGGAGCACAGTGATTGCACCGGAGCTACATCCTTAGTCCCCCTCAGTCTTGGGTGGGCTAACGAAACGATCATCAGCGGGTGTTGTGTGCAAGACATTAAGGACAGAACTGTTTCAAGAGATGAGTACACATTAGTACCAGTTCCGTCGGCAATTGTGAGAAATTAACTGTCAGGGAAGAAAAAGTGATTTAGCGTAGTGAGAGACAAGATTAACAGCACAGCTGATAAAGTTTCTGTAACTGATTAACAGCACAGCTGATATCTATAATTTTGTTTTTTTTTTGTTCCTATAATTGGAAGAGTTGTTGTAATGCACCACATCGTTTTTCTCAGCTAATAATAAAGATAGAAGCATGAAATTTTGCACACTTCAAATATGGCATGTGCCAATTGTGTGCACCAAATTGCACCGCAACCGGCCAAATAATACGGCTGCCCTAAACCGTTGAAATGGAGCATGTTAGCAACTTGCGTTATAAGCAGCGAATTGTGATAGAATTTCTCGTTGCAGAGAAGGAAACTGTTGTGAACATTCACAAACGTCTATGTGATGTGTATGGAAGTTTTGCAGTCGACAGGAGTACAGTCAGTCGCTGGGTTCAGAGAATCAAAGAATCAGGAAGTGGAGATACGGAGCTGCTTGATCGGCAGCGCTGTGGACGTCCTGCCACAGCTACCAACGCAGAAATGTTGAAATGCGCTGAGGGCATTATTCTTACTGATAGGCGAATCACTACTCAACAATTGGCCTTACAGCTGTCAGTCAGCATTGGTAGTGCAAATGCAGTTATAAAAATTCTCGGATTTTCTAAGGTTTGCGCAAGATGGGTTCCTCGAAGTCTCACAAATGACCACCGATTGCAAAGGAAAGCAATTTCTTCTGAATTGTTGGAGCGTTTCAATGCTGATGGAGAGAACTTTTTGGCTAAGATCGTTACAGGTGACGAAACCTGGGCACATCATTTTGAACCTGAGACAAAAAGACAGTCAATGGAGTGGCATCATCTGCAATCACCACGAAGAAAGAAAATCAAGACAATTCCTTCAGCTGGAAAGGTCATGATCACTGTCTTTTGGGACATTGAAGGTGTGATTCTTGTGGACGTTATGCCAAGAGGAGAGACAATCAGTTCGCAAGCTTACATTAAGACATTGAAAAAACTCAATCAACGTTTTCGCAGAGTTCGGCCACACAAGAATCCAGCAGGCCTGCTTCTCCTTCATGACAATGCGCGCCCTCACACAAGTCTGGCAACACGGGAAGCAATCACCAAATTGGGTTGGACTGTACTACCCCATCCACCCTATAGTCCCGATTTGGCACCCTCTAATTTTCATCTATTTGGTCCACTTAAAGATGCACTCCGTGGGACAAGTTTTGAAGATGATGAAGGAGTGATTCATGCAGCGAAGAAATGGCTACATGATCAAGACAAAATCTGGTACGGACTAGGAATACATGCACTTGTTTCGCGCTGGCATAAAGCCGTACAAGTTGATGGGGATTATGTTGAATAATACAGATGTTTACATGACATATCCATGTATATTGTGTATAAATTTCATGCTTTTTGAATAAACAGCTCCTGAGAAAAACGATGTGGTGCATTACTTTTTGAATGCCCCTCGTGTATATATATATATATATATATATATATATATATATATATATATATATATATATATATATATATATATATATATATATATATATATATATATATATATATATATATATATTTGTAAATCATATGTAAACTTACAAATCCATTGCATTCCAATTTTCAACATCCACCCTTCAGCACAAGAGTAGATAGTGTATATACTTAATAAATAAGGAAATTGTATTTGAAGACTTGTCAATTTTATAATTGTTAAGTGGAATCTGTTTCCTTGTTTTAATATCACAGTTACACAGCAGGGTGGCATTTTTTATGACTGTCTCTACTCTACTAATTTTTCGAGATCAGCTCATTCACAGCCGTAACTAATTTGTGATACCAGTAGTTCTCTCAGACTTCACCATTTTCTGCAGAAATTTTATTTCTGTAATTGTCAGTACTATACTGATCCTAGAGCCAATAAAAACCTCACGCTACATGTAGTCATTTTGTTAACTTTTATCATCACTTCAGCTGACCTTTTCTCATGTGGATGGCTCCGATATGAATGGAAAACCTCCATAGAAGGCTCGAATCTTCAGGAACTGGTGTGGATCTACTGTTCTGGTCATGCAGAGGTACGCGGTAATATAGGAGCTGATAGACTAGCTTCAAGAGCACCCATAGACAGTGCACTGAATATAGATAAGGGAGAGTTACAGTGAGCAATTAATGATCACCTGTTAGAGAATTACACTGCAATCGATGAACCATCAAGGCTAAGAATGCTGGAATCTGGCATCAAACGTAAGACTAGCAGGGATGGACGAATGAGAGGATGCATCCGGCGGGTATGCAACCAACTGCAAAGCAGCTTCTTGGGAGTCTACATAGATCATACCCTTTAAGTCTGTCATTCACTAGGTGGTTCTGAGAACCTTCAAAATGTTTTTTCTAGCTCTTGTAGCAATCTGTAGTCTCATCAATTATCATAGTCTCAACAATTAATGGCTTTGTCAGCTTGTTCATTTAATTCACAGGGTTTGATTTCATTGTTCTGGTAACAATTTTATCGGACTGGTTTTGTACTATGAATGCCCTGATTAAGTTGGATTATGAAGCAGATGCCCACGCTGGGATTACATATTCCAGTTCCTCAAATATTTCCTGTATATAACAGCTTCAGTCTTTGATGGTCTGCGTTCAAGACAATTCCTGCTGGTATTTTCATTCGTGCCATTTGCTGTCTAGCGTTGTGCGGGCACGCATCAATTTGATTTTCCCGTGTGGGTTTGCTGTTCCTTGTAATTTCACGATGTGTCCAACTTCTTTCTTCAGGCAGCTAATGTCCAGTCAGTATGATTTTGTGTTCCATGTTTAAGGGTATGAAATCTGTACATTTTTTCTTCTAAATTATGTTTAACAACCAGTCTTGGGTCCATTTATCAAGTTTTTGGTCCGGCTTCCTGCGTTTTGCTGGGTTCATATTTTCTTGTTACCCACAGTGCTAGGTCGTAAGCGTATAGACAGATGTGGATCCTATTTGGTATATTGTCCACTACGTCGCCAATACTGACTAGGAGCAGTGTAGGGGACATCACGCTGCCTTGGGGTACACCCTATTCTTACTTCATTCTAGGCCTCAAATGTCTGTTCTGAAAGAAATGGTTTATCTATTTGTGTATACGTCCATACACCCCATATGTGAGCAGTTCTGGCTTTATCACCTGCTCCCCACATTTTAACGAATACATTCTCCATGTCTCCCCAGACTACCACATTCTCCATGTCTCCCCAGACTACCAGTGTGTTTCTTTTCCTGGAAAGCATCTTCAAACTCCTAGACAATATATGTCATTCGGTTCTCTGTTGACCTATCTGAAACCAACCTGTTCGGGTGTAATCCACTTCTGTCTTGGTGCCACCATATAAGTATTGGTAATGATTAGTCTCGTAAATACCTGACATGAGAGATGCAAACTGATCTTCTGTTTGTATTCTACATTCTGAACATAATCCCGTCTAATATTACACCAGTGATACCACACGACGCAATCTTTAAAGATTTCCCCTCCCGTCTCAACCCCACCCTCCTCCGAGGCCCAGTTCTCGAATCACGTTGTTTCATCTCAAGACGCGCTCGCGTTTAAAAATAGTCACTACGTCATTCCAAAAAATCAACGCTCGCGCAATCGCCTCGGGCTGGATGAGCAGTGAACACAGATCTATAAATAGCACGCCAGCTCAGCAACGGGACAACGGTTTCTCTCGTCACGGCATTGTAGGCTGGTACACAATAGTGTGTGGGTGTAAAGAGGGGACCCAGCGAACTAACACAAAGAGACGTGGTCACTACAGGTGTATTGGTACAGGTATCGTACTAGCGAGACTTCTGATTTGACAACGGTTCTTTCTATCTGTGCGTGAGAAACTTCAGCGCATAACGCATTACAATTGAGCAAACTACAAGTGAAAATAGTGGGAAATTCAACATAAGATTGGACAAGTGACGGGGAAGGAAAGCGAGCGAAACATGTAGGTTGGAAAGAAACATCAGCCAATAACGTACAAGACAGTTTCAGGACAAGAAAGAAATGAGAATTTACATTTATCCTAGCAAATTAACTAACGTTATGTTTTCAATAAATAGGGTACGTCAGAAGTAAACACAAAAGACAGTTTATCATGAAGAATAATAACTGCTAAATTCACTTATATTCTCTCAAACATCTTATCTTGGCCACTTTTTGTTCTTTCAGCTCTCACTTTGTACATCATCACATGGAAAAGCGGAAGTTTCGTTACTCTGCTTGACCCGATTCCCGCCTGCTTCTTTCACAATTGACGGTATTTGGATCATTCCATGACGTCACATTGGGCGCGCGCTGACAAAATACCGAATATTCCATTCCACGACGATTTACCAATATTCGAATATGCATATTGTATTTTGACGATAAAATAGGTATTATACGCATACGGTAAAACTTCCGTACGTTAAAATACATTGCATCATTGCGTCAAATGTTTCAAAACCTGAAAATGTATCCCCAAAAAAAAACATGTTATCCTGTCCTACAGAAGCTAGACAGCTAAAACTAAAAGCAATTTAATTTACTTTTTTTTGTAATATCGAGCACAAATAACAGAAGCAACAAGACCTTTCATTGCAAAAATGGGCATTTAAACTTATCTACTGTGACCATTGGTAAATTATGCACCAATGACGTAATTTCACGCTATACCTATAGAAAGCGCCCCATGTCAAACTTACGCATATAATTTAACGTATAACAACGTATTATACGCGTATTTTATTTTTTTGCCATAAAATACGTATAATACATGTATTTTACAGTATTTTCAGACTTAACGTACAGTCGAACATTGCGTTTTACCTGGTTTGACGCCAAAAATAGTTGTCGCTGGATACTCCCGGCCCACGTATTTAAGGGACTACATTCAAAAGTGTTCGAGACTTTATGATCCTAGGTCCAGCATCGAGAGGTGGGGTGACCAGTTCACTTCATCGCTGCCTTTTTCTTCCCTAACTCAAAGTCACGTACCCATTCACAGCTGGAGCGACTGTCGATACCGTGATTCGAACCCGCCACCTTTGATGAGAGAGACCAGCGCTCTAACCACTCTGTCATCGGACGCTCATAAATAATAAAGGTATACAACATAAAGAAACATCAGCCGGTGTTTTCCCGTCTACAGCTGTATTAAGTTGTCTATCATCCATTAGCTCAGTGCTTCATAACCAGGGGTGCATGCACCCCAGGGGCGTGCGACCCGATTTCTGGTGGCGCGAGATGTGCCAGATATATAAGAAGGCGAATCATCATACACAAAATATAAGACACAGAACTCAAATGTTTGGTTTTGGATTTGGCACACGGACAACTCCATCAGTACTCCGATCTCCTCCCTTAGATCACACAAAGATGATTTCCGCACAGTGCACGAACTGCGTAGCACCGGCGAGAATCCCAATGTGTGTATACAGAAATCGCACATTCTATAAATATTTTTGTGTCGGGTAGGTTTCTAATTTTTAAATGTTGCCAGGACAGCGGCCTTATGGTCTACTCTTTACGATTTCCAACCGCCGTGGGATTTTTAACGTGCGCAACTTGCACACACACGGGACCTCCTACTTTTTCGCCCTTACCCGAGAAGGTTAGGCACCCGATCTCACTACCCAGGAGACCAGGGGGGAGTATCACATCATTAGGACCACTGGCTCTGAAAAACAAATATCTCCATAAATTATATTCTCTCCCCTGGGAATCGAACCTGGTACCTTTAGAATTCGAGGCGGACGCCATACCTCTTAGCTACTCCGACTCAAATGTATTTATAAGAAACAGCCCACTGACGTCAATTCAATACCTAACCCAAATCACATTTTAAAAATAAAATGTCCTCAAGCACAACTGACAAGGAGCAGGCAGCAGAAGGGCCGGCCCATTTATCTAGTACACTGACGAAGACAGAATAGGCCCACTGTGCACTCAGGCAAGTTGTAAGAGGTGACTAATATGAGGCGCTGTGCATGGGTGCTACAGAAACCACCATTTGTGGTGCAGGTTTCCTGCGGTGGTAACTCCATGCTAATTACGGAGCGAAACGAGAGAAAAGATAATTAAGGTATATGACAATTCTTGCTAAATAAATGTAAAAATATTGCGGAAAATAAAAACTTTATAAAATTCCACAAACTAATGCTTGTATATACACAATCAGTGCTGCGGAAACTACCCCCACCCCCAATTAAAAAAAAAAAATTGCTTCCTCTTAGTTTATAGGAATAGATGAATGTTCCACTTTTCTTTCTTTCTTTGCATAAGTCTTGTCCCTGGAGATTGTGTGCTCGTAACGTGGTTTTTCTCTTCTTCCTGTGTCTCAGTCAGACCTTCCTATTACCTACTTTCGTTCATCGAATCTTTGACTGCATCGTGGCCATTACCTTTACGATCAAACGTAACTAAGTTAATCATCGAATACAATTTAGGAAAGAGTCACTAAATACAAGCTAAGTGTGAGCTTAAGTGTTTTCTGAGTGGATAAGAACTTGAGAGTAATATCTCTCAGTAAACGGAAACATAGTGACAACTTGATAAGATATTGCTGGAGATTTTCCTCAACATAATGATAACTACTGACACTGACAACAGTGGATGTACTAATGATTGTATCATACATGAAGGTACCAACATCTCTAAGCAGCCCATGAAAGAACTAAGAAAGATTAGGACTACTGCGTGGTCAGGCAATTCATACAAGGTGACTAATATGAGGTTGTGTTTGGGGCTGGAACAGTCCCAACTACCACGGTTTGGCCCTGTCTGCAGAATGGAAGAAGATTGGCTACCACGACAAGTACGGGAAACTAACAGCCAGGGATCCAGATCTCCAGGACGACACAGAGTCCGCTGGAAGACAATATTCGACAATCTCTGAAGGATCGAGGACTAGATTGAAACCAGGTCAGAAGGAAGACAGCCGATAGGACAGTATGGCGCTCCCTCCTCCAAACATTTACACATCACGGTAGAAGAGGGATGACTACGTAATTAAGTTTCGGGCTGGCAACCACATCATGCAAAACAAACTGCCAGGTCCTAGTCAGGGCTGATATTTGTGATGTGGGTTGTCTCCATTGGCTTGGCATGAGACACATGTCTTTCTGTCATTACAATATCAGCAACGATAATTTGACACCAACCGTGGCATCTTGCCAAATGCTTCATTTTAGTTAATCCAAAATGTCTCGGGGTAGACTAAATGTAGGAAACTTCTTGTGAGGTAATGAAGGAATGATCAAGCCACCGAATTCAGCTTGCCAAAGTAAAATATTGTTAATAAGCAAGTTCAAACTACAATCAAAATATGGTCCCTAAGTAAGTTATCACTGGCTAAGCTTGATATCTTAGACTCAGTTGTGATAATAGGAAGATCAGCAAAGTGCAACTTCGTCGCAAACTGGGACACTGAAACAAGAAATTTCACATTGATTCAAACATGGATCTAGTAGCAAAGGATGTCTTGATGGTGCATCTGCATTGGACTGTTTTCTTGTAGAATGACATTTGACCACAAAGTTGTAAGACATCAGAATAACTGCACAATATACAGGGCATTGCACTGATAAAGGAGGAGTTTGTGATCCAGTGAAAAAATGGCAAAGAAGTACTTGTGATCTAAGTACAATTTGAACAGTCTTGTCAGTGGCATATTGGCAAATTTACTAACTTCAATGTTTCCTTTTAAATCTGGCTGTAGTTCTTCTTAATATCAGTTATAGACATAAGTGCAAAAGCAATTGGATTCTGTGATCCATCTGGAAAACGGTTTGAAAGAACAGCTCCAATCCAATAAGATGAGGCATTTGTTGATCAAAGTGATCAGCAGTTTTGAATCAAAACGTGTCAGAGTTGTAGCATCAATGATTGCTGCTTTTAAAGCTTGAAAAATGTTCTCTTCAGCCTTGGACCATGTGAAAGGAACATTCATAATTTTTAATACACCGAGTGGTGCAGCCAGCAGAGAAAAAATTTTGAATGCATCTGTGGTAACAATTTATCTTGCTTTGGGGGGTTGGAGTGGCTCAGAGGTATGGAGTCCGCCTCTAATTCTAAAAGTACTGGGTGTGCCCTCAGCACAAGGGGTATAATTGATGGACATTATTTTCAGAACTATGTCCCAGTCTTGACATACGGATGAGAGTCATGGGCGATGACTACAACCCACAAAAGCCAGCTCCGAACCTCAGAAATGAGGTATCTGAGGAAGGTGGTTGAAGAGACATGGTCCGCAATCAGATGAAATGCAAGAATTCCAAACCCAGTCCCTGCAGACTCAAGTAGAACAGTTCCAACTACGGTGGTTTGCCATGTATGCAGAATGGAAGAAGATCAGATACCACAACAAATATAGGAAACCTAGAGCCAGGGATCCAGACTTCCAGGACGACCCAGAGTTCGCTGGGAGGACAACAATCCCTGAAGGACTGTGAACTAGATTTGAACCAGGCCAGGAGGAAGACCGCTGATAGGACAGTATGGCGTTCTCTCTGACAAACCTCTACACACCAGGGTGTGTAAGTACAAGTAATTAAGTATTTTCAGAACCAGTGGTTCCTAATGACGTCATACTCCCCCCAATCACCTGGGTAGTGAGATCGGATGCCTAGCCTTCTCGGATAAGGACACAAAAATAGTTTGTCCTGTGTGCAAGTTGCACATGTTAAAAATACCTCCTGGAAATCATTAAGAGTAGGCCATATGGCTGCTGCCCTGGCAAAATGTCAAAATTAGGAAACCTACGCACCACACAAATATTTATAGAATGTGTTATTCTGTATACACACATTGGGATCTTTGCCAGTGCTACAGAGTTCAAGCACTGTGCTGAGATCCTCCTTGTGTGATCTAAGGGAGGATATTGGAGCACTTATGAAGTTGTCTGTGTGCAGTCAAGTTGGTCCTTAAAACCAAACCAAACCAAACCAAACCAAACCAAACTATCTTGCCAAGAAATAACTGTGGTTGAGTCAAGCTCTCTGAGTGAGGTAGGCTTGGGTCAGAAGGTCGCAGATGATTTGCAGAAATGATATCACCTAAGTATTCAATTTCTGATTGAAAGTGTCATCAAAATTCTTCAAATGAATGATGATGCGCTTCATCTGGTCTACCAATGACAACAATGTAATCCAGGTAATTTTCACAGTCATCCAGGCCCACAGAGATCTGTTTGAAGAATCACTGAAAAATTGCATCAGCATTGGCTATTCCAAATGGCAATCATTGATAATGGAAAGTCTATGCAATAACTATCTCCCAAGTGATTATTTGTTAAAAGAGGGGTTTGTGATCTAGTGAAAAAATAGCTTTAAAAGCAGCAATCATTGATGCTACAACATTTGCAGAAATGATATCACCTAAGTAATTCAATTTCTGATTTAAAGTGTCATCAACATTTTTCAAATGTATGATGATGCGCTTCATCTGCTCTACCAATGACAACAATGTAATCCAGGTAATTTTCAGTCATCCAGGCCCACAGAGATCTCTTTGAAGAATCACTGAAAAATTGCATGAGCAGTGGCTATTCCAAATGGCAATCTTGGATAATGGAAAGTCTATGCAATAAGTATCTCCCAAGTGCTTATTTGAATTGGTTTGACAATTACTGCTTGAGTAGGCCATTCAATGCCTTGCATAACTGCCTCCTTTGGAGGAAAAGGCACTAAACATGTTTTGTGAAGCTTTGGATTGTATTTATCTTCACATAAAATATGCTATGAAAATGCTGAATTTTCTAAGACTCTCTGCAACCTTGATGCAAAATTCCTTGACCCATGATAAAACTGTACTCAAACTGAGTGTCTTCTTCTTCATTGTTTGCTCTCAAATAACCACATCTATTTCTCTTTTAAAACTGGCAGTCCGTCTCAGGCTTCTCTCGTTATCATACAGTTTCTCCCTCAACTGATTGGAGAAGGCCATACTGCCACCCTGCTCCTCTCATGAAGCCGACAGTCTTGAAGTACGTGTTCTACTATTTGTTTGTCCTCCCCACTTAGGCACATATCTGTCTGTCCGATGTTCTGTTTGCTGTACAGATGGTATCTGAGTCTGCAATGACCAGTTCTTAGTCTGAAAATTATCACTTGATCTCTTCTTGGTAATGTATAGTTACGTTCTGCAGTATTGAAGTCTGGGTGTTCCTTGTGCCATTTTCTCTATAGTTATTTCTGATTATTGCATTTATCTCTTTATAAGTAGGCCTGTCTTTCCTCATTCTTTGGCAAGTTTATCTGCCTTCTTATTTCCATATATATTGCTGTAGGCAGGGATGCACTGCAGTTTTACTTGTTTGAATTCATGACCTATGATAAAGCTATATTCAAACTGAGTCACTCAACAATGCTGACAATTTCTAGCGATGTTCGGACAGTCATCAATGGCAGGCCTGAGCATGAAACAACAGCATCCCAAAAATGTTACTGCCGCTATGTGTGCCAGCTAATACTCTCAGAGTACAAACCTCGTCACCTTTTTATATTTCGACACTAGACCATCCTCAAAAGCATAAAAAGTAGGACAATGAAAAACAGAAAGAAGAACAAACGCAGACACATCCAAGAGCTGCTGCTTTAGGTTCTCAACTAGCTACCCAAATCCCACATACAAGAGCTGCTGTTTCAGGTTCTCAAATAGCTACCAAAATCCCACATACAAGAGCTGCTGTTTCAGGTTCTCAACTAGCTACCCTAATCCCACATACAAGAGCTGTTGTTTCAGGTTCTCAACTAGCTAACCAAATCCCACATACAAGAGCTGCTGTTTCAGGTTCTCAACTAGCTACCCAAATCCCACATACAAGAGCTGCTGTTTCAGGTTCTCAACTAGCTAACCAAATCCCACATACAAGAGCTGCTGTTTCAGGTTCTCAACTAGCTACCCAAATCCCACATATAATAAGAGCTGCTATTTCAGGTTCTCAACTAACTACCCAAATCCCACATACAAGAGCTACTGTTTCAGGTTCTCAACTAGCTACCCAAATCCCACATACAAGAGCTACTGTTTCAGGTTCTCAACTAGCTACCCAAATCTCACACACAAGAGCTACTGTTTCAGGTTCTCAACTAGCTACCCGACTAGAATGGAACCAGGCCAGGAGGAAGACAGCCGATAGGATAGTCTGGCGCTCTCTCTTCCAAACCTCTACACCTCACGGTAGAAGGGGAACAACTAAGTAAGTAAGTAACTAGTTACCCAAACCCCACATACAAGAGTTACTGTTTCAGGTTCTCAACTAGCTACCCAAATCCCACATACAAGAACTACTGTTTCAGGTTCTGAACTAGTTACCCAAGTGCTGACAAACTTTTCTGTCCACTTCAAAATCATAATTTCATATCTAATGACAGTTTCAAATTAAAATAATTTACTATGGTAAAAGCAACAAATAAAATCGTGACCCATACTTACAGACAATAATATATTTCAAACATACCTTTATTATTTTAATCACGATATTTATCTGACGAATCTATCATAGCTGGAAATTTTTTAAAAACGTAATGGTACAAGTATAAACTTAGAAACAGATAACAGAAATGTGAAAATCTTGGAAGACTAGGCCTATTGTGATTTATGTTAACATCAAGAACTTAATCATTTTCACATGAGCTGTCTTCGCAGGATTCTCAGGATCAAGTGGCATGATAGAGTATCTAATTCTGAGGTCCTCAACAGAGCACATATCTCAAGCATCTAAACATTGCTGCATAGGGCCCAAATTAGATGGGCCGGACATGTTGTTCGCATGCCCGAAAAACGCCTCCCAAAGCAGTTGATGTACAGCGAACTCTCCATGGGTAAGCGAACAGTAGGGGGACAAAAGAAATGCTTCAAAGACATACTGAAAGCATCATTGAGCAGCTTCAAAATTGATGTCTCCTCCTGGGAGACTATCGCACAGGATCGCTGTGCCTGGCGGACAAACATTACTCAAGGCGCTCGCATTGCAGAACATAATTTAGCTGATAAGGCAGAAGGCAAACGTGCTGCAAGAAAGGTCAGAATGCACAGCAACACTATTATCCACTCTAACCATGTGTGCCCTGTATGTGGCAGGGCCTGTAGGGCCAAAATAGGACTAATTAGCCACATGAGATCACGGCACAGATGTGTCACAACTCAAGTCTGAAGCTGTCGCCATCTTCGCTTGCGATGGGCAACTATTATTATTATTATTAACATCAAGTGTCAAAAGCTTTCAAGTTTTAATCATCAGTGAAAAGCCAGATAAAATCATGTTTTCTGTAATGCCTGCCAGGCGAAGGACGAGTGTGTTAAAAGGAGGACGTCGTTCCTTTTGTCTGGTAACCCTAGGAATAAGCTTCTAAGGACTATTTGCATATGTATGGATAACCAGAGCAAATTCAGTCAAGTGGAACAAAGCCAATCATCGAACAGATGAATGATATTTTGACTATTTAAACAAATCAAAGAATGGCTTTACAATATGACGAGGCATTACGACCAACAAAAAAATAAATAATAATAATAAATAAAAAAAACTATGAGAGATTAGTTGCCAGGGCACAAATGGTATTCTCCTAGGCAACGCAAGGAACGTAACTGTATTATTTTTTTATGTCACTGCGACCCACAACAGGTTGCGCTTCTTGACAATTACGACCTGCCTGGGCAGAATACACTCTAAAGAAAACAGAAATGAGCGGAGTAACAAGCTCTATTCGAAATTTAAACCAATATAAACTGATGCAAGGTAAATTATCTGAAGTACAGAGAACATCAGAAGTCAAATACAACAATTAGCAATCAGGTGACGATACAGTTGGTGAGCCTTAATCTCGAAACTGCAGAACTTCTGGGAAATAGGAGGTAGGCCTAATGCGGCTAAGGAAGCAAAGCTGACATGCCTAGACCAAAGTTGATAATGCTGTCGAAGGAATTTTAACGGCCGATTAAGTATATAGAATAGAATGTGTAATAAATTTCTTTACTTACCTGATGGTGATGAGTATGTGTAGAAATGAAGGCTTTCAAACTAGTGAGGTACGATTTACCGATGTATGAAATTCAAACCCACGGGATGACCTATTGTAGTTCGGTTAAAGGGATAGGGACAGTACATTTAAAACCATACAATCCACATAACTGCTGAATGTCACTTTGAATTAGCCCCTCAATGGGCGAAAATTAACAGTCAAAATTATCACATAGGTCCAAAGTTCACTGTAACAGGAAAATAATCAAATGCAATCGCTAAGGTGAAGTCCGTACTGTTTTTCCGGACACGTTCAGTTCCAACATGGCGCCTTAGTTTCAAAACGAGGCTGCAGTAGTAGGTCTAAATCTATTCAAGGAATTTCCCATTGTGTCGTCACAAAAGTGGACGTTACCTTAGCAACGTGTTTGACGTGTTTGTGTCGGGTGTTTGCCTGTAATTATCCTACATCCAGAGTGCAACGTTTGGAAACAGGACGTGAAGAAAAGCTGCTTAAAAAAGCACACACAACTCTCTTACTCCCTCCCCCCCTTTTCAATTCACATATCGGTCACTACGCTGGTCCTTAGATACCAACTCCACGGCGGTCAGCTTCCACGAGGGTTATTCGCGAGTTTCATTAGTTTTCCTTACTAATTATCGCTGACCTGGACGTAAATAATGTTGTACTTAGCAACATTTCCCCTCCCCAGCTGTAAAGATTATATTCCTTTCTTTCTGTCGACATTTTTATTTTTAAACGTCGGATATAGTGGCGTACACCGGGATAGCGAGTGTGGGGGCGGTCCACCCCGGGGGACAGTCAAGAGGGGCTGCCGTCGGACACTATTGAGACACTACTGCACTGCTTAAAAATTTACTTGCAAGCATAATATATTTTTCTGTTTGTTTTGCGGGAGGTGCCAACGGAAGGATCCGCCTCGGGTGCCAAATGCTTAACTCTTTGACTCCACAGCAACGCTCTGAGCGTTGCAAAATTCAACACGCCGTGCCCCAGCAACGCTCAGAGCGTGGTTTTTAGTTTATCACGAATAAACCTTAAAAATCGTCCGCTTAATGCAGTTCATGTATTAAAACTCGTAGAATGACTTCCGCTACTATTTAAACAACTAATTTGACTTTAGTTAATCAGCACATGTGCGTGTTTTGATGTTATTATCACAATTTTTGTGAAGATTCGCGTGTTTACGTTTTTCGTTGTTTTTGCTAGAGAAATATGTCACGCTTTATATTTACATTTTCTAAGTCTCCTAAGCAAATAATTGTGTCAAACTACTTTGAAACATTGCTGACATTGATGATGATTGTTTGGTAGTCACAGTTTGTTGTCAAAATACGGAATATATGCAGAAAAGCTAGACACACTAGATTTAGTTGATGAGTGGGCGTAGTCATATTCTGGCCGATCAAAAAGCAACAAAACTAGACCTACCGTAACATCTAATCACTAGTTCTTGGCAGAAGATGAAGCTAGGGATACTATTAAAACATTAAACAAGAGTAAAACAGTATTTATATGACGTTATTCTTATTTATTTGTTTGAAAATTACGTAATGCACGATTGCATAATTTATTTTTTTCTTACAAAGAACCACGGACAAACTGGTGCGAATAACACTAAATCTACTAATTTTGGCCATAAGCATGTTTTTTTTTACTTTGTATATGGATTAACTTGATGTTTGAAGACTAAAAAGAAAGTTTTATTGTCTACGACAGTAATTTGTCTTTGGTAAGATCGTATTCTACAGTCAACTTTTTAGCGTTTTTCAATTTTACATGCAAAATGATTAAATTATACCGAACATACTTGTGTTAATACTACCACAGACATTATATATTTGAATTCTCTATCCATTTCCCTACAGTTTGGTATATAATAAGTACACGTTCAAAGGAAAATTCACAAACAAATTTAGACTGAAAGATGAACACTTCACTCTATAAAATTCTGCCCACAAAAAAAGTCTGGCACAGCGTGCAAAATAACTCTGGAATGAATGAGTTAAAGCGCTCCTGTTCGGTTATAGGGCCTAATTATGATGTAGATAACTTCTTTGAACGAGCTCACGAGATTCTATAGTTCTTTCGTCGACGTCTGTATCATTAGTGTGTTTTATCGGACAGACTCAAAGTTGTCTTAATTTTTCAACCCACTGTTTGAATGTGACGAGACGGTTGTGTCTTCACTTGCCTATTATTCATTCTGACCATGAGATAAGCGGGGTCTTCTGTAATGTCACTCGTTACTCGTCAGGTTGCACTTACTGCTAAACCTACTACTACATCTGACAGACTCAAACTTGTCTTAACTTTCCACCCTCACTGTTTGGTGGTGAAAAACATTCTGTTTCGTCATCTGCCTATTCTCCACTCCCATCCTGATACCAGAGAGTTGTTTCGTGATACCCCTTTGGTGGCATATCGTAGGGATAAGAATTTTAGGGATATTCTTGTGCATAGTCGCTTGAGGCAAACTAGTCCTTCTCACTTTGGTACTAAACCGTGCCAACGCCGCATATGTAAGACCTGCCCTTTTTTACTCCAAATGCAGTCAGTCTCCTTTCCGAACGGTAAATTTGCCATTGGGGAGTCTTTCACGTGCGAATCCAGAAACCTGATTTATGCTATCATCTGCAAGGGGTGTGACATGACCTATATTGGTGAAACTGGCTGACGTTTGTGTGGTGGGTTTTGTTGGTAAAACAATTAAGTATTATTTGTTGCAGTGTGAGGTTAGCTGTGCAAGCCCCTGAGTCTAATTGGTGTTAAAAATGTTCTCAGGGAACCTGTCCGCTACCACCCTACAACCTCAAACTGCGCGATATTTTCTCCTAATTATATGTGCTGGTGTATGGATGTTGTTTAGCTAGATGTCTAGGGTATATGCAATGTATGTGAAGTAAATAACAACAACCACACTTTAAAGTTAAGTAACAATTAAGTAAACAACTCACTAGTGAACTTTGAAATTATAAATCTTTTGTACAATTTATTAAAGGATATTTGATTTGATTCTGAACTGTTTAAAAGTCAAAGAATAATTCCGTGTATTTGCATAAATAAAAGTTCAAATACTATAGTGTCTGTTATTTCTTGATCTTGAAGAGTCTATGACTGGAAGTGTTCTTAATGTAGTAATACCCTCTAAGAATGAGCACACTTTGGAGGAATCAATAAACTCATCATATCTTATAAATCTTGTTGATATAATATCGGTGGAGGATCAGTCAGTGAACTAACACGTCCCCAAAACAATCAGGCTTATCTCAGCTATCTGTGGAAATTCTGTGATGTCCTGTTCATAAGTCTGCATGCACACAGCACTGTACAGCTTCAGGATTCGTGATAATTTAAGGCACACAGATTCTATTGCCTCAAACTGGTACTTTAGTTGAACATAAACGTGACTGGCTCACTTCAGGTTCCCACAGAAACCCTGGAAGTAGAGGATTAATTTCCCTCAGTATAATATTCTGACCTATCTCCGTTCCTAACAGGTTTACATGTATCAACAGATTTTAGATCAGAAAATAGTACATAAATAGTTATTGTCCCCATCTGGTAAAGTGCTCTATTCATCATCAGGTACCTCAACCATGTTTGACACATTCCTTGTCATAGGAAAATATTATGATTAGTTAAATAAAGTCAGGTAAAAACCTGTAACTTATGAAGACGGCCAGTGGTTTGCTGGTCGTATCTCAAAATATTATACATTAATTTCTCCCCCATTATTAATTTCTTTTCTCCCAAAGTCCAAGTAAAACTGTAGGGCTTTTACATGAAGAAATAATATTATCTACCCACAGTTGTTGATTTAACATAAAATTTTGAAGTGGCACTTGTACGACTGGGACTCTACCCTTCAAAGATTCATTCATAATCAATAATACAAAGACATTTCAAATACAATAATAATTATATGAATGTTTCTCTTACCGTAACAATGAAATATCACACTAAGTAAGTTAAAACAGGCTATTAATGGTCACACAGGTCGCCTGCTGAATCAGAACTGCGAAGGCATGTGAGCACAAATCTTCTGAATTCTATCAATAACTTGACTAGTGATCATATAATTTTTAAGTGGCGAGGAACGCTGGTTTCACTGCGTATTTATTCCTACTGTTAGTTATTCTAATGCAACCAATCAGGTTACATCTGCTTGTCACGTGGGTCTTTATATCATTAAATTACCTACATCTTCTTCCTATTCTCTCACCCTAATCCTTTCATTTATATTCTTTCCATACTTGTTTTTCCTGTATTTTTCGCATCACTCGGTTGCGAAAAATATTTTCTTCAGTATTTTTAAACTTTACCTGTTTCTTTCTCAAAACTGAGAATCGCGCTAGGACGATATTACGTAGATGTCAGGGCTGCAGGGCGTCTGAAGGCGTGATAAGTCGGTTCACTGAACATAGGACGTAGACAATCGCCTACATTCTCACCGAGCGCGCGAGCTTCTTCTCGGCATAAGTCCCGGTGAGGTGTGATACTTTACATCTGCACCGGTCAGTATTCAGACATTTGTCTGAAAAATCCCCAAACTGACACGGCGCTCACTGTGGGCCATGGTCAGCTGTAGTGTGAAAACTGCCCTGCATTGGAGACAGGTTGTCTGAGATTTGAAACTGACACGCGTACATCTTGGTCAGTGGTGGCAGTTACGACATGTTAGGTGTTAAACGTATCGTTTAAGCCGGAAAGGGGAGAGCATTTCGTTCTACGAAATAATAGTTCATCCTTTGTCTGGTTTAAAATATTAACCCACGTTTGAAACTATTTCATTTCACTCAGTAACTTTGCAGTTAGACTAGAACAACCTTCGTTCGATTTCTAAATAATCTCTGTAAATAGAGATGGCCTTAGTTTGGTCGAAGTGGTTTAACGTTCTTAGTAATTCTGTGGTTGAGGTATATTAATATTATATATAATAGATATCTAGTTTTGTGAAGTGATTTAGTGTTAAAATCGCCGATTCCATTTTAAACTAGTTCTGTGTGCAGAGTGAATATTTTGATAGTTTGTTATTTCTTTAATCGTCGAGTTGCAGTGGAAATACAAAATAAATTATATTTTTAGCTTACTAAACAAGTAGCTGAAATAAGTTTAAATTAACTGTTAAATACTCAGTCGAAACTGTTTTAATAACTAACTTATAAATGCTAGATGCAACATCAGTGAATAGTGACGGAATACGCAGATATTCCTGAATTCATGATGATTGATTTTATAACTTACTTTACGGGAAATTTAAATAATAAGTCAAGCTGTAGGCTTGCTGTTTTAAATGTAAGTTATATGGAGTACATATATGTAAATTATTTGATATGTGTTCTTTCTTTTATATAGTGAAACGGTGGTACCCAACTTGCCAGCGTTTAGTAGCCTGAGAGACATATTTGTGTGAAGCATAGACATTTCCTATCTTTAACCACGTGGATTTCTTTGTTTCAAGTAACACTGGATCTGACAGTGCATATGCCATCAGAGAGAGAGACAGTAATAGCAACCCCACTAACGGTTTCTAAAGACTAGAAATATATATTGGGCTTTTGAGCCAGTTCAAATTGCTCCACAAATTTAAATGTACATGCTGCCTGGCGGCGAGAATATTACAAGATTAACATTCCGCAAGAGATTGTGACTAGTATTGTGGTGACAAAATATAGTACCTTCCTGGAAGTAGACACCGATCTGACATTCCTTAATTCTGAATCCAAAGCTAATGACATTGTGCTCTGCTAACTTTCGTGCCTGGACAAATTTTATGTGACTTAATCAGACATTCGAAATAATTAGAACCCCCAAGGAATCGTTCCCTGAGAGTTTAGTACGTCTTTTGGAACTGGGGATTTCTTGGTCAAGGACTGCATCTTCGGGTCTGTGTGAAGGTCCTAGAATTAGTATGTTCCCAGAGGCAGCGAGCAAAGTTGTGAGTATACATGTGTAAGAAAGGCCATGGCTGGATGAATGAGAGTACACAGGTCTGAGTGTTATTTTACCGGTGTATTATCGTCCCACATTTGCTGTCTTAAAGTTTTTTTTTTCCTGCAGAATTTGTTACAAAATGCTAGAGTTTCTGTTTTTCTTAGGTTAAATCAGATTTATCCAACTCTGTTCATATATTGACGAGAAAGAAAGAAATCTCTTAGACTAAACCCTACGTATCTATAACTCTTTGGGCCATCATCTGTTCTATTAACGGGGCTGTGGGCTAAACCTAGAGTCTTCTGCACGGCATTTTTTGGGACCGGGTTTGCCTTCCCTCTTCGATCCGTGCTCGCTCAGCCAGAATGCACTGCTGCAGACTGTTTCCAGGACCACCACGTGGAGGTGGAGCACGGTCTTGACCAGCTCTGGTTCGCTGGTCCTGGCGCAAGCAGTCAAGCTATGAGTCGCTGACTGCGGTCTCTATTGCTGCGTCTTGACGTCCCGCGTCTTTTTCGAAAAGTTAACCTACTATTTTTCAAATCAGGGGACCCCCTCCTTTCTCTCCCACTAATATGGCAAGCATGAGTGAAGATTCCCTATAATCGTCTATATATGTCTTCTTCTTCTTTTCTCTAGCCCACTAATATGGCAAGCATGAGTGAAGATTCCCTATAATCGTCTATATATGTCTTCATTCTACAATATTTCTATTATTCTCTAAGTCATTTTAATAAAGAAAGGCAATATTTACTCCGTCTACTGTCTGTCATATGATAGATATGATTTAATACTTCTGTCTATCATTTTTACCATTATCGTTTTTCCTCTTTATTTATTCAAATAACATATCTTTCTTTCTACGGTAAGATACTATAACGCTATAATCTTCTAATAAACAATTATCGTCACTGTATTTGTCACTGTCCTTTCTTTTAGTGTGAAGGAAAATTATCTACGTTTCTCTTTTTCTCCTTCTATGCCCCAGCCTGTGTGCTAATTCAAACTTCAAATAAACAACAAAATCGAGACCCTACCACTTATGCTCCTTTCTTCCCCTTCTCGTACCAAATTTCCACGTTAATCGTAATTAATTGTTTTTTTTCCTTTACTAACGTTCTCATTGAAAACGAAACAACGCTTTGGTAATACGTCACCAAAGTGCTACTTTTTTGCACAAAATACGGGTGTGTGTGTGTTTTGCATCTCAGTCGGCCGACTGTGGCGTTAAAAGTTTATATTCTTCAGTTGATTGTTTGTGCTCGTTTTCACACTGTGTCTAGGTTTATATATCATAGGTCCACAAGATTCAGGATAGCCACAATAGTTCATTAACGATACTTTCTATGACTCGAAGATTCCACACAACGATCAATATAACAGCTGGATATTTTAGTAACATTCCATTTATTATTCACGTAGACAATACATCATTACACAGCATGCATAATTAGGTAGATTCAGCAACTCCTATAATCCGTAGGTCCATATAAACATTACCTCATTCCTATTCCTACCTTTAGTCGTATTTAATAAACATTAATATGTTTCAAGACACTTCTATTTTAACATTTCCCATATTTCTACCATTGGGTAGAACACGCACAAGTCGCCCATTCAGGGTCAACACACGCTCTGTCCATCTTTCCTCCACACTGCTCACGTCATGTGCGCAATACACATATCGACAAATTACTATCGTGCAGCGCTCATCAGCACCAAAATCCTATATATTTTCTAGCGTGTGGCGTGCAATAGCCGGCGCCACATTACCTCCCCTCGAACAACTGAAAACTTAGTTTTCAGTCAGGCAATTATAATGTGAAGCGAGATTAAATGATATCTATCTAGATTTTAAAGGAAAAAAAAATAATGTCAGTAATACCAATATGAATAAATAAGTAATTATTGTCCACTTCCGTATTCGAGTTATTACATAACTCTAGAGAGGGTGTCAGCTAGGACATTGTCCTTTCCTGCTATTGGTAAAACGTCAAAATCATACCCTTGCATTTGTAGCGCCCATCGGGTGAGACGTGCATTAGTCGATTTAAAAGTCTGTAAATATGTGAGGGCTTTTTGTTCAGTGTATAATTTAAAATGTGTACCACCAAGAACTTCTGTAGTTTATGTAATGTCCATACCAATGACAAAAGTTCCCTTTCCACAATTGGATATCTGGATTCTGTCTCTGAAAGTTTTCTGCTGAGGTAGAATATCGGGTGGCACTCGCCATTAAAGGTCTGCATTAAACATCCCCCGATTCCTTTCAGAGATGCGTCTGTAACCACGAGAAAAGGTCGTCGTAAGTCTGGTAGTCTTAGTATTGGACTTTTTGAAAATTGTGTTTTGATGTTCTGTAAGGCATGGTCACACTCTTTGTTCCATATTATTTTTTCAGGCATACCCTTTTTTGTCAGAGCAGATAGAACAGAAGTTAAAATGGAAAATCGTGGTATAAACCTGTGATAAAAGTTTATGAGTCCCAGCAAACTACGAACTTGTTTCTTAGTAGTTGGTATGGCCAGATCTAGTACCCTTTTTAGTGTAGACTCATCAGGTTGTATTGTATGTCGGCCAATCTTATGACCCAGAAATGAAATCTCAGTAAACCCAATTTCGACTTTGGAAGGTCGAGCTGTGAGGTTATGTACTCTGAGAGTTTGGAGCAACGACTGTATCCCAGCGATATGCTGTTCCCAAGTATCATGAAAAATGCAAATATCGTCCATATACGAAATGAAATCGGTGCGATTACCTAAAACGCGACGCATCATGCGTACAAATGCCGCTGGAGCATTCCGTAAACCAAAACACATGACATTGTAATGAAACAATCCACGAGAAGTGGCAAAAGCAGTCAAAGGTTTTGATACATCAGCCAGAGGAATCTGCCAGTAACCTTTAGATAGGTCAAACTTGCTGAAGAAAGTGGCAGATGATAGGCGTGGCAACAAATCCTCCAGCAAAGGCATTGGTTCAGAATCGGATATGGTCACCTTGTTAAGGCGACGAAAGTCAATACAAATACGAATTGACTTGTCTTTCTTTCGTACTGCCACCATAGGAAAACAGAAAGGTGAATCAGACGGTGAAATAATACCCAGTTTTAACATACCATCTACTTCACTTTCCACCTGATCTCTAACATGTAGAGGAACGGCGTATGGTCGTAATGAAATCGGGGTGTAATCTGACAATTTGATTTCGTGTGTGATAATGTTAGTACGTCCCGGAAGATCAGACAAAACGTCCTGAAAGGATACCAACATAGAACGAATTTGATCCCCATGATCTGCAGGTAAATCAGTACAAATTATAACATCATTCCATGTTTCCGAAGACTTAATAGGTGCTACCGGAAACGTGGAAGGTACATCAGCGAAATTGGTTTGCACCTCATCCACCAACGCGATAGATGCATGATGGGTAGGTTGGTTCATGATAGCATCACAAATGAATTGTAACTGAGGAGGACGAGTGATGTATGGTAGGAGCATGTTAACATGGAATGTTTTTTCTTTACCCCGGATATTGATGACGTAGTCCACGTCCGTTCTCTTTGCAACCACTTTAAACGGACCTTGCCATGTTACTAACAAGTGATCTACTTTGAGTGGCAGGAGAACAAAAACATCGTCATTGATTGAGAAAGACGTTAGTCGTCTATCTCTGTTAATGCGAGATCTGGTCTTATATTTTGCCATCTCAGATGCTTCAGTCGCCACCTGACATGCATCCACAAGATGTTGGCGTAAATCTGTAACGTATTGATAAGTGGATTTCTTCTTATTATTATTATTCACATCAGATTCCATTAACAAATCATGTAAGAGAGACATTGGTCCTCTTGGGTTCGCACCAAATACCAACTGAAAAGGCGAAAAACCAGTATGATTAGGAACCTCTCTGTACGCAAACAGTACAGCAGGAATAAAACGATCCCATTCTTGAGGAAATGATGTAGTCACCTTCCCCAACAATTGTTTTAATGTCCCATTCCAACGTTCCACGACCCCGTTAGAGCTAGGGTGAAATATAGCACTAAGAGAGTGACGGATACGAAGTGTGTTGAAAACATCTGACATCATACCCGACACGAACTGAGATCCATGATCAGAAAGGATTTCTTCCGGAAACCCGATGCGTGAAAATATAGACAGCAACGCATCTGTTACCGACACTGTGGTAATATTTTTTAAAGGAATGGCTTCTGGCCATCTCGTACACAGGTCAATATATGTTAATATGTATTGAAAACCTCTGGTAGACCTTACAGACAGTGGTCCTATGATATCAATAGCCAATTTGAAAAAAGGGCGTACAGCAATATCCGTGACCTGTAAAGGTGCTGATTGATGTGCACCTTTACGTGCAACACTTCGACATTCAGCGCAAGATTTACAATAAGTTGAAATGTCTTTATTTACCCCAGGCCAATAAAAGTGTTTTAGTAATCTATAAGCCGTACGGGAAATTCCCATATGTCCAGCAAATGGTACGTCATGCGCATTTGACAAGACTAGTGCGCGAAATGACGTAGGTACTATAACTTGTTTGAGAATGAAAGAGTAATTATCAAAACATCGTATCATAATATTATCCTGCATTTGAAACCAATGTCTTGAATTTTTAGAATGTTTAATAGTTCGAGCAATAGCTAATGGGAATAAATGTCCCAAAGAAGGATCCATTTGTTGTTTTGCTATAAATATATTTTTGTCAATGTAATGACAAGTTGTAATGTGTTGAGTGTGTATAGAAGAATTTAATTCAATTGTCTCTGCAGCTTGTTGTGCTCTGGTTGTGATCGCGTTAGCAAAGGAGGGATGATTTCTCTCCCAATCAATAATATCCTGTTCAGAACACTCTTTAACCCCCTTTATGTTACCGATAAGTAAATCACAACAAGGTCGATCGAGAGCACACACTCTTACTTTTCCCGAAAAGAAAGGAGTATCTATTACCACATCTGCCAGCGGATAAGATTCAACAGTTCCACCGAAAGTTACGCACTTTATAGAGGTTCCCGTAAAGCAAGAAGAAGGAATTAGTGCCTTCCTTAGGCCAATGGTGGTGCAACCGCTGTCACGTAAAATAGAAACAGGTGTGTCAAAAACAAAACATCTATGGATCACGAGTGAGCCAACCCCATCATTTAAAGACAAAACTGGCAGAGCATGTCCACATCTCAGACATGGAGTAGATCCAGGTTGAAATAGAGTCATACATTCTTTGCAATTACCACTATTTTCCAGATCAAAACTACATGCATTGGCATGAGTATTATTCTCATTCTTGGAAATATTATCATTACCAACGTCAAGCTGACAAGCGTGAGCTTGTGATCTTCCTCTACTTTGACTCCTAGAAAAATGTGTTCCTCTCCGATCCACTGGACAGTCAGACCGATAGTAACTCTTTTTGTCCGTGCGAGAAGAATCATCACGAGATGGTGGTGAGACATGATGTTTGTTATTGTAATTACTGTTATTGTAATCATTACGTGAGGGTCCCGAAAAATGATGTTTGTGAGTGTAATTATTATTGGAGTATTGATTATTTCTTTGCCATGACTTTTTATTATTATGGTTAAAGTTGCGTCTCTCTATACCCCGTGAGGGCGAATGATTATGAGGGAAATTATATCTACCTCTATAGGAATTTTGATAGTCATCCCTATACCGTCGGTCCATGCTGCGAGTGCGTGATCTATCATGAGTGACCGCACAAGCTGGCAGAGTTTCTAGGACCTTCGTCTTACCTAAAGGCAAGTTTGGGTGTGCGACCGAAAATTGTTGAGCCAATTTTTCCATTTCTCCTATATTTGTGGGCTTCCTTTCTTGAAGGAATGAGAAAATTTCAGTATTTACCGAAGATAAAATTTTGTCTCTTAAGAAGAGATCATAAAGACCTTCGAAAGATTTAGTAATATTATTAGACAGTTCAATCCATCTGTTTAGACACATCTTCACTGAAGACACAAAGTCTTCGACATCCTTACCTTCCACAGGACCCATCGATTTAAATTTTAAACGATATCCTTCCTCATCTAAACAATATTTGCGAAGAAATACTGATTTTATGGATTCATAGTCGTTCCTTTTGTCATCGGCAATGTTAAAAAAAGTTTGTAAACTTTCACCAGTAAGTAACCCGACAAAATGTTCAGGCCATGAGGCCTTAGGTAAATTTAAAGCCGTAACTCTTGATTCAAATCTCAAAAGAAAGAATCCTATATCGTCATGTAATGAAGAAAAATTTGGTAATTTTAAATTAATGATCTTAGACGATCCTGTACCAGACGATTCTCTAGAAGAAGAAGATTGTAAACGCAATTTTTCTAACTCAAAAGTTTTTTCGCTTTCAAATTTCGCTTGTTCTGCAGCAATTTCTGCTAAACGAATTCTTTCCCTTCTCTCATGTTCCCTCTCTTCTTTTTCTCTTTCTTCTCTTTCTCTTTTTTCTTCTCTCTCTCTTTCTTCTCTTTTTTCTTCTCTCTCTCTTTCTTCTCTTTTTTCTTCTCTCTCTCTTTCTTCTCTTTTTTCTTCTCTCTCTCTTTCTTCTCTTTTTTCTTCTCTTACTTTGTATTCTGCAATTTCTTTATCTACATAAGATATCAAATCATCACCCGAGAAACCACAGTCCTTCCCATTTTGTATAAATCCTGCTTTAACTTTTACAAAGTCAGCCATAATGCACTCAAAGAGTAGTGGGATATAGATGCAAAATGAATATATATCCCACTTGTAGTCAAATGACTATACTTAGTCGTAAGGTAATTCAAACCTGTTTCAAAACCAACTGTATGTACAGTATTTATTCGTTTTGTGTGATATACTTGTCTCTGAAGTATATGATACTTATCCACTACTATCACAGAGTATCTGTAATAATCGTATATATTAACATATCAGCAATTAACAATATAATATAATCAAGTACTAAATAACGCCATTACTACCTATTTAAAAGCATGCCATATTATCACATTAGACAAAAGATTAACTGACAACGCTGGAAACAATTCAGGAAAAAGACAACAGTGTAAAAAAGTCATAAAATCTTACCATATAATAAAACAGTTGTTTCCACCGTCAATGAACAGTACAGGACGAGATACAATCACATAGAACTTCTGTACATATTAAAAAGAAAGTCAGAGAAGACCTACAGGTACGAACATAATCCTATAAACTAAATAAGAAATACACGACAGTATGTTACTTAACAGCACAGCTAAACAAATAAGAAAATATTAATCTCAGTCAGAGCGGAAATACGACAGCACTAAATGCTGAATCCCTGAAAGAGATCAATACAATCAAAATCTATAGAACGACGACAACTAAATTCATCCGAGGATATAACTGAGTGTCGTCCACAAGAAAACATTAAACATAAAAGATACACAAAAACAAGATGTGCCTGACATTTTTAGGACCGGAGACCATGACCCTACCAACATATATTCACTTATATGATTAAAATCCACGACCGCCAATCCTCGTTGTAGACAAGACGCATCAACCTCGCAAAGTAGCCTCTAATCTATGCAATAAACACGGGTCAAGGAAAGAATGTAAAGTCTGAGTTGCTCAACGCGTATAAGTGTCCTGTTCAAGACGTTTCATGTTCCTGATTACGAAATCCAAGTGGTCAGCAAATCTGTTTGATGACGTACGTAAAAGATTAAATCATCCTTCTTGACCATTGCAGACAACCGAAATGATTTCTCGGACATCAGGGTTGAAAGACTTGTCAAACCCGAAAGACCCAAAAGACTGGTTCTGGATACCGTCACGATTCTCACGATTCATATTATGTGTATAATAAATGTCCACTGGTAAGTTTATTTTAGGATTTACAAGTCCGTTCAGGTGACCTTGATGTAATGGTTCACTACACCGATTCAACGTGAAATGGCCTCGAGGTGACAATATTCTTCATAGTAACCTGTGACCGCAATATATTGTGTCGAAATTTCATATCTGTTCGTGGGCAGTCAAATGTCTGTTCAGCGACTTTAATCGAATATATGTTGTTTGGTAATAACGTCTTCCCAACAGTCCAAGGTCTTGGCATGACCTCGTACGAAAAATTGCAATTTCTATTGATTCCACAAATTCGTGTGCTTGATATCTTGCGTACTTTCCACAGTACAGCATTGTACAAATTCCAAACAATTAATTCCTCTCCAACGGAACGAGCCTCCCATATCTGTGGCGTTAAAAGTTTATATTCTTCAGTTGATTGTTTGTGCTCGTTTTCACACTGTGTCTAGGTTTATATATCATAGGTCCACAAGATTCAGGACAGCCACAATAGTTCATTAACGATACTTTCTATGACTCGAAGATTCCACACAACGATCAATATAACAGCTGGATATTTTAGTAACATTCCATTTATTATTCACGTAGACAATACATCATTACACAGCATGCATAATTAGGTAGATTCAGCAACTCCTATAATCCGTAGGTCCATATAAACATTACCTCATTCCTATTCCTACCTTTAGTTGTATTTAATAAACATTAATATGTTTCAAGACACTTCTATTTTAACATTTCCCATATTTCTACCATTGGGTAGAACACGCACAAGTCGCCCATTCAGGGTCAACACACGCTCTGTCCATCTTTCCTCCACACTGCTCACGTCATGTGCGCAATACACATATCGACAAATTACTATCGTGCAGCGCTCATCAGCACCAAAATCCTATATATTTTCTAGCGTGTGGCGTGCAATAGCCGGCGCCACACCGACCTATGTTCTTATATACTTTGAACTGCGTGTTTAGAAAAAGAGGGTCTCTGCAAGGCTTGCGACATCGTTTCCCTAACACCTGCTAACTGTATCGTCTCGCACTGTCGTTTTGGTTCGCGAGCCAAAAACCTAACGCTTGACAATTGGTAGCATTTGCTCTCTCACTTTTTATGCGTTCGTTTATTCCTTCCCCGTTTTATTCTTACCATCTTTCTCAGAACCTAGGTCTTGTCTTTTCCAAAATGTTACCGTTAACCCTTCAAGTACCGAGGTATAAAATCTAGTACCACTGGCGGCGCGGGCGACAATGATTCCACACAACTTCCTTATTTTATCCCTATATTATTTTATCGATAAAAACAACAATATTATCTATTTTGATCGGTGAAATCTCGGATATAATCACACATCTCCCCACTTAAGAACATGCTTGGAATGCAAGTTCCTGATCCGAGATACACATAGATCAATTGTACTCATTAGGCCTTTTGAATACCCTGAGTTTCGTCAAAAGCGTGCCTACTCAAGAAATCTGCACCCACATTTTGCGAACCAGGAATGTATTCAATCGTAAATGAATAAGGTTGGATGAGTAAGGACCACCTTAATAGACGAGCATTTTCATGCTTGGCCTGTGATAAGAATACGAGCGGCTGATGATCTGTTTGGACCACGAATGTTCTACCATAGAGATAGATCTGGAACTTTTTTATAGCCCAGATTAATGCTAAACATTCTTTTTCACTTGTTGAATAGTTTTGCTCCACTTTGTTCAACTTGCGGCTAGCATAAGCAACTGGGCTTAATTCCCCATCTAGTGAAGTGGACCTTTGCAACAATGTAGCCCCTAATCGTACGTTGCTAGCGTCCGTTCTCACCACAAATTCCTGACTCAAATCAGGTAATTTCAATATCGGCTGGCTGGTGAGTTTTTCTTTTAACTCTTGGTATGCTACTTCACACTGTGCTGACCAAACAATTTTATCAGGATTTCCCTTACGAGTTAAATCTGTCAGATTTATTATTATATTATCTATATTAACATATAGAGTTAAAGTTTTTAATATATTTCTGGTAAAATCCACATAATGACACGAAAGATCTCACATCTTTTTTTGTCTGTGGTCTCGGTGCTCTCTGCAATTTCTCCAGGTTCATGGGGTCAGGGGTCATGCTACCCTGATGTACAGTATGTCCCAAGAATTCCAACTCTTTACATCCAATACAACATTTTGTTGGTCTAGCAGTCAAATTTGCCTCTCTGAGCCTATCAAATAGCATCGTCAAAGAGTTAACGTGTTCTTCAAACGTTTCAGTAGCAATAAGAATATCATCCATGAAATTCGTTATACATGGATTGTTCAGTGGATCCAACAATTTTCGCATCATCCTAGAAAACACACTCGGGGCATTTTTCAACCCAAACGGCAACATGTTGAACTCATAATGGCCTTCCGAGGTGCTAAAAGCTAAATAAGGTCGAACCTCAGGCTTTACTGGAATTTGATAATAGCCTTTTACTAAGATCCACCTTAGAAAAATATTTTGCTTTGTTCAGCCTGGCAAACAGCTGATTGGTATCAGGTAATGGATCCACCTGACTCTCTGTGACAGCATTCAGTTTCCTGTAATCGATGCACAGTCTATGTTCCCCAGATGGTTTCCTCAGCAAAACCACACTAGAGCTGTAAGGAGATTCACTGTGAGAAATAATCCCTTCTTTTAACAAATAATCTATCTCCTCCTTCAATGCTTGTTCCTTAGCGAAAGGAATAGTATAGGCTCTCATACAGATAGGTGTTGGGTCTATTAACTTCATATCATATTCCAACAAATTGGTGTGCCCCGGTTTATCCGTTAACACATCTGTATGTTCAGTTAAAACCTTTTGAATCCGCTCCCTCTGATTTTTCTTCAGGTGTTTACTGACTTTCACCTGTGCAGGTGTTTCACATGGTTTTAAGGGGTATTCATGCGAGGCGAGTGGTTCATTTTTCATCTGCGTTGCAATGGACAAGGTCATTAAATGTGTCCCTTCCTGGTTTTCTTTCTCGAGATACTTCTTTAGGAGGTTCACATGATATATTTTCTCCTTCCCTTTCTTGTCTATTTTATAATTAGTTCTAGACACCTTCTCTAGAACTGTGTATGGACCTTGCCATCGAATTTGCAACTTGTTACTGCTGCCGGGTAGTAGAAGAAGCACCTTCTCTCCCACAGCTAGTTCCCTATCTTTCGCTTTCTTATTAAAGTATGCGGCATTTTTTTTCCTGGCTTGTCTGAGATTATCATTGGCAAGTTTCCAGCCAGTTTTGAGACGAGTGGTCAGCTCGTTCACATACGCATATGATGAGGTAACAATCTCTTCTGCCTTCTCATCTGTCCACGTCCTCAATAGGGCTTCCAGTGGACCTTTGATTGGTCTTCCAAATAATAGTGTTGCCGGTGCCATTCCGGTCGAATTATGTGGAACTTCCCGATACGCAAACAACGCAGCGGGCAAATATTGGTCCCACGTATCAGGTTTTTCATGGGCCAGCTTTCGCAGGATAGAAATGAGAGTCCCATTGAACCTCTCTACCTGGCTGTTCCCTTGGGGGTGATACGGACTACAATGAAAGTGCTTGGCCTGGAAGATCCTAAATACTTCTTCTGTTAGTCTCCCCTTGAACTGTGAGCCGTTATCAGTCAAGATTTGGTGAGGGAAACCTAACCTCGTGAATATTGTGAGTAATGCCTCTGCCACATGCTTCGAATCAATTGATGACAGGGCTACCGCCTCTCCCCACATGGAACAAGTGTACACCAGAGTTAGAATGTAACTGTTCCTCCTCTTGGTGCGTGTGAGAGGTCCCACAATGTCCACAGCAACTCTCTCAAAAGGGGTTACCACTATGGGCATCTCCCCTAAGGTTGCAGGAGCAGTCCAATGCTTTGGAGCTACTCTTTGGCATTCTGGACAGGATTTTACATATCGTTTTATATCTTCAGTTATACCTGGCCAGAAATAATGACAAGCTATACGCTGTCCTGTGGCGCTGATCCCCATATGACCACTGAAAGGAATCGCATGTCCTAATTCCATCACTTTCTCCCTATATGAAGTAGGAAGTACCAGCTGTCCGTGACCATTGGATCCAGTTCAAGCCTTCCTATATAACAATTTATTCTTCATATAGTAGTCTCCTTTGTTTGGAGGTGTATGGCATTTATGTAATATTTTAAAACACGGCTTGAGTGACCTATCCTCAGCCTGTGCCTTCCTCATCTCCTCTGGATGTATATTTATAGGTTCATCTTCCTCCTTCTTTGACTGTGACCTGGTCTGCACTGTTGCCATAATCACAGGTCTCTTGGGATTCCCCAAGAAGACATAACGACACCCCAATATCAGAGGGTAGATGGGTTCGTTTATAACTGCTGCTTTGATGATTCCTTCCACATAGCGAGTTTTCACAGTTATCCTTGCTATGGGAAGTGTCCTTAGTCGCCCCTTGTATCTCCACTGTTTCTGTGGTATACTGATCTGGGTTCACTAGGTGCGAACTCACGAATGAATCAAAATCTAAACCTGTATCATAAAGGCACCTTATGGTGACCCCATTACATACAACATCCTCACATACTGGGGGTGATAAGGCTCCTGCTGTTTAGTAGGTTTTGCATGTAATCCCTTGTTCCCCGTTTTCATTGCAGCGAAGGTGGAAGGTTTTCTTTTACAGTCATGGGTGTCATGGTTGTCCCTCTTACATAATTTACAAAATTTCTTTCCCTGGTTAACAGGTTTTCTTTCATTGTATTGCGGGTTTCTGTCACGCTGTTCGTACCTTGGTTTATCATAATATGGTTTATTCTTGTTGAACTTATCTCTAGTATCAAATTTATTCTGAGGTTGATTTTGGGGGCCTTTATTATGATCTACCTGTTTCTTCTTAGCTCCCGCCAACTCTGACTGGGCTGCTAGATATCTTTCAGCTACATTTAAAATATCCACCAGTCTCTCCGCACCCTGCTCTGTGAGAAACTTTCTCAGGTCTGGAGCCATGGACTCCCTAACCTGCTCCATCATAATCATTTCCTTTAAATCTTGGGTTTTCCCCAGAGCAGTCCATTTCTCCAGGTAGGTCTCTAGGCGGGCCGAGAACTGGTGGTAGATGAGTAATTTAGCATGTCTAAATTTCTTCCTATAAAATTCGCTATTTTTTTCGTACCTGACCAATAGTGCCTGCTTAAGAATGTCATAATCGTCTTGGTCATCTTTACTCAGCTTGGAAAATACCTCATATGAGTTTCCCCTAAGTCCATGGGATACCTTAAGACTCCACTTCTCCTTCTTTAACCCATACGTTGTAGCTAGGCTTTCAAAACGGCTTAAAAAGGACTCTATGTCGTCATCTTTCTCAATAAAGGGGTCCAGATGAAACCCCATGGCTGATGAGGAGGCTACCTGGCTTGCAGCAGAGTCGGAAGCGGATGGGCTAGTACCATTTTCAGGAGCATGGCCTTGTAACTCCAACTCCCTTAGTCGTAACTCATGTTCCCTCTGTAACCGTTTATCTTCCTTTTCAGCCTCAAGCTGTAATCTTTTTTCCTCCTTTTCAGCCTCAAGCTGTAATCTTTTTTCCTCCTTTTCAGCCTCAAGTTTCTTTGCCTCAGCCTCAAGTTTCTTCTCCTCCAACTGCAGCCTCTTTATCTCAGCCTCCCTATCAGCCTCTAATTTCTTAAGTTCCCTAGCATCTTCTAACTGAACCCTCTTAAGTTCTTTTTCAGCCTCTAATTGAATTCTTTTCTCCTCCGCTAACCTATCAGCCTCTAATTTCTTGGCCTCCCTAGTGTGACAGGGGCGCTAGGGGTTCCTCACACCCAAGACCCGTGCACCAAGAAAATTTATAAAGGATCGTTTGACAGGGGTTGCAATTATTGGTTGCTTGCAACCCTCTCAGCAGCAGACTTAACAATTCAAGCAACCCAAAGCCTTAAGCAGATCAACATTTAATTCTACCGAACACCAAACAAACACTCCAACAAACAATCAAACGAACACCCAGTCAGTGTTCATAGACTGTCTGAAAAATAATAAATAAAACAACGTCTAAGTGAACATCAATAGCATGGATAATAACACTTACCATACAGAAAACATGCGCCCACCTGATATCATCAACTATCTCACACACTCATGCGTGTCGTCCAATGCGACTAGTATGGTGTTGTGCATGAGGCTGGCAATGGCACCGGGTAACATAGGTTGCTACCGAAACCACTACTGCAAGAGCATCTGAATGCTTCATGCTGAGGCAAACCACACCGGTGGCCCCATGCTCCCTCAGGAGCGGAGAAGAGAAATACACATCTCCACGTACGCCCACGTGCTCTCACAAACATGTTCACATAACAATAATAATCAACTGGACATAAAATAATATTCTTCAATACATGTACAACAAATAATCTCAATAATGAGAATTAACTACTACCTCTCAACCGACCCACATCAATACTCGTTCCCGCACTCTGAACATGTCGTAAGTGACGACTGGTGCGCCTGGCCACAAACGTGTCATATGTGACCCCTGACGAGATTGGGAACTCATCACATGAAACACATTATTACAGGAACAACCACTGTAACAGCATAAAAATGCTTCTGTTGACTTGTGGTGGACACCAGCCGCATTGGTGTTTCCATGCTCCACCGGGAGCAAACAGAGAAACACCTGTCTCAACTTGCCTTACGCACCAGAAATCTAAATGACTATACTCCCTTCTAAGTAACCACTAAAGATAAACAGTAGAATAGTCAATAATCGTGAAATACACTTAATTACTTTTACATTAAAGGATAAAATAAAATTACCCTTACATTAAAGAATAATATTCTTGGCTTTAACCAAAAACTGGAACTAAATACACCGCGTGTCGCTCGGCATAACATATTATAGGTTTAACACGCGGAGCGTGTTTGCTCAGACTCGCTATCACCGCCTTTTATCACCACGAGGCTGCTATCTTGCGATTGTTAATCTTATCTAAATTTCGCAGTGAAATAGCCTCACACTATGTCTGCCTTTCTGAAGAATGAAATAATCGCTCTTAAACTTTCACATCTATCTATCTATCTATTTATTCCATTAAACATTAAAATAGCCACATCGATATAATTTCAGAATCCTAGAAAACTAATGCTAATTTAAATTAACTCACGTGCTCAAGGCATTTACAGCTTGGCTCTTGTGTGTCTTCTTATTCTGTTCTCACTGGGCGGCTCTCTCAAACATAGACCGGTTTCGCCGCTTGCTACCCCTTTTTATAAGCCCTGGCCTAACCACTCAATTTACTGCGCGCTTACGCGCATTAATCTGCGCCACACAGATAACACGCGATTATTGCTCCAGAATGCATGAAAACACAGATTTACACAACTAGAGCAAAAACACAACTAATTCGTAGGCTTATTATGGCCTTGTAATAAATCTGCTTGAAGATAACGTGATCAAAAAGCACTAAACCACATAGACAATATGACTGACCAGATGGGGCCAGCGCCTAGAACGACAGACCTCAAGATGGCGCTGTCACATATTCCCTGCCTGATTTTGTTGTCGTCCCGACAACTACACTAAATCAGGCTCCCCAGTCGTATTCTACAAATCTGGAGGATCACCTTTTCCTTCACTTCGTCTCAGGTCATTGCCGGTGACTCTAATGCTCGGACTCGCTCTGTCCGTTCGTTGGATGATATATGGACCCCCTGTCATTGTGGGAGCACGAACTACAACGTACTCGTCTTCTGACCACATATCACGAATCTCGGATCTCTCAGCGTCGTGCATTCTCTTCTTCACCAATTCTCCGACCTGTAGTGGAGTAGAACACGACAGCTTGTCACATCTCTCTTTCCGGACTGCTGCAAAACTCTGCAACGGTGGCTCTGCTCTTACGTGTGCCCCTCGTAGCCTGGAAACGTGTCCTTCAACGAGTGTTAGATGAGTCTCCTCCTCTAAATGTCGACCACTTTTCCTGGCGCCCTTATGGTGACAGTTGCCACGGCCATCTCTTGGCTTGCACTGTGACGGCAATGTAGATGTGTTGGTACGCTTAGAGAGGGCGCTCTTTGATGGGCAAACCGATATCAAATGGTCCGGGGACCTACAATGGAAACATCGCTTAGGAAGCGGGCCCTGGGGACACTTGGCTGCCATGTGGTTCGAAAGGTCTCCACAGTTGAAGCATCTTATTTTCCTAGGCTTCCTTGGTGCCCTGGGTCGCCTCCTGCTACCCTTACATCCCTGGCCGCCTTTGACTTTCTTCCCTGCAATAAGCACCTCACACTCCGGTCGACCACCAACCATCTTTATCTTTGAGCCATTCTGCTCCCCTTCTGTAACCTGACTCCCAGCCGCAGAGGGGTCTAGTTTAATGCTTTGTGGACATCGATTCTGTACGTGGCCTAGTTCTCTGCATCTAAAACAACGAACTGTCCTGGTACGTCTCCCCTGCTCCTGAGACATCGCATCAATTTTAGCCTCTAATTGAGCCACCTGTGCTCTCAGCCGCTCTACTTCTGCGTTTAATGCATGCGTATCTGACATAGTCTCTGTTCTTGCCACTTCAACACTGGCAACACCAGCCCCCGAAGCTGCTTCGACACTGGCAACACCAGCCCCAGAAGTGGGCTCAGTCTCCAAAAACCGTAGGGCATAGTCCCTCACCGACGTGAACGATGCTGTTGGCTCCTTGATGATCATTTCCTTTGCAAGCTTTCTTAGTAGGTCATCTCTCAGACAAGCAGCAAACTGGTCACGAAGAAAGGATGGCGCCAAGGGAGTGACGTTGTTCTGCCTTTGTGCCCTTACAACACTTTCAAACACCTCGTGAATGCGATGGGAGACTTCCCAAAGAGACTCCCTTGCACCTTGCCGGGTAGAGTAGAACGCGGCCATTACTTCTGGGATGCTCCGACGCTCCCCATACACCCTAAGAATGGAATGTAGCTTTGCTTCTGGGTCACCGTCATCAGCCTGAATCCTCAGCTCCCTACGGACACTTGGGGTCACACTGTCAAGAATAACATCTGCCTGGTCCTCTTTACTCATCATCCCTACTCTCCAGGCAGCTCTCACCTCTCTGACATATTCCTCAGCCGTAGGACCCGTGCGCTCCCCAAAGCACCGCACCCTCTTGTGAGTAGGTACCACGATGTACTGCACTCGTTCTGGTTGACGATTTAGCCCTACTACAGGGTCATCCACCTCAGCCACATCTTCGTTATCAGTTCTACTAGCAGCGCGTGTGTTGCGTGCCGCCATCTTGTTGCTAGTAGAGTTGACTAGAAATCTTGACAAACTGGATGATCCCGTCCCTCGCCTTGCACTGAACTGGGTGTTCTACTGTTTCGGCTGTTGCTGCTCTGATTGCTGAAGAGTTGCTTCACTGCGTGCTGTCTGTCAATCCTGCCGACGACGCCACTTGTGACAGGGGCGCTAGGTGGTTCCTCACACCCAAGACCCGTGCACCAAGAAAATTTATAAAGGATCGTTTGACAGGGGTTGCAATTATTGGTTGCTTGCAACCCTCTCAGCAGCAGACTTAACAATTCAAGCAACCCAAAGCCTTAAGCAGATCAACATTTAATTCTACCGAACACCAAACAAACAATCCAACAAACAATCAAACGAACACCCAGTCAGTGTTCATAGACTGTCTGAAAAATAATCCCGCACTCTGAACATGTCGTAAGTGACGACTGGTGCGCCTGGCCACAAACGTGTCATATGTGACCCCTGACGAGATTGGGAACTCATCACATGAAACACATTATTACAGGAACAACCACTGTAACAGCATAACAATGCTTCTGTTGACTTGTGGTGGACACCAGCCGCATTGGTGTTTCCATGCTCCACCGGGAGCAAACAGAGAAACACCTGTCTCAACTTGCCTTACGCACCAGAAATCTAAATGACTATTCTCCCTTCTAAGTAACCACTAAAGATAAACAGTAGAATAGTCAATAATCGTGAAATACACTTAATTACTTTTACATTAAAGGATAAAATAAAATTACTCTTACATTAAAGAATAATATTCTTGGCTTTAACCAAAAACTGGAACTAAATACACCGCGTGTCGCTCGGCATAACATATTATAGGTTTAACACGCGGAGCGTGTTTGCTCAGACTCGCTATCACCGCCTTTTATCACCACGAGGTTGCTATCTTGCGATTGTTAATCTTATCTAAATTTCGCAGTGAAATAGCCTCACACTATGTCTGCCTTTCTGAAGAATGAAATAATCGCTCTTAAACTTTCACATCTATCTATCTATCTATTTATTCCATTAAACATTAAAATAGCCACATCGATATAATTTCAGAATCCTAGAAAACTAATGCTAATTTAAATTAACTCACGTGCTCAAGGCATTTACAGCTTGGCTCTTGTGTGTCTTCTTATTCTGTTCTCACTGGGCGGCTCTCTCAAACATAGACCGGTTTCGCCGCTTGCTACCCCTTTTTATAAGCCCTGGCCTAACCACTCAATTTACTGCGCGCTTACGCGCATTAATCTGCGCCACACAGATAACACGCGATTATTGCTCCAGAATGCATGAAAACACAGATTTACACAACTAGAGCAAAAACACAACTAATTCGTAGGCTTATTATGGCCTTGTAATAAATCTGCTTGAAGATAACGTGATCAAAAAGCACTAAACCACATAGACAATATGACTGACCAGATGGGGCCAGCGCCTAGAACGACAGACCTCAAGATGGCGCTGTCACACTAGCATCTTCTCTTTCTCGTTCTATAAATTTATCCACTTCTGCTGTAACATAAGCAATTAGACTTTGTCCCTCCATACCCATTTCCTTTGCAGCCTGCACAGCAGAAGATCTGTACTTCGCCAAATCTGCCATCTTATAGCTCTAACAAATGTTATTTAAATAAACTAAAATATGTAATAAATCTCTAATTAACAGGACAACAATGAGCAATGCCAGTTCACTTAACTCTCGACTTATTTACTTTTTATAAACTTAGAAATCCCGGAGGGAGCGACCCAATATATGTGGTGGGTTTTGTTGGTAAAACAATTAAGTATTATTTATTGCAGTGTGAGGTTAGCTGTGCAAGCCCCTGAGTCTAATTGGTGTTAAAAATGTTCTCAGGGAACCTGTCCGCTACCACCCTACAACCTCAAACTATGCGATATTTTCTCCTAATTATATGTGCTGGTGTATGGATGTTGTTTAGCTAGATGTCTAGGGTATATGCAATGTATGTGAAGTAAATAACAACAACCACACTTTAAAGTTAAGTAACAAGTAAGTAAACAACTCACTAGTGAACTTTGAAATTATAAATCTTTTGTACAATTTATTAAAGGATATTTGATTTGATTCTGAACTGTTTAAAAGTCAAAGAATAATTCCGTGTATTTGCATAAATAAAAGTTCAAATACTATAGTGTCTGTTATTTCTTGATCTTGAAGAGTCTATGACTGGAAGTGTTCTTAATGTAGTAATACCCTCTAAGAATGAGCACACTTTGGAGGAATCAATAAACTCATCATATCTTATAAATCTTGTTGATATAATATCGGTGGAGGATCAGTCAGTGAACTAACACGTCCCCAAAACAATCAGGCTTATCTCAGCTATCTGTGGAAATTCTGTGATGTCCTGTTCATAAGTCTGCATGCACACAGCACTGTACAGCTTCAGGATTCGTGATAATTTAAGGCACACAGATTCTATTGCCTCAAACTGGTACTTTAGTTGAACATAAACGTGACTGGCTCACTTCAGGTTCCCACAGAAACCCTGGAAGTAGAGGATTAATTTCCCTCAATATAATATCTCCGTTCCTAACAGGTTTACATGTATCAACAGATTTTAGATCAGAAAATAGTACATAAATAGTTATTGTCCCCATCTGGTAAAGTGCTCTATTCATCATCAGGTACCTCAACCATGTTTGACACATTCCTTGTCATAGGAAAATATTATGATTAGTTAAATAAAGTCAGGTGAAAAAATGTAACTTATGAAGACGGCCAGTGGTTTGCTGGTCGTATCTCAAAATATTATACATTAATTTCTCCCCCATTATTAATTTCTTTTCTCCCAAAGTCCAAGTAAAACTGTAGGGCTTTTACATGAAGAAATAATATTATCTACCCACAGTTGTTGATTTAACATAAAATTTTGAAGTGGCACTTGTACGACTGGGACTCTACCCTTCAAAGATTCATTTATAATCAATAATACAAAGAAATTTCAAATACAATAATAATTATATGAATGTTTCTCTTACCGTAACAATGAAATATCACACTAAGTAAGTTAAAACAGGCTATTAATGGTCACACAGGTCGCCTGCTGAATCAGAACTGCGAAGGCATGTGAGCACAAATCTTCTGAATTCTATCAATAACTTGACTAGTGATCATATAATTTTTAAGTGGCGAGGAACGCTGGTTTCACTGCGTATTTATTCCTACTGTTAGTTATTCTAATGCAACCAATCAGGTTACATCTGCTCCTTCGCGTCTTTTTCGAAAAGTTAACCTACTATTTTTCAAATCAGGGGACTGTTGCGCACATATTCTTTTGTGTGGCGCACAGATTACGCATACAAATGAAAAATGTATTTATTTGTCTGATAAAAATATATTTGTCTTTGAATTCACGATTTCCAGTCTAGAGGGACAGAACTCAGATTTGGCGATGTGTATTCATTTTGTGAGTTATCCGTTCTTGTATCTTTGCTGAATATCGAATAGCGTAGAAATCTAGGTTTACAGTGATCTATTCTTTGTTTGGTTAGAAATAGATTGTTCTTGCTTCAGAATATCTATGACCCGAATCTATGTGTAGTTCTTGTCTAGGTAGGACGAGTATGTCTTTTATCTTAATATCTTTGTATGTCTAAGTCGAACTATATCTTTGGTGTCGAACTTGGGGTCATAGGTTGTTCGGCGGATGTGTCGCTAAGAAGGGAGGTGATAAGGTTCCGCCCTGTTGGACCGAAATGAAGGCGGTCTGAAGATTTGTCTTGAGCTCTGTGGTTCCTTTTGGGGAAAGGAGATTGTTTACCTCTATGATTGAATTATCAGAGATTCTTCCCCAGTGTTGATTCTTGACGCCAAGGAATGGCGTGCGTTATTCGCGTTATTCGCTGTTGTGTTTTTCCTGAGAAATAAGGTAAAACAGACATATTGAACCTTTCGTCATATTCAGCTAGGTCGACATGCTATCGTCTGCACAGGGGTTTGATTAGCGATGTTTAGACGATCTATTTGCTTGCAGTTATATATATATATATATATACATTTTATGTCGCAACATGATTGAACAGGATATGCCGAGTCTAATTTACATATATTTATGAAAGGAACAGAGCCTATGATCATGCTTCGTCATTATCTTTGTTGTGAGCGAAAGTCAAAGATGGATCCATCTTTGGACTCCAAGTTTCAATCTTATAAGATCATCGATCGAGAACAGGAATGTCCTTAATATCAGACGATGATATCGAGATCTGCATACTATTATATGAAAACCCACTACTGGTGGTTTGACATTGTATTCATAAATTCATTTACTGAATTTTCGGCCTGAAAGACTTAGACGAGGTTCTTACAGGGAACCATGAGTAAACATTGGTTCTTAACTGACGCGATTTGTCAGTAAGGCCTGAGATTATACATATGTGCTGAAATACTGAGTGCTTGTCTACTGACATTACATTGAACTGTTATACAACATGAATGCCCAGGTGATAGTGCATTGCATTGATCAATATTATGATGATTTATGCCAACCTGTCTGATATTTCCTGTTCCTGTGTCGTCGAAGTGTGTGTCCATTAAATGCAAGAAAACGTAAACAGTAGTTCGTCTTACACTTCATGCCACGAGTGAGTGAGATTGCCCTATTGTCAACTCTCAGAACATTTTAAAGCATTCGCGTACTGTATGTATCCTCACTCCAAAACAATACACCACTGCTTAGGTCGAGTTGACCTGTGTTTGTCTTCACTGTGACAACACCCCTTCGAACACGATTGTAACCATACAACCAACACTGATCTTTACCAAGTGGAAAAGAGAGAGTTTATCAACTGATTGGCCGGTATCAACTGGTGGCCGTTATCAACTGGTCGTATTTATCAACTGGTGGGCCAGCTTTCTGGGTTTGACCCAGCAGAGATTGAGAAGTCAGCTACTGAGACCAGACCGTTTCCTGTGGCCTGTTACGACACACATGTATACAAGCAGTACAACTCTACAGTCGATGTCAGCATGACCTGTCCTGTCAGCGTGCACTGTAACTAGGTCAGCGCTTGTTGGCATTTTTCTTTGGACAAGAGACTACCGTTGGACATTACACAGCATTAAAAATCAGGTTGCAAACATACATTTAACTTTTTTGTAACAAGTACAGTACAGGTGAAGGCAGAAGTCCTACTTTCATCGATGGACCTTCTTATGTTCTGCTATTGTGTTGAACTTTAATATTTAAGGCCAGAATTTGTAATTCAATAAAGTGGCAGTTTATTTATTTTGATTAGAATAACTGTGCCATTACTGTAAAACTGTGCCTTCTTTACAACACATCCTATTATACACATAATTTATATATTTATGTTCACATTACATGTATTTGTTTCTCGTTGTGTTTATGTAGTGGGTGGTTGGTGAGGTGACTAGTATAGGATATACCGAGTCATATTGGTCCTATATTAGTGTTCTATAGGGAGCAATTTTCTTGGTTGGAAATTTGCTGCAACATCTGTTGCAATATCTGTTAGCTGTGACGATCTGTACCCATTGTTGTTTTCGTAATATTTTTTCTGTTCTTCAGTTTTGTTTTGATTTGTTCGTATTTGTAGATCTACCCTGTCCTATAATTTAGTTTTATACACCATTTATATTTATACACTGTGGCGTTATTTGTTTTGTTTATTCCTTTGCAGTTATCGTCACAGGTTCTGTGATTAGTTTCTTTAGTTTTCTACTTAATTTAGTTGATTTCTGCAAATGTTTTCGTATTGTTTTTCTTGATTGTCTTTTGTTTATGTATGTTATTGGTTGACATATACTATAAAATATACTTTATCATACACTACTAGTTGTGTAGTGAACTTATGAGAAATAATCAACTGATGACTAATTGCTGTTACTAAAGGTACACAGTTGATTATACAAGACCTTATTTAAAGGCTTGTTTCCAACAGATGTTGGGATTGTGAGCTAATTAATCAAGTTCATTTAGAATTTAATAGATTACATTATTGTTTCAAGTGATTGCTATCATTATTAGACATCATGTCTACATTGGAATACTTTATTGCACAAGGGAAATCCCTTGATAAGTCTGGTAAGGAATTAGAGGAGTTTGCAACTGCTCAATTTGCCATGGTATTAAAGTCAGAAGAAAAGAGGCAAAAAGAGGAAAATAAATGGAAAGCAGAAGTTGAACAAAAGAAGATAGAAGCTGAGGCTGAGCAGAAAATATTAGACAGAGAAGCTGAGGAGAGAAAAGCTGCTGCTGAGGAGAGAAAAGCTGCTGCTGAGGAGAGAAAGCTTCAAATGGAAGAAAAAAAATTAGAAGCTGAAGAAAAGAGATTAGAAAGAGAGGCTGAACAAAAGAGATTAGACAGAGAAGCCGAGGAGAGTAAGGCAAAAAGAGAACATGAGGAAAAACTGTTAGCATTTGAATTAGAAAAATTGAAATTGACAAATATGAGTAATGTTAATCAGTCAAGTGGTAACAGTGGTAAAGCCTTTACTTATAAGGTCAAGGTACCAGCGTTCAATCCTTCCAGTGACGATATTACATTCTGGCTGGATCGTTTTGAACGTTCTTGTCGAGCTCATAATGTGGATAAATCACAGTATGCTAATCAGTTGTTAGAAATTTTGAAAGGTGATTCTCTAACTAGTTTAAGTTTGGTTGAAGAGGCTGACAAGGATAATTATGATGTTATTAGATCAGCTTTATTGAAAAAATACCAGTTGACTGAGGAAGGTTACCGTATTTTGTTTAAGAAAATGGTACCTGAATCAGGGGTAGAGTTCTCAGAATTCATTGCAAGGACACGTCTTACATTTAATCGTTGGATTGAATTGTCCAAAACAGAAAAGACATATGAAGCCCTTATGGACTTGTTGCTCAGAGACAAAATTATGTCAAGTGTTAATAAACCATGCCTTGAATTTCTGCATGAGCGTAAACCCAAGACACTAAAAGAAATGCAAGAATATTGTGACCAATACGTCACTGCACACCCTGACATAACTCTTAGCAACACTAAGATTAAAGAGAGTATGCCAGTTGCACCAGCAACACCATACAACCCTAATTATTCACACAAATTTCAGGGACCACAAAACAAGTTTGGGGAAAAAGGTAACCATAATAGTTATCAAAACCAAGGAAACCAATCATTTCAGGGTTCTTCTGCGAAGAACTGGAGACGAGCTGACAGCCCTCGATACAGAGGTGGTCATAATTATAGAAATTTCCGCAGAGGAAGTCATTATAGGAACTATCCAAGTCATCCATCATGGAGACAACAAGACCATAATTATAGAGATACTCATTATAATGAATTTGATAATGGTAACCATGAGAATTATGACTCAAACCCAAATAGGGGTTACAATAGAGGAAATAATAATGATTACAGAGGCAATAATAATAGAGGTAGATCACAATACAAAAAACATAAATCATATTATCATGGAAACTCTGCACAGCAAGAGTCACATGAAGACTATAAACAGACCAAAGATAATAATGATGCTAATAATATGGCGTGTTCCGCTTTTGATTTTGGGAGAGCATCTCAGTGCCCCCAATGCAAAACATTATTTGAACAAACTACGGTGTCCACTTTAAGTTGTGGCCATCCTCTTCCCGCTCTTCCTGCGTCAGTCGCGCATGATGGAAGAGGTTCTCTTGTTTTACATAGAGGTTTAGTAAATGACAATCCAGTCTCAGTTCTTTTTTATTCTGGATGCACCACAATTGGTGTTAGGCAGTCGCTTGTAGATCCTTCTCGTGCCACTGGAAAAGTAGTCAAATGTGTAACATTTGGCGGCACCTTAGAGAAATACTCCACTGCTATCATTAGAATTGCTACTCCTTTCTTTACAGGAGATGTACACGCATGTCTTCTGCCGAATCCGATCGCTGATCTTATCATCGGTCGTATTCACGGAATCAAAGAATGCACTCCACAACAAATTTCCGTTTGGGAAAAACAAAATATGCAAACTGCTAATGATGTAGTCACTAGAGCTCAAGCTCTTAATATGCCTCAAACTTCATCTACTGAAGATAATGAAGTGCATAACCAAGATGATCCCTTGGTAATTTCTCGTGACTCGTTTATAAAACAGCAAGAAGAGGATCCGACTCTAAAGAAATTCTTCACTCTTGCAACAAAAGGTGATCCGAATAAAGATACAAAGCGTAAAGCTTGGATTACAATGAAGAATGGCGTACTTGTACGTAAGGTGCAAGACTCTGCTAAGTCAAGTCATTCTCAGATTCTTGTTCCCAAGAATTTGAGAGTTAAAATTTTGCAGCACGCTCACGACTCTCAGTGTGCTGGACATATGGGTTTTTCCTGTACAAAGTCAAGAGTTCTTGCGGCTTTCTTTTGGCCTTTTGTGAACAAAGACATACGGATTTATTGTCAATCTTGTATAGTATGTCAAGAAGTCAAATCCAAAGGTCCACGCCATGCTGCACCTATTCAGGCTGCAGACATTCCTATTCGACCATTTCAGAAAATGGCGATAGACATCATTGGTCCATTTAAGATCAAATCTGCTAGAGGACATCAGTTTATTTTAACTCTTTGGCTTATATTTTCTCGTCTGGGATTCCCCGGAGAAATATTATCAGACCATGGTACCCAACTAATATCGGATACCATGTGTCAAGTGATGTCGACTCTGCAGATAGAGAGATCTTTGAGTAGTATCTATCATCCTATGTCCAATGGGATGGTCGAACGGCTAAATAGAACACTAAAAAACTTACTAGGGAAGATAACTGAGGATCATCCTCAAGATTGGGACAGGGTTTTACCCGCAGCCCTCTTCGCTTACAGAGAGGTCCCCAATGAACATACAGGATTTTCTCCCTTTGAACTTGTCTTTGGCGCGCGACCGCGCGGCCCTATGTCTTTACTTCATGATCTCATAACCGCTGATAATATTACCGATGACACGAAATCTTCTTACGAATATGTCATCGCGCTGAGACAAAAGATTATCGAAGCATGCAAATTGGCAACTTCTTCTTCTGAATTTGCTAAGCAGAAAGCAAGACAATTTGCCAATAAGAAAAGAACCTTACGACAACTTTGTCCTGGTGACAAAGCATTTGTTTTACTACCTTGTAGGGAAAACAGACTTCTTATTTCTTGGAAAGGTCCGTACGAGATAATCTCGAAAATTTCCGATGTTGACTACATTGTCGATATTGATGGAAAGCATACAACCTTCCACATCAATATGCTTACGGAATTCCATGAACGTCCGGATTATTTACAGCCTATTTTCCAGGCAACGGACGATTCACCAGTCCAACATGGTCATTACTCATCACTGTCCGTAATACAGGATGAGGAAACAAGTTTTTCGGATGTTAATCTTCCGCTTCCGATGATTCCACTTCATTCTAGTTGTAGTGAAATTGACAGAGATACAACGGTAAAATACCTCCAAAGATAACATGTAAGGATAAAAACATAATGCGTAGGTTGCCTTAGTACATGATCGCCCAGACCGCGGGTCATCATCCTCCATAATAATTGACTTGCTAGACAGGAGGGGAACGGCGGATCAAAAAGGAAAAAAATATGACTGGAAAGATTGCGTGAGACTAGAAAGGCTAAGGAGACGCAATTGGGGGGGAAACGGAGAAAAGTCACGTTTCCCAAGTTGACATAAAAAGTAAGCAACTCGACAGAAGGGACCATAGATATGTTGCGCCACAGTCATTTATTGGACGCTTTTGCGCGATACCAAGCCCTTGATTTGAATTCAGCGGCTAAACGCAGATGTTCGAAATATTACAAAAATTAAAAATTAATTTTTTCTTAATATTAATGTTAGGAATATAAAAATTAGCTGGCCGGATGGCCCATTCTGAGCAGTGAACAAATATGTTCTTAATTTTACAGACGGATAGATAATATTGAAGATAATGACAAAAGACAGTGTTGTTCACATCATCGACAGACTGTATTGAATCTAAAAGTGTCGCTAATTGCACAAAAAAACACGACCTCGAGACGCAGGTGTTCAAATCTACTTAGTATGGAAGAGACGGGATATTGTGGTGGCTGTGTCTAAAAATAACTTTTAACGACAAAATTTTGGAGGGGAGAGAAAGGTTGGTTCAAAAATCGAGTACATTTTGTAGAACCACAAGTAGAGACGGACAGACTAACAGATAACCATCCATACTTGACTGAAGCATGACTGAAATGACTTTAGTGTAGGAAATTTGAAATTCAAATAAACCTAGGCAGTGATTGGCCACAGACAATCATATCATTAACGCTCAGACGCGAAAGTGGGGCCATTCTTCAATAGTTGTTCAGTGATAGACACAGATTTTAAAGTGTGGTGATTTCCATATGAAAGAAAGTGAAATAAATTTAGGGACGCCATACTATAGCCAGCAGCTCAGCTGAGTTTTGCTAGCAATTCTGTGTTATTTATTCATAATCTGGTAAGATTGAAATTATTTCCTTATATATTTTGAATATTGTTTCATGTTCGAGTGATTTGATACTGCCATATCGAAATCTAGCCTTACAAACAAGTAGGGATTTGCTCTAGACCCCCCGCCCTAGTCAGGGTCTAGGGACCAACAATATACATAAACTCCAGCAAGGGTTAGGCAAGACAGATCAAGTGTTGAGAATAATGAAACATATTACCTATCCTCTTTTAGGGCAGAAAACTAATAAATATTTTTCAGAATCTATAGTCTGGGAGGATCTATCTGATGTAAAACCACCATGGTAAATGTGCTGTTTGGTCAGAGAGATCTGACCTGTCTGTAGGATGTGGTTGTTGTGTCAGTGTTGTGTCCAGACGTGGGTAGAGAATAGATTTTGACACATGGCCCATACTTTGATTGCAGAGCTGTGAGTTTCTGTTGTCAACAAAGCAGTGTCTATTCAGTTGGTGACTTTACTCGAGTGTATCTGTGCAGTACTTGTGACAGAGACCCCCATTATTGCCCGCCAGCACGGAGAGGTGGGACCACAAGATTTCAGCACCATAGCTACAACTACAAGATGAGTGAGCCTCTGGTCTGCTGGACATTCACCAACGCTGTGTAGTTACTAATACCCCATAAAAATTCCCACCATTTTCTGGACACTGTGTAGTCAATATAGACAGGTGTGATGAGGCCACCCCAACAGCACCAACATTAACTATCCTCCCAAGTAGATGACTACTAGAACATTTTAATAAAACTAACTAGTATAGTACATATATATGTACACTATTGCATTTATGATATAATATTCCATGCATTTCTTTCATAATCTCTAAATCCTTTTAAGTTCTGGTCAACCTAAAAAATTGATACAGAACAAAATAAATGTAATATAATTCTATCAAAACTTTTACACACGTGAGTTAGTTCAGTGTATTTTAACACTTGTTAATATTATTAGTCTTGTTAAATATCTGTGGGTATATCTATAACCTATTATACCACACTACATATCATAACCCTAGACACTTTACGTAGCCACATTCATTAAAAAAAAAAAAAAATTAAGTGTGAGGTCGTAGTGGTAGCAAGAAAGGCCTTCTGACAATTCACAACTACATTTTATCTCAGGAGCCTTCACAGCTGGCCTCATACAATTACATTTAGTAATATCACCATCATACAATACCATCAAACACCACTACAATATTGGGGGCTCGTCCGGGATAATTAGCCCAACAGTAATATTAGGATCTCCTGGTGGGAGAAATAAAAGTAGGGAAATAAATTGTAAAATTCCCTTTAAAATTAAAAGTGTCCCTGTAGATAAAAGTTGGTGAATCTTCACAGCCAGTAATAATTAATTAGTTAACTGGTTAGTTAGAATTGGTTAGACTATAGTCATAAGAAGTACTTAGTGTATTTACTGGTTAGAGATTTATCTTGTATATTATTATATTGTCTAAAAAGTATGGCGGAGCTGGCAAAATTTAGATCAGCTGCTGTGCTCACCGCGAAGGAGATGGGAATGGATGGTCAAATTTTAATTCAATACGTAACGGCAGAATGTGATAAATATATTGAACGGGAAGAAAGGAGATTAGAAAAAGAGGCTGAAAGAAAATCAGAATCTGAAAGGTTAGCTGAAGAGAAGAGGTTACAAATTGAGGCTGAGACTAAGAGGCTGCAGATTGAGGCAGAAGAAAAACGACAGCAAAGGGAGGCAGAAGAAAAAAGATTGACTGCCGAAAGGGAGGCAGAAGATAGAAGGTTGCAAAGGGAGCACGAATTACGACTAAGGGAGCTGGAATTACAAGGCCAGGCTCCTGAAAATGGTGCCAGCCCTTTTGCCTCAGATGCTACGCCCAGTCTGGGAGCCTCAAACTCCGCTATGGGGTTTCATTTAGACCATTTTGTTGAAAAAGACGATGACATAGAAGGGTACCTAGGACGTTTTGAGTTATTAGCTACTACATATGGGTTAGAGAGAGAGAGGTGGAGCTTAAAGCTATCACAGGGATTGAGAGGTACTTCTTATGAAGTATTTGCCAAAATGAACAGGGAAGACCAAGACAATTATGACATGTTAAAGCAGGCTTTGTTATTAAGGTACGAGAAGAATGGTGAATTTTATCGTAAGAAATTTAGAAATGCCAAACTGTTGTCTGGGGAGACATACCACCAATTCTCTGCCAGACTAGAAACCTATTTGGAGAAATGGACGGCTCTGGGGAAGACCCAAGATCTTAAAGAAATGATCATGATTGAGCAATTGAGAGAGTCCATGGCTCCAGACATGAGAAAATTTCTCATGGAACAAGGTGCAGAGAAGTTGGGGGAAATTTTAAATGTTGCTGAGAGGTATCAGGCAGCCCAGGCAGAGGTAAGTGGTGCTAAGAAGAAGCACATAGACAATTTTAAAGCTCCACAGCAATTTAATAAATTTGATAATAGAGAGCAGGGAAATAAAGGTAGGACAAACTTTGAGCGGCCAAGAAATGACTATCGCGACAGAAACTCACAGTTCAATGACCAAAAGTTCAATGAAAGAAAACCGTTGAACCAAGGAAAAAGATGGTGTAAATGGTGCAAGAAGGATAACCATAACACCGAATTTTGTAGAAGGAAACCTTCAAACATTGCTGCAATGAAGTCGGGGACGCAAAGATTAAAGGTTAATCCTAAGGGACAACAGGAACCTTATCACCCCCCAGTTTGTGAGGATGTTATTTGTAATGGGGTCACCATAAGGTGCCTTTATGATACAGGTTTGGATTATGATTCAGTTGTGAAGTCTAGCCTAGTAGACCCAAGTCAGTATACCACAGAAACAGTGGAAATACAAGGGGCGACTAAGGACATACCACTCATGACACTTCCCATCGCAAGGATAACGGTAAAAACTCGCTATGTGGAAGGAGAAATCAGAGCAGCAGTGATAGATGAACCAATCTACCCTCTGATATTGGGGTGTAGATACGTCTTCTTGGGGAATCCCGAGAAACCTGTGATAATGGCGACAGTGCAGACCAGGTCACAGAAGAAGGAGGAAGAAGGTGAACCTATAAATGCTCATCCAGAGGAGATGAGGAAGGCGCAGGCTGAGGATAGGACACTCAAGCCCTGTTTTAAAAAATTGCCCAAATGCCACACACCTCCGAGCAAGGGGGAATATTACATGAAGAACAAACTATTATACAGGAAGACAGGAACTAGATCCACTGGTCACGGACAGTTAGTTCTTCCCAAGATATATAGGGCAAACTTAATAAGGAGCTTACATGTTGGAAAAGATGGTGACCATGAGAAAGTCGGTACCATCTGCCAAAAGATTGCTCGAAAATACTATTGGCCCGACGTAAATGTCGATGTTGAAAACTTTGTAGAAGCATGTGGCGTATTTCATGAGGGAACACCCACAAAGGGAAAATATGTGCAGGACCTAGAAACGCCACGGGGCAACTGTAGGCCTGAAAGGAAAGCTAACTATACTCGGGTAGACAAAGTGGAATGGGAGCCCCCTTTTCACACCCAGTCGTCACTTGAATGGATTAACATGGCCACTATGCGACGAGTACAAAGAGTAAAATTTACCCAGGATAAGATGACAATCCCTCGGTCAGACTTATATAAACTGGAAGAACAGAAAAGAGAGCGAAGATCTCTCATAAACAATCTTAAGTGGGGAGACAAAACCCAGAGAAAAATTGGTAGTGGTCGATTTGTGAGTGATGATTCTAGGAAGAAAAGTCCTCATTATAAAGCTTCTAAGGGACGGGACCAGACGGGTTCCATGAAAAATGAGTATGATAAATTAAAGATCCAGATGTAGCGTTATTAAGGACCTGGACAGATGAGAAGGCGGAAGAGACTGTTACCTCATCGTATCAATATGTGAACGAACTGACCAATCGTTTGAAAGCTGGATGGAAACTGGCAAATGATAATTTGAAGCAAGCCAGGAAGAAACATGCAGCATATTTTAATAGGAAGGCAAAGGACAGGGAACTGGCAGTCGGAGAGAAGGTGCTGCTTCTACTACCCGGAAGCCAGAATAAATTACAAATTGGTTGGCAAGGTCCATATACGGTTCTAGAGAAGGTGTCTAGAACAAACTATAAAATTGACAAAAAGGGGAAGGAAAAAGTTTATCATGTAAACCTGTTAAAGAAGTATCTGGACAGACCACTCCAGGAAAGCACCCCCTTATTGACCTTGGCTATTGCAACCCAGATGCAAAAAGAACCACTCACCTCACATGAATACCCATTACATCCTTGTGAAACCGCAGCACAGGTAAAAGTCAGTAAGCACCTGACTAAAAACCAGAGGGAGAGAGTTCAACAGGTTCTGGAGGAACATACAGATGTATTAACAGATAAACCAGGCCATACAAATTTGCTACAGTATGACATGAAACTGGTAGACTCAAACCCAATCTGTATGAGAGCCTATTCTATTCCGTTCGCGAAGGAGAAGGCATTGAAGGAAGAAATAGAGTATTTGTTGAAGGAGGGGATTATTTCGCACAGTGAATCATCTTTTAGTTCTAGTGTCGTTTTGTTGAGAAAACCGTCTGGGGAACACAGACTGTGCATAGATTACAGGAAACTGAATGCTGTCACAGAAGGACAAGTGGATCCATTACCAGACACAAAACAGTTATTTTGCCAGACTGAACAAGGCAAAATACTTTCCAAAGGTGGATCTTAGTAAAGGCTATTACCAGATCCCAGTGAAGCCTGAAGTGAGACCTTATTTGGCTTTTAGCACTTCGGATGGACATTATGAATTCAATATGCTACCATTCGGACTGAAAAATGCTCCGAGTGTTTTTTTCAAGGATGATGCGCAAATTGTTGGATCCCCTAAATAACCCATGTATCACGAATTTCATGGATGATATTCTCGTCGCCACAGAGACATTTGAAGAACACATTGAAGCTCTGGAGATGTTGTTTGATAGACTTCGGGAGGCGAACTTAACTGCTAGGCCAACAAAATGTTGTATTGGATGCAAAGAGTTGGAATTCTTGGGACAAACTGTATATCAGGGTAATATGACCCCTGATCCTAAGAACTTGGAAAAACTGCAGAGAGCACCTAGGCCGCAAACAAAAAAGGACGTGCGATCATTTGTGTCGTTTATGCGGATTTTCGAATCAAAATACATCAAGACCATTTTTAAGGCGCTTACTTGTGCTCCCTGGAGTGATTTTACTCAGAAGAAACAACACATCAAGATGGCAGAAAATTTTGGAAAACAATGTGTAGCGATCCCATGAAGAGTTAAAGGAAAAAACCTCACAACAAGCCTGTTCTGAACTGGTTGCTGCATGAAATTAAGTGTTGGCGCTTAATGAGGATTTACGGAATTTATTCTGAAGACTCAAGACGGCCAAATCTGTCACCTGAGGGAACTTTTCTATTCATGCGCGAAGAGAAGGCATCTGAAGGAAAAGATAGAATAGGACAGGAACAAAAATTTACTCCACAGTGAATCTTTCAGTGTCGTGGAGGAAAAATCTGGTACAACCGAATGATTTTACAGAAATCTGAATGCGAAAAGGACAAATAGCGATTTTACCAGACACAAAAACTGTATTTGCCTTCTTGAACACACGCAAGCAAAAAGAACTTTAATTCAAAAGTATGTTAAATCTTTAAAGACCTTTGACCAATCCCCCTTGAAGCCTGAAGTGAGTCCTTAATTTGGAGGAAATTAGCCATGGGGGGGATGGGTAGAATTCAAGACATACCAATTCGGAGAAAAATGGGCCGAGTTGTTTTGCAAGGATCATGCTCATGTATTGCATGGATCCCCTGACTCGCAAGGTTACAGAATCGCCATGGATTATTGCCAAGCCTGCCACAAAAACATGCAAATAGCGTCCAGGAGATGACCTTTGATAACTTCGGAAGGGAGGAATTAACTGCTAGGCAAAGGGATCTATTATTTAGAGGGCAATGAGTTTGGATCTTTCCCTCGGAACATGACAAACCAGAGGTATAGAACCTGATGCAGCTTTTATGCAAATTCGAGGCACCTAGGCCACAAACAAAAAAGGATTATTCAATTCATTTGTGTCGGGGATCTTTAGCCATGTCCCGGTCAAGGAATTTTGAAAGGAGCTACATTGTGATCCAATGACTGATCTGTCGGGAGTGAGGGACTTCACATGATTAAATCTATAGTGGCACTAAAGATCGGGTTAGAACAAATCAGGATCAAGGTTGAAAGAAAGAGGTGCGAACTAAACTTGACCATCTCAAACTGCCTGTGAAATTTGACACAGGCTATATAAGAAAAGATGGCAAGTAATTAGGACTCGGACATGTTTGCTGGACAATCTTCACCTAAGGGGGGGGGGGTGGAGATTTCCCCCCACTATCAACCAGGCAGTTAATGCAAGGCAGTGAATTCGGAAAATAAGGCCAAACAAGATATGCCACAGAAATAATAAAGAATGTTTAAAATTTAACTGGGCAATAAAGTGTTTCAAATCGGGGTATGGGGTCCACTTTCGCCACAGGCTGGAGAATCTAAGTTACATGAAGTTTAGGAGGTCTCAGGCGCTAACTAGCATGAAAACAGTTACATATTTGGTATTATTCAAGTTGGGGAGATTACCAACAGTAAGTAAAAATATATCCCAGGCAGAATATAACAATGTCGGTGCTGGCAGATTTCCTCAGTCGGGGGGAACTGGTGTGTATCAAAATTAGAGATAGTACAGAGGAGGAGTAATTATTAAACCTATAACAAAATCAAGGAAACTTGGCCCTAGGCATGTTTTCAATAGATGTGGTAGTGAAATTGAAACCCCAAATACAACGGTAAAAATTTGGGGATAACCTTATGGACTAAAAAAACATAATGAAGGAAAAGATGTACACGGATCGCCAGAGGCGGGGTCATCATCACGTGGGGATAAAAATTGGGGGGACAGGAGGGGAACGGCGGATCAAAAAGGAAAAAAAATACGACTGGAAAGATTGCGTGAGACTAGAAAGGCTAAGGAGACGCAATTGGGGGGGAAACGGAGAAAAGTCACGTTTCCCAAGTTGACATAAAAAGTAAGCAACTCGACAGAAGGGACCATAGATATGTTACGCCACAGTCATTTATTGGACGCTTTTGCGATACCAAGCCCTTGATTTGAATTCAGCGGCTAAACGCAGATGTTAGGAATATTACAAAAATTTAAAAAGTACTTTTTTTAATATTAATGTTAGGAATATAAAAATTAGCTGGCCGGATGGCCTATTCTGAGCAGTGAACTAATATGTTCTTAATTTTACAGACGGATAGATAATATTGAAGATAATGACAAAAGACAGTGTTGTTCACATCATCGACAGACTGTATTGAATCTAAAAGTGTCGCTAATTGCACAAAAAAACACGACCTCGAGACGCAGGTGTTCAAATCTACTTAGTATGGAAGAGAAGGGATATTTGTGGTGGCTGTGTCTAAAAATAACTTTTAACGACAAAATTTTGGAGGGGAGAGAAAGGTTGGTTCAAAAAATCAAGTACATTTTTGTAGAAACACAAGTAGAGACGGACAGACTAACAGATAAACATCCATACTTGACTGAAGCATGACTGAAATGACTTTAGGGTAGGAAATTTGAAATTCAAATAAACCTAGGCAGTGATTGGCCACAGACAATCATATCATTAGCGCTCAGACGCGAAAGTGGGGCCATTCTTCAATAGTTGTTCAGTGATAGACACAGATTTTAAAGTGTGGTGATTTCCATATGAAAGAAAGTGAAATAATTTAGGGACGCCATACTATAGCCAGCAGCTCAGCTGAGTTTTGCTAGCAATTCTGTGTTATTTATTCATAATCTGGTAAGATTGAAATTATTTCCTTATATATTTTGAATATTGTTTAATGTTCGAGTGATTTGATACTGCCATATCGAAATCTAGCCTTACAAACAAGTAGGGATTTGCTCTAGACCCCCCGCCCTAGTCAGGGTCTAGGGACCAACAATATACATAAACTCCAGCAAGGGTTAGGCAAGACAGATCAAGTGTTGAGAATAATGAAACATATTACCTATCCTCTTTTAGGGCAGAAAACTAATAAATATTTTTCAGAATCTATAGTCTGGGAGGATCTATCTGATGTAAAACCACCATGGTAAATGTGCTGTTTGGTCAGAGAGATCTGACCTGTCTGTAGGATGTGGTTGTTGTGTCAGTGTTGTGTCCAGACGTGGGTAGAGAATAGATTTTGACACATGGCCCATACTTTGATTGCAGAGCTGTGAGTTTCTGTTGTCAACAAAGCAGTGTCTATTCAGTTGGTGACTTTACTCGAGTGTATCTGTGCAGTACTTGTGACAGAGACCACCATTATTGCCCGCCAGCACGGAGAGGTGGGACCACCAGATTTCAGCACCAGAGCTACAACTACAAGATGAGTGAGCCTCTGGTCTGCTGGACATTCACCAACGCTGTGTAGTTACTAATACCCCATAAAAATTCCCACCATTTTCTGGACACTGTGTAGTCAATATAGACAAGTGTGATGAGGCCACCCCAACAGCACCAACATTAACTATCCTCCCAAGTAGATGACTATTAGAACATTTTAATAAAACTAACTAGTATAGTACATATATATGTACACTATTGCATTTATGATATAATATTCCATGCATTTCTTTCATAATCTCTAAATCCTTTTAAGTTCTGGTCAACCTAAAAAATTGATACAGAACAAAATAAATGTAATATAATTCTATCAAAACTTTTACACACGTGAGTTAGTTCAGTGTATTTTAACACTTGTTAATATTATTAGTCTTGTTAAATATCTGTGGGTATATCTATAACCTATTATACCACACTACATATCATAACCCTAGACACTTTACGTAGCCACATTCATTAAAAAAAAAAAAATTAAGTGTGAGGTCGTAGTGGTAGCAAGAAAGGCCTTCTGACAATTCACAACTACAGTTTATCTCAGGAGCCTTCACAGCTGGCCTCATACAATTACATTTAGTAATATCACCATCATACAATACCATCAAACACCACTACACTAGTGAATCATGGAAAAACGTTACTGTTTCTCCGGATTTGTCTTTAGGAGAACAGCGACAAGTTTCGGCTATGTTACAAACATTTCAGGATGTCCTTACTGACATCCCTGGACAAACTCATGTCATTGAACATGACATTATTCTAACTGACCATAATCCTATTAGGGTCAGACCTTATACTATCCCTATACATTTTCAAGCACAGGTTGAGAAGGAGTTGGATGAGATGATAGATTTAAAAATAATTGAACCATCCACTTCTGCATATTCTTCGCCGATGGTTATTGTTCGGAAAAAAGACAATAACATACGTCTTTGCGTTGACTATCGCAAATTGAATCAAGTTACGAAGTTCGATGCTGAACCTATGCCTTTACTAGAAGAGCTACTTACTAGGCTTTCTAAATCTCATTTTTTCACTAAACTAGATTTGTCCAAAGGATATTGGCAAGTTCCTTTATCTGAACGCGCCAAACGTTTTACGGCTTTTTCTACACCTAGAGGCCTTTTTCAATGGAATTTCATGCCTTTCGGCCTTATGAACGCACCAGCTACATTCGTACGCATGATGCGTCGAATTCTATCTTATCGGTCAGATGTCATCGCGTATCTAGACGACATCTGTCTTTTCAGCGATACTTGGGAAGATCACTATTCAGGGTTAGTTGAATTACTATCTACTCTACGCGAGTATAACCTGACAGCGAAACCCTCTAAAGCCTGCATTGGTTTTAGCGAAATTTCTTTCTTAGGCCATCGAGTGGGTCATGGTTTCCTAAAGACAGAGGACCATAATATCACTAAGATACTTAACATCTCTATCCCTAAGACTAAAAAGCAAGTGCAAAGTCTCTTGGGTCTTATTCGATTTTATGGAAGATTCATTCCGAATCTATCCTCTAGCATGGCACCTGTTTCTACACTACTAAAGAAAGGGTCGCCTAATATAGTCCACTGGTCACAAGAATGCCAATCCTCTTTGGATAAGATCAAAACTTTGTTTTCATCACTACCTATTTTAGTGTTACCTACTACAGATAAGACATTTGTTCTTCGTAGTGACGCTTCATCCACTGGGATTGGAGCGGCACTAATGCAAGAGTACTCTGGAACTCTGCATCCTGTAATGTATATCTCCAGAAAACTTAATGCTGCAGAAAGGAATTATTCGGTTTTAGATCGTGAACTATTGGCTATGGTTTGGTCAATACTCAAACTACAAAGATTCCTTCTAGGCGCACATTTCATAGTAGAAACCGATCAGAAAGCTCTTACGACTATACAGAGTAAAAATTTGAAGAGCTCGAGGTCTACTCGATATGCAATTGCTCTTCAACCTTTTCATTTTTCGGTACAAGCTATCCGTGGATCAGATAATGTGATGGCAGACATTCTGTCTAGATGCCCAATGATTCCACTTAACTGTTGAGTCTTGGACTTCTTAACACTCCCAACTCGACAACAGATTTTCCTTTTCTATATCAAGATAGATACACATGGTGATTTGTAATATAGTGATTGTATCACTACTATCACTACGTTCATTGATATATATATTCACCGGTACTCGTTGATGATTTTTCTTTTTTGTAAATCATGTACTTATAATGCTTAAATATGAAATTGTTATATGCATTGTGTCATTGCAAGTATAGTAGTATGCGTTGGTGACACCTCCCTGGAAACATTTATGCTTAAGAGAAATGCTTTCTCTGAGAGGTTG